>LUCM01001418.1:455677-557404 GCA_008360955.1 Fasciolopsis buskii | reverse complement strand
TTCGACAGTCAATCGAGTTTGTGGCCTGCGTCGATGGCCGTTGAGCTGCAGCAGAAATCGCATTACAACTAACGTATGGTCTGATTTGGCGTGCGTCTTTTTTATTCACGCCTTAAAGTCCACCGCTTATCCATGCACCTCATCGGACGTTGTTTTTGTGTGCTTTACCTCACTGGTTCTATGCATCTCTCGTCAGATATCAGATTAATTTGTGGATCCCTCTAGGTCTTTCTCTATTCTAGCGCCTTACCCGGACATCAGCTCCCAGCACATTAGAGCTTGCCGGAATCTTTTCTAAAGAACACTCACTTTCTTCTCTCACCCGATGCCCGAACATCTAACAAAATGCATTTCCTCTTCTGTCACTCGTTCTGCCTGTAAACATTATCACGCACATATCTGAGCAGAAAAGTGTTCTACCGTTCCATCCCTGACCAGATTTTTGAAGGACTCCGAAACTGCATCATTTCAAATTAAAGTAAGCCCGGTGTGAAAATCTATGCATATCTCATGTTTGTGTGCGCTCATTATGAATTTTTTGTTCGCCTTGAAAATGTCTTTCGGTTGCGTGGAAGCTGAATATCCACTCTTCATGGTGCCCAAAGCATTTACTTGACTTGACTTGACCACATGTTCTTAAGCCACTCCAAACTTCGGGATCATGGTTTCTGGTTCCCTCCTCCCCTCTTTGCAATGAGCCCCAAGGCTGTGGGGCATGCTTCTTCCGCTGTATGCATGCATGAAACGTCATGAAAAAAGAAAATTGCACTTGAACATGAAGGGGAGCTGTGAAGAGATAAGATGTGTATACTGACGGGCTGATTCATCTGAACATGAGGCTGAAATCAGCTCACTAAAATTCCGTAACACGAAGCTCGCAATCTACCTCAAAACGTATGCAGCAGAATCCACATAAATCTGCCTTTTTATTGGGAAGGAAGTTATTGACGTTCCCCTGTAATTTCGGCAGGTAAAGCTAGGATTCCTAAAATGTTCTCGGTAGAATTAGCATCAGCGCTACACGTTGCCCATGCCCACCTATATCTCAAAAACAGCCAATTTTTGTTCACATGTAACTCGTAAAAGGCTCCGTAAGCTTGCTAGAATATGGTATTGGGTTATAATTTCAAGCACTAACTGAAAGGATACCATGTTCTGGCCTCCGATCATGTGCATTGCAAGGTCATCCGATGACTGGTAGAGAAAACACGGGTAATCACCGATTGGCCAGTTGGAACTCCTCTCGCTGTTTCGCTGGTCATGCCGGTGATGGTTCGTTCGATATGGGACACTGAAGCCGCTTTTTTCTGCATCAAAGTGGAGCTCAAAGTAAACATGAGTTAAAGTTACATTCCTTCTCATTTTTTGTACTTAATCTGGAGTATGCGCTCTCTTAAATTTCACTTGAATCTGTTTTCCTAAGCACGTCTTTGGGCCCGGAATTGAGAGCATTGATATACCTATATAGAATCCCCGGATTCTACAGATTACGCATTCTTAGGTTATGCGCAGTATCGGGTCGATCAAAACTGGCTCTAAAATCACGACGGATTAGTAAACGTAAACACACAATCTCCGATGGGAAACGTGGTTGCAGCAGTTAACGGAATAACTGGCAGCGATTAGAAACTCAACGGAAAAGTAACAAGTTACTACCAATTTACTTGTACCGACAAATCATATTCAGTTATCGAGTACTGCTCCAACTCAACACAAGGTCAGATGATGTTACATGAGCAGAAGGCGACTAACGGGATGACAACGGTACAACTAATCAAACTGAAGTTCACGTGGGTGGTCAATGAGATCGTTAGATGAAGATTGGTGGCCACAACCCCGTATCCGACGGAACACCCGAACATGAGTACGCAAAACTTGACTGGCCGGAAAATCAGTACAGTCCTCAATAGATCAACAGTCAGACACCACCGGGGCAAAAAGCATGATTGCAGTTTGGTATGTGCAGGCATGTGTGAACTGATATATGACTGCCTGTACGTATGGGCGTGCTCGTGCTGTGAATGAGCGCACACCTTTAGTGATCTGCTTTTGACGTCCTGGGGGTTCAACAGCGTATTTTCTCGACTTCAGTCAATGTGTTCAGTTGAGACATGATAGCCAAAATGACTATGGCTTTAGAATCATCCCAGTTCATTTGAAAGTAGGCAGCATTCACACGAAGTTACAGTTGATTTTAATTTATCCTGAAAGTTTCTCGAAATTCTCCGTTGTCACTGCCGTATTAGAACCATGGCATTCCAAGGGATACATGACGAGAAAATTGATTTAGGTCTTCAAAATGACCGTGATTGTAGCACCTGACTTAAATGGGCCATGTCTTACGGCATCACAGGCTTACCAATGTTCATATTTCTCATTTTCTGCGACGTTTCGGCTCCAAAACCAGGTTTTGGCCGAAATTTGGTAATCATTTTTCTAGTAGGCATTCTCACTGGATAAAATGAGCTTTTTGGAATAAAATGATAAACGTCCGAATGGCGAAACCGATGAAGAGCGGAAGGTTGTCGTACGATGTTTTCTGATAAGCCAGAAACTCCATAGGAATTCGGTTTTGTTAACAAGTGATCTCGTCCAAAAAGATACCCATTGCTAACGGCCAGTCCAGCCAGTCACCTTCCACGTGCATTAGTAAGACAAAGTGAGCAGTAAACAAGTGAATTTTTCATACCGAGTTTACTGTATTGCATATCTTTTTTGCAGATCGCATTCTTGCTCTTGGTGAGTCGGATAAGAACGCTACTCCATCTTCTATTGTGGCTCTCGTATGTCCCACCGAATTCCCCTTTCTTGTCTACGTTATTTGCTCTCTTGAATTCCTATCCTTGTCTCTATATATTTGTATTTTCTATGTGCCGTCTCCATCATTATTTAACATTGGGCGATGAACCGACCGATTATTCCAGAATTTCAGACCTCTCAAATCCGCACACGTTCATGAGGTCTTTTTTCGAAAAGTGTGAACTTTTCATTTTGAATTTTGCTCTCTGCTGACAGCCATTTGTATTGTAAACATCTTCAGTCGCTTTCGTTTTCCGATCTGGCCTAGTCTAAAAAACGAAGACGTTGAGACAATAAACGGTTTTCTTCTCTTTCATTCATAAACTGTTGCTGTTCGTTGTTAACTTCTTAGTCCTATTGTAGGGTCCTGTCAAAAAATCTTAGATGAAAGAAAGCCAAGGATAAAAGAAAATTGATCCGGAATAGAAAAAACCTGACTGTTGTTAACCGACAATGGTCAAGTGCATTTATCTCAGTGGTTGAAAATTTTTAAATCCTAGCTTTGAGACTAGTGAACAGGATGTGGTTACCAAACCGATTACCGTGTATGATCTGTTGAGACCACGTGTGATTCTTTGCCGCTGGAAATTTCTAAGTCATGGGTACCGATTCTCCCTGTAATCACTTCCGCATCGGGAAGCTATGGGGTATGCGGATTTCACAGTACTCATGCTGGGCACGTGTCATAAAGAAATAGTATGGTGCGTGTACGAATATACCGTTCAGTTTAAGGTGTGGCCGTTGTAATTACAAACGAAACCTTTGTGAACTACTTTTAAACTGCCACTCTTAACGTCCATCAAACAGAAATACATGGTTGGCTGGCCAGCGACCGCTAGTCAACATCTGAAAATTCTCGATCTTTTCACGGTTCATACTTCATGTGTAGGTCAAAGGTCAACCGCATTCTGGTTGATACAATGTGTATAGTAGTGGAGAAAAATTCATGCCCAGTTTAGTGGTGGAAACTGGGAACAAAAAGAGCCCATCCTAGATCAGTGTCTTAGAGTTCAAACATTAGAGCAAGTATTGCATCAGACTAAGTCGTGGTGGTTGGGGCATGTTTTGCACATGCTGACAGAATGTCTGCTTTGTTGTACACTGTTCTGTGAGGCGGGTGACAGTTGAACGATAATTCGAGGTGGCCAAAAACGTATGGAGACTTTAATCAGTGGACTGGCTCGTGCGGACGCTGCTAGACCACCGGGTTGGAGTTCATGAGATCCTCTGAGAGATCTTTGAAAAAAATGAGTGAAATGGCCCAGTGCCGCAGTCAGTGGTGTTCTTGTATTCAAAGCCTTCCTTCTGTGTAGTTCTTCAATTTGCTATTTTGCAGTCGATCTTTCGCTTTTCTGCGTTTTTTTCTGTTTGAGCACGTTGGTGCAAAATCAGCGACTGTACAAACTAAAACGAAGACCAATGTTAGCATTCTGTTGATCGTTTGCACCGACGACGTAGTATGGACCGATTAAGGCACGGATACAAAAATCGTTCTCAACGAGGCTATCACATGAGATTAGACCAACTAATTTTCCATCAGGACAATCGGTTAGATAGCTCCAACCTTACACTTGTCAATATGCGCAAAATGGGGACAAATTGCGGTGCTTGAATTATATTTACCAGTTTTTATGCAATTTAGAGCTTGAAACAATGAGTTCTGCGTTCGTGAATAATGAGCTCCAGGATGAACGCGAAAGAATATTAAGGTCACATCAGACATAGGGATGGTATAAACGTGGCGCTAAAAGTGCCCCCTCCTCTATAAAGCACATGATTTCTGTTGCGTACACTCGGACGTCGCTTTGACGGGTATTATCCTGAGATTTGAGCGACCCCCTGATATCAGGTGGGTGGTTCGAATTCTCATTAGTCCCAAACCCTTAATATAATTTGAACTGCTCGGGGCAATCCGTTGGTCACGGTTTCCATATCCTTACTCAGGACGTGATCACTCTCATCACTACCTACCTCGAAGAACGCTATATACTGGGGCGGTCGATCTGCCGGCGTGCACATAACGTCCTAACCACTTTGATATATGCGAACTTAGTGCCGGCTCAACTGACAGTCCTACGATCCAATAAGCTAGGCACAACCTCATCATCGCTAATGAAATTCTTCCACCATACTTTAGCAATCCTATGAAGACAGTGGTGTCCACCAACTACTGTCTTCGAGCACCTGTTGACGACAGCCATGTTTGTGAGGTGTATGGTAGAAGCGATCTTATTGCTGCCCGCGATGGCTTGACTGTTGCTTGAGAAGCGGATTTCTTGCCTTCCTCAAAAATGTTCCAACTTCGAAACTGCTAAGCGAGCTTTCCGTATATCCGAGGACATGTCATCCGGTAAGCAACCACCTGGCGAGATGGAACTGTTCATATAACAATTTATCTGCTTCATCCAGCTTATCTTCTGTAACAAGGATTCGGCTTTAAGGCAATGCAGTTTTGATGAAATAATTCACCATGTGATTTCATCGCTCAACTCACTATAGAGAAACGATGGAAGCACTGTACAGCTGTTTCATCCTTGTTAGGAATGACGAGCAGTGCATATGGACCGCGCCGAACTGGCACGCGAACCCGAACAAGGACGAACGATTCTGAGTCGAACGCCTTAGCCATTACGCCACCGGGCAGGCCCTGAACGGTTTGTTCAACTTCACCACTTGATCATGTTGCACCTATCCGTCACTGATTTGCACGGTTACTGTCCGTTAGCTCACAGCGATCGATCCCTACTCATAGATCACTCCTCGGCAGATAGCCTAAGTACGACGACGAAGGCTTTGGATATGACCTTACAGAGCTTGATTACTTGATACATTTTAGTAGTAGGAGATTGAATGTTTTCATGAAATAATTCACCATGTGGTATCAGCACTCAACTCATCATAAAAATGTTCAACAAACCGTTCAGAGCTTTCCCGGTAGCGTAATGGCTAAGGCGTTCCACTCAGAATCATTCGCCCTTGTTCGGGTTCGTGTGTCCCAGTTGGGGCGCGGTGGATATGCACTGCTGATGATTCCTAACAAGGATGAAACAGCTGTACAGTGCTTCCATGGTTTCTTTATAGTGATTTGAACGATGATATCACATGATAAATTATTTCATGGAAAAATTCAGTCTCCTACTACTAAAATAATGCAGTTTTGCTTCAGTACTTTGCAATTTGAATTTGCAAAACATCACAAACACCTACATTATTTGTTTAGTCGTGAAGTACGTACGACTTCTTCATTTAGTAGCACAAGGTCGTTTGTATATTCTAAGCCAAACAACGTTCTGTCTGAGCAAACATCAATGCCACTACTATTCCAATGCGAGGTTAGGTCAATTCCATTAATCCGCTCAGTTACAAAGTTATGTAGAAAGGAAATGAACGATCAGCCGTAACGAACGTCACTTTGTGTGCTGGACTCTGGTAAAAGATTGCTGCAAGCACGATCTCGGCTTCTGATTTTCGAATAGAAATTGAAAAGTGACATGAATCTCTGTGACAACGATAGGAATCTGCTCGGTCGACTGTGTCGAATGATGCTTTTACATCCAGAAAACCAGAGAACATGGCTCTAAGGAGGGTGTGCCCACGTTATGACGCTCGTGGCTTAGAGATGTGATCAGTGCAACCTCGACCGCTTTGCGAACAGCCTTGGTTCTCATGGGCACACTCTTCTCGGGCACCAGGTATTTGACGAAGATTAATGGTCACAAACATTGGATTTAATGGGGAACTACTTTGTAAGTCGGCACAAACACCAATTCTCACCAATATCTAAGTGTCTACTGTTTTTCCCCGATCAGTCTTGTGAATTTTGTTACCGTCGTCTTTTTCGCAGCTCATCCACCTGATGATCTCCATTTGTGATGAATGACCCGTACCCACCTGCGACGTTTCACTTGCGGGAACGAGTGGCAGGTCCAGTGTGACGGCGGGTCAACTAAACTCCCCCGTAGGTTTTCTGCTCAGTGCTCTAGGCGACGGTCCTGAGGGTGACTCCTGCGTTCCCTCGACCAGCTTGCTTATACTCGTTTTTTGTGAACTAGTATTCCGTGCCACTTAGTAAAGGTTTTGATTAATACTGCTGATCCCAGACTTCTCTGTTTCCCTATCCACCACCCAGGCACCTGGTCAGCCGACGTCTATGTACAGGGCTGGATGATTGGTCTGAAATGCGTAGAGAGGGAAACCAACGTGAGTCGAGGCCCAGCGAATGTACTAGCCAACAGCTACACATTCGAACCAATATAATGACCTGTAGGCCACTCCCTAGTTTTACATCATGATCCGGAATTTCATGGATATCATAGTCAAACGGTTCCTCAAGTTTCTGGATTGAAACGGTGGATTCACTCACAATATGGTTTCTTCGGCATACAACTGTAGCGGTTCTGGTCATGGAACTTTCCTGTAGTAATGTTTTTTAATTGTCATTTAGTTTCCTTTAAGTATTATTTATACAGGTGGGATAATGTGGTTAGGTATTTCACAGAACCACTATAATAATGCCCAGGAGAGATCTCTACTCCATATAGGAACATGTGCACTTTGGAAAACTAACGGGAATGTACGAGACATTTGTCGTGGAGTGCATACGGTGGTACTAGGAGCGCTTTAGATATCACTTTACGAACGTTTTGCGAAGTTTGTGTTAATAGGCCCGGCTACGCATCTCACGTTGTCTGAGCGCTAAATCGAAACCGTAGAATGTGGCAACTATTCCACGGATGGGTCGAAATGGGACCACTCAAATGAGTTGACTCATCTACATGTGACAGTGCGAGTAACTTGGTAAATTGAATGACAGGCACGACAACTGGATAGGGGAGTTTTTAGCAAAACAAGAATTCAGTGCTTGGATAAGAGGGCATTTTTCGACGTTGTTTCTTATTGTACTTTTCAAAAAGATAATCCTAATGTAGACTCCTGATGTTTTTTACTATCATTCCTCCATGGGCTATATGTCGACAGCAATTTTGGGTTTTTCCCTTACAAGTCAGGAAAAAGAAGCACTCATATCAAAAATTCAACCATTTTGGGGTTACTGGAGTCGAGCATTACGCCACAAAATGTTTCTAGATTTATCACCGAGCCCGTGATAGCTGACATCTTATCTATGCCTTTTTCCACTAAGCACCTGGACTTCGAACCTAAAAGTCTGCCGGGTGTAGATTTTTTCAGTTCGTGTTTTAGGATTGTATTGTCACACAAATTGGTATAGTGGTGGTCAGAGACAGTATTGATTTCACATTGGAATTTGCAGTGGTCTCTGCGGTTTACAAAAAAGTTGATAATCAACAATTATTTTTCGTGCAAAAGTCTACGAATCTCGAATTGCACATGAAACCGTACACTGTTTTGTGCGTTAACCGATTCTTCGGAACGAATTTGGATTGTTGAGCAGTAATAGTGACTTTTGTAACGATCAAGAAAAACTTTTATACTTACCAGACCAACGGAAGAATCATGCATTTATCAGTTATTTGGATGACTCGTCATGCATTACCATTACATCCGACACGTCACTGATACACCGTAGATCCTGATTGGGAACCGTCAACAGTGCATAGGCATCTTTCCGGGACTGTAACATGTGCACAGAATGAGCGATGATGAGTCGCACGTCTTAGCCACTAGGCTAATTTGATTGATTACCAACGCTTTGCTGAACTTCAATGCCTTATGATACGGCGCCTAATTTTTATCATTCCTACAGAAGGAAACGTGATTAGCATGGTATATATTCCTGCCGGGTTAGGAAGTAAGGTTGTCCACGAGATATTTAAATCGTCATTGGAAGCAAAATTGCATTAAGCATTTCAGTATGATGATTTTTATGCAGTTTGACCAAAAGGTGGCCTCATTTATTGCAAAGCACCGAATAGCGCGTAGTATAAAATATGAACGCCTGGGAGTGATTACAATCTGACTGTTGTCTCTTATACCGAGACACGCATGACCACTACTTCTTGCTCCACGCTTCAATATCACGGAAAGAGCATGGCCGTCTAAAGTACCATTCCCGAATAATCCCGAATTTGGCATTCATATTGCTGCAAATGTAAAATTTTCCTTGCTGAAAGTTGCTGTCAATCATATGTTCACTGAGTGAAGATTATTGAATAAATAGCTTTAGCTTGTTCACTGAAACATTACTTGGTTTCCATAGTGAGTAGAAGAACAACTTCTATTGGTTAGCTTATCCTGTAGGATTATTTTCTACGATAAACATTCAGGTCCCTCTAACTAAGGAAATCTTATTGCCCATCCAGACGGGACATTGCTTTCCATATTCAGCTGACTTTATTTGGCTGCTCATTTTCGAGTAGATCTGTGTATACAACCATAATTTCGTTTGTACTAGAAGGTACTTGGTTACCAACAATCACTGCTATACCAGTTGTATGCTCCCGGGAAATTGAATAAATTGGTCCACGTTTCGCTTAAAATTTCAGATGTATGCTATTCTACTGCAATAAGAGTGTCACAGTTTGAACCATGGTTTGTACTTTAGAATGAAAGGTAAAGGAGTGAAAATTATGCAAAGAACAACGCGCCCAAAGAACTGTTAGATTTAAGCAGGAGTAAAGCTTATCAATGACCAAAATGGATCGATGATTTTGTTAATAGCACTTGGGAGAATAAGAAAAACCTGTAAAAAATGAGCTTGGCTGAAAGACAAATTGCAGCAGAAATTTGATACTGATTCAGCCGGAGAACGACCTTGTTTAGGGCACGTGTTGAATAAACCAGAATAAAGGGCACTTGTGTGAACATCGGGTATTTGCCGAATTAGTTGTTACCGATGAATGACGGCAGTGATAATCCGTGCACGGAAAATTCCGGGAAAAATTGTAAATTGTCCTTAACTAAGAGATTGGCCAATCAAAAACCGACATGTAAAGTTACAAGATTTTGCCCGGAAACACCCATTAGTCGGCCATTGGGCGCCAGAAAATGGAGTCGTGAATTCTCGTGACTTCCTTAGAATATCTCCATTTAGGATGGGTACGAACGCTTCCCGTGTCTACTTGTTCTTAGCCAATACCGAATATCTTTGCTGACGAAAAGGGCCACCTAAGTATGATAAGATTTATACTATGACTTGGCATATGTTTTACATAAATTCATAGCTAACTAGTCTACCTGTTTTTGTTTTAAACATGCCAACGTTTACATTTTCTTGCGTTGTGTGATCACCGACCCAATTCACGAGATGTGTGTGATTCTCTTTTTCAACGCTGTGTCCCAGGAAGATTTAGACTTCTAATACAGTTTTGAGTTTGAAATAGTAAGACGGGTCCGCACAACGTCTGGCAAACCATGGTTTTATTGATCGTCAAACCCTACATTCGATGTTGTCCATAGGAAAACGATAAATCCAAAAAGTCCAAGTAGTACCTGTATTTAAGACCCTCAAATTCAGAAACCACGTCAGATTTCAGGCGGTGATCTTGTGAATATGCATTTCTGACTAATAAAACAAAAACTCATGAAACACTTCTAGATTGCCTCTGTTAGTTCGTAAAGCTGCTGGTGCTTCAATTTGGCTAGGACTGATTATGAAAACCTCAGCATGCAGATCAGACAGATGTTGGAAGTTGACTATAGCAAAAGCATTCGTGGTTAACCTACACACGTCCCATTTTGCTCCCAGAAGTGACTTTTGCATGACTTCATTCTGTTCTGGTCTACATTCCACTGAAGAAATGATCTTTATTTGTCAGACAGTTATCGTAATGAACACTGTAATCCACACAAGTTGGGTATCCTAAAACAAATCGACTTGCCGGTAGATGAAAATTTTGCATAGTTTAACGTTCTCTTCAATAAACTGCGTTACTCTGTGCTCGTTTATTGTCACGTGTTTATGCTCCCAAGAAAACGGAAGGGGAAGCTCAGACATTATGACGGCCTACTGGTAACGGAAGACAGTAGTGAGTGGAGGTTTCCTGCAAGTAATGCTAGTCGGAGACCTTTGGAAATCGAACTAAGGTGTGGGAAACGGAAATACCATTGTTCAGTCGACTCGGACGGATCGCCAGCAGACCAGACCCTGACCAAGTGAATGTTTTTGCAACTCGATCAGATTTCATTCTTATTCAGATGCAAGCGATTCATCTTATTCTTGATTCCCAACCTACCGTCTCCAAGTGCGCATGCAAACCGACAGCCTAAACTATCAGGCTGTATGGGATTGAGACGCGCTCACATTCATGCAACGGTACACACACACGCACGTCCACTTTACATTCGGGTGTTATTTTGATCATCGCCTGAAGTACGCTTGATTCACGGCAGAGTGGCATCATTTTATTTCCTGTCCGGTCGGATTTCACTCCTCATCCCGTGACGAACTGATCGCATAGGCAGCATGATCTACTATTGCAGTGAGAAATGCCAAATCGTGTGAAGTTCAGTTTGTGACCACGGGGTAGGTTTCAATGGATATACTTACTGTTGACTTCAGTGTCGGTTAATTGATCCACCTCGTGATGCCATTGCCTGTATGTGTGTGTGTGTGCAGTATTTGTCTGTATGCCCCAAATGAAAACGAAAGACCGACGAACGATAGACTACCATTACCCTCGTAGCAGGCAGGTCGGTTACTTCGTTGCCGGGACCAATTGTGGCATGTCCTACGGGGCAAATGACCGCAGCAGCAGCTGACTGACAGTTTCAGTACCTTGAATATTAGTTGAAGCATGATCCTGATATACGATTGTAAAGGGCTTCTTCGGATATCGGATCAGGCTGACTTTCTCTTTCACGACCTATCAGCTAGATTAATACGATTAACCTAAGAGCTAACGCAGTGTTGTGTTGACTGATCTATATACATGTTGAAGCACAAGACGTAAGCACTAGGCGTCGCACAATAGCACACGAGCACACAGCCCGCGGATGGATGCCCCTAACAGGCCCAGCAAAGTCAATGTGTAGCCTGAACCACGGCTGTTTAGGGGTCGGCCATGACGCATTTGTTTGCTTTGGTGGCATTTTGGCCGCTTCCTGGCACTTGGAGCAATTGTGCACCGTTTCCAAGATGTCCTCATCCATTCTCGGCTGGTAGGCGTAGCTGCGGGTGATGGCCTTCATCCTGTTTAAACCTGGATGACCCCTATGCAACTGCCGCAGAAGTCTCGGTCACAGTGCTCTGGGCACGACTATTCGGTGAGATGCCATTAGGCAAAATTGGACAACAGAATGTGAATCACGTCTTCGATAGAGATTTAATAATTCACCGGTTAGTTGATCGTAAGATCAAGAAGTTTGGACGAATTTTGTTGCCCACCGTAGGATGGGGTCATGACACGTGAACCGACGGACGTCAGCTGCCGTAACTGGCGTTGCGCGGACTTCTTCAGAAAATTCATCCGGTATGGACTCCTCCGCGGAAACAGCGGCAATGACGCTCTCTTCAACATCCGTTTGGTGGTTGTTAATGAAACGGGAAAGTCCATCCCTTTGGCCGAAGTCTGTGGTTTTACAAAATTTCATGTCAAAGTTGTAACCGAGAAGTATGGTTGTCCATCTCTATAGGCGACTGGCGACGTATGTCGGAATGCCGTTACTGATCCGAAGATGGGTAGTGGCGACCTGTGATCAGTGAGCAGGGTGAAATGTCGGCCGTGGAGGAAACATTTTCACCGCAAACACTAGGCTGAGCGCTTCTTTTTCAATTTGAACGTAGTACCTCTCCTCTGGAGTCAACATTCGTGACGCATGCGCCACAGCCTTCTGAGCCCATCTAGGAAACGTGTGAGGAATGACCACTCCAGTCCCACAGTTTGGTGCATCAGCAGCCACAACTATCGACAGGCTGGAGTTGTAGTGGGTCAAAAGTACATCCGAAACTACCATCCTTTTCAGTTCATCGAAGGCTGATTGACGCTGGTGTGACCAGCACCAGGTCTGTTCGTTTCGTAGCAGCCTGTTGAACAAACTGCGTACGCGATGGAGGTCCGGGAGGAAGGAGCTGTAATAGCCGGTTCAGCCAAGAAATGCCCTGAGAGACGAGACGTCTCTTGGTACGGGCATTTGCTGAATTGCCTTGACACTCTCCGGGTCAGGATGACGGCTGTCAGCATTAAAGATGGACCCGAGGTACTTGATTTTGCTCATAAAAAATTGGCACTTTACGCAGGCGCAGTCCGAAATCACTTATATACGTTGAAGGACTGCTTTCAGTTGGTGGTGCAAGTTATCTGTCGAGTTTCTAGTCACTAGGATGACATCGAGATATGCTGACACTCCCAACAGGCCCGACAGCATAGTAATCATCACACGTTGGGAGATAGCCGGGGCAATCTTGACACCAAATGGTAACCGGATGTATTGGTACAGGCGACGATGAATGTTAATTGTTAACAGCTTCCGCAATTCAGGGAAGTATGCCTCGGATAGATCCAGCTTTGTGAAACAAGTGCCGCCATTCAGATTGGAAAAGTTGTCTACAGGGATCGGTAGTGGATAGCAGTCACTGCGGTGGAGAAGTCAACACAAAGGGGTATAATGCCATTTGCTTTCCTTGCAACAACAATGGGTGCCGCACATTCGGAAAATGCTACGGAGGCCAAGATCCTTTGGTCCACCAGAATCTAGCTCCCGGTCCAAAAGGGGTAGGGCTACATACGGTACTGGCCTAATTCCTCTAGTCAGTCAGCGCCGAGCAGGTTAATGTCGGATTTTGTTACGTAGCAAAGCGTCGAGATCACAGTGTCGTTGTATTTGACAGTAAACTGGAGCTGCCGGATAACTCCAAAGCACCACCACAGGCACCTGTAGCCGCCAATAATGTGAGTTGGATAGGTGAGTGACCAGTGCCGTGCCAAGTTGATCTGAACATGACTGATATGTCTGACGCAGTATCCAGTTGAAGGCGGATTAGATGATTTTTTATGCTAAATGTAACGAACTTTTTGCTATCGGTGGCTTTTAATCGACAGACTGCCACAAGGCCGAATGAGTGAACACTCGTGTGGTCATTAGCTGGCTTTGGCTTGAATGGGCTGAAACGAACCGGTCGTGGAAACCTCTTGGCCTAGCATAAAACTTTCTTGTGGCCAATACAACGACATTGTCTGCACTGATGGGTGCGAAGCGGACGGAATTTGTGAAAATGTCAGGCTCCACGGTGTCTGCAGGGCGGGGGGGGGGGCTTGAGAGACTTGAATTGAAAAGTTAATGTACCGGGTATGTTCCGCAGAACCAGGTTTTTGCAGGAGTAACCGTACTCTGGTTCCGTCGTCATTATCCGCCAGATCAACAGTGGACAAATTCTCATAGTGTTTGAACCAGGATTCAGATGTAACGCCGTGCAGGAAGCCAGTCACTGATCAGGACTGCTAGCTATGGTGGTCATCTTCCCAATTCGTTGAGTGAGAGCCTCCATTAACTTGATCTGCTTCTGAAACACTTTTTCCATGTCTAAATCCATTGTCGTCAACGTCTGGTTGTGTTAAGTCGGAAAGAACCCGTCGCTAGATTTGTTGTATTGCCCAGTTAAATTGGTCTATACAAACACTGAAGCACAAAACGTAAGCACTAGGCGTCGCACGATAACACAGAAGCAGGCAGCTTGCAGTCTAGCAGGATACGAACACACACTAAGGCAGGTGACACAATGGTTCGGGCTCGAGTCTCCAAACCTCGTAGTCGCACAACGAATGGAACGGAACAACTGCTTCCATAGCGAGTAGCCACACAGAGCAGAAAAAAGGCGCGAAATTCGAACGGCTATCCAAACCCGCCAGCGGAAGAGAGAAGACGAACATAGGACACTGGTGCATTTATTGATGACCCACCAATACAAGTCAGAATTCAAGTATGTTCTATTGTTTATATTAGTTTTGTGGAGTGGCCCTAGTCGATACGTGAAATGACCAATCACGAAGCGAGTTCTGGTGAATCTTTTGCGGGCATATAAATTTTTTTAACCGCGCAATATTTAAAATAAAGTCAATTTCAAAATACTCGGAAAGGCGTAGGTCCTTATGGAAAAACAACAACAGAACTAAAATCTATGGAACCGAAAACCCTGGAATGGTCACCGACCATGGCACACATACAACAGTTCTACGAACATTGCGATGTATAATGTAACATGACCGATGAGAGCCCCTCAAATGATTTAGACATCACCTGGTGGTAATATCTGTGGATGTTTTTTATCATGAGGCCTTGATGTCTTGGAGCTTTTGACAAGATCGTAGCCGCCAAGCGTAAACCACCTCCGCAACAAGACGCCCTCTAGTGGCTGAGTTACAAATATTAGTATCGTTTTAACTACTATCTATTGTTGCAACTATACGAGCACCTGAAGAGCAGCAAACTGTCTGCCGGCCAACCTACTTACGAATACAAGTCAGACTATATGTTTAAGAAATGATTTTCACAATTTTATGGCTCTTGTATTCAGAAGAGCGGCTACAATGCGAACCTGTTTCACTATTACCAGTCACGCGGAAAGCTAGTGACCTTCGAAGTTATTTTGAAATTTTGTGTCGTCAAGATTTGGGAGGTGAAATACAGACAAGAATAAAAACCCACGGGGATAAAACTATCACCCAACGGAGACCAGTTCTTTTAAGCGTCAGTAACACGTCACCTCTTTGTTGAGCAACAATTAAAAAACAATTATGAATATTCAGACATTTGACCTGGTGGATATACTTATCATCAAAACACTACGGTAGTTTCCGCAATTTAACAGCCTTGAGTCATGATTTACGAACTACGTAGGATGTTTCATAAGGTAAATAGTTCTGTCAACGTAAAACACGCATAGACTTGCGTAATTTGATTAGCTCAATATTTTTCCCGTGTATGTGAATTGCAATTAACCAAGCACAAAAAACATGTATTAATAATACTCAACAAGACCGGAAATGTGGCATTCTCAAGTGTCCTTACGGAAGTATCGTTTGTTCTGGTATATGACTAACTCCTTTAACCTCACGACAGTGTGGAATATTTCATAGCAATAAAGTTTTAGGCGAAATGGACGAGCCCATCACGACTGAATGTTGTCGACTGACGACAGTTGCGTTTAATAGCCCGCGATTGTAGGAGTTCATGATTTTGGAGACCTCTTGGTCACTAAATCAAATTAAGGGTATCACATTCGCGTGAGTGTAGGCACGTTTCGTTTGCGCATGATTTTTGGTAGTTTACTAGTCTGTGTTTATCTCTGATAATGCTCCCGCACATGAGATGACTAGTTGATCTTTGTTCGGCTAATTGACGGTTTTTCGCTTTTCATCGTTGTAGTTAATTTCTACAAGCGTACTGAAAAATACTTCAAAAGTTAGGTACAAGTCACTTGTAAGATCACGACGTTTCCCAATTTTATCTCACCTACTGATAATGAATGACTCCTGAGATAAACACCCATCTTTTACTTCCTTTGTTAATGAAATAATGCACATCATTTTTTCAGGAAGGGGCCGCGGCCGAGAAAGGGCTGCCAAGTGGCGAAGTTGACCGGCGGTGGGAGGATTCGAACCCAAGACCTCCACGTCCAAACGCCACAACCTTATCCGCTTGGCCACCGCCGGCGATGTTTGACGAACAAACATTATGGCTAATGGCAAGTGAATAAACTTCAATTTGATGCAGAGATGATCAGACCTTCAAGACCAAGATTCATTTCCTACAATCACATGCTATTTATCGCTACCTTATAGTGACTCGATGGGAGTTAATCCCGTCGAGCCCATCCATTCTGCTTAAACAACTCGTAATAGCTTACAGCTATGAAATATTTCGCTGTCGTGGCGTTAAAGGTGTTTGCTATACACTAGAACGATCGATGCTTTCGTGAGCACAATTGAAAAATAACATTTACAATCTTAGTTAATGTGAGTACAATCCACATATGTCCTTCACGATTGATTCATTGCTAACCAGATACACGCAAAAAATAGGCCATAAGTCTGCCTCTATCATCCGGACGATACTGTAGATATATCCGTGATGCATATTTCACTTTCGAAGTGTAGACTGCTGTTGCATGATTGGATTACACGGGGAGAATTGGGTTAGGTGGGTAATTTTAGTAAGTTGCGTAGCTGCATCTCATCCGGTAGACATACATCGGATGAATTGTTCTCACGCATACAGACGGCTTGATTAGCGTTTAGCGGATTGAGGCTTCTGTGGCGTCGGTGCGACAACCAGTTATCGACTAACGGTTCACTTAGCAGACCAGCTGTAAGATCAGTCCTGTTATACGGCTCACTTCTTCAATCACAAGAATAGGCGCTGAGTTCTAATAGGTTAAAATGGGTGGATCATACCTTGCGCATCATCATCGTTCAGCGTTAAACCGCAAGACAAGCCTCACTGAACGCTGCCTTTATCTTTACCCACAAAACGGGTAAAGATAAAACGCTGCTGCAGCCAAGACACACGAAACACAGTCTAACTCTATAAACACACGCTTTCAATCATTCTGATTCGATAGAAAATGGCAACATAATCGCCACTGTTTACGATTCACTGTCATATCCGTCAGTGTCTCCAGCTAGCTAGTTGGCGAGTCTTTCCGATCCCAACCACGAAGGCGTGAGACACCTACTTTACCTAACGTCGCTGTACATTTTCTCATCCTGCGGTGCCACATCATCTGTTGTCCTCCAGATGGCTTCTTCCATTCACCGGGAGGAACACAAAATAGGACACGGTATGGTAGACGAGTGTTCGACACTCGCAACACGTGACCCAACCAGCGTAGTTTACTTAGTTTCATACGATAGAACCAGGCGTTCCGAGAGCAGGCACCTAGTACTAGATTCCTGACATCTACATTACTCACCCGGTCACTCCATCCAATCCTAACCATACTACGTAGGCATCGGTGGTCGAAAACCTCCAACCGACGAACATCTCCGACACGCATACTCCATGTCTCGCAACCGTACAACAGAACTTAGGGCATTGTCGCACAGTACACATACTTACCTCCACTGCCTAGCTACCATCGTTGGACACGCAGCTGCTAAGGTGGGTGAAACGGTCCACAGTCGTTATTTCCTCTTCATCCAGCATCAAGTTCGGCGCTTCTGTCGTTTAGTCCTGTAACAGTACTTTGCACTCTGAATGTATGCGAGTACAGTGCTCGCAACACGTTCACGAACTTCGTTGGCAGGCCCTTCCGGTGGAGAGCACTGAATAGTGCTGGTCGATCCACGGAGTCGGAAGCACCTTTCAAGTCGAGGAAGACTACGATCGTCGGGGAGCGGTGCGTATGGCACGTTTCTAGTAGCTGCCGAAGAGTGAATATCTGGTCCACGCAACCTCGATCTGGCCGAAATCCGGCCTCCTGTTCGCGGATATTACTCTCGCGAATCTGCGTCAAACGGCGCACCATTATCGAAGCTAACACCTTAGTAACCATCGGAATTTAACTAATCCCACGGTCATTGCTACAGTCACTCCGTGTACCATTCTTGAAGGTTGGTATAATCAGTGACTCACCCCACGATAGCGGGATACGCTCCTTGTTCCAAATATCATGAAGCAAGGAGGTGAGTGATTTCATAAAGGCTTCCCCACCCAATTTGAAAAGAATCGGGGGAAGGTCGTCGGGACCGGCTGTTTATCCCTTCTTCAGAAGCCGAATATTCGACTGCACTTCCACTTCCTTTGGGGGATCAAGTGACATCCCCGAAGGATTTGCAGCTGCAGACGTTGGACTAAATACGTTAGCGTGTGACCAGCTAAACTGATTCTTGAAATGCTCTGCCCAACGGTCTAGTCTTTCCTGTCTACCATGAATGAGCTCTCCATTCCTATCGCACACGACTTGACTAACCAAAATTCGTCGCCCACCGCTGTCGCGTATAAACTTGAACAGTCTTTGACTGTTACCTGAAACGGTCACTTCCTCCATCTCTTCGGCTACCTTAACCCATCAGTTTTCGCCATCATCCCTAAGGCTTATGGTACACTGACGCTGCAACTGCCGTCGCATCTTGTTTACTTTCTTGCAGTTAGGCAGCTGGCGTTTTTGCTCCATTAGACTCAGCGCACGTCCACAGAACGACGAGCCCGTTGTACGCTGTTCTCTGAGAAAACTAATGGTTGGAGGATGCGTCGAGGTGGCCAGTTGATGACGCTGCAAAAAGATATAAGAATCTTAACCGGTGGAACATCTAGTGCAAATGCAGTTAGTCTACCGGGTCGCAGTCCAAAAGATCCCACTAAACAGTAACAGAATACTTTAGGCAAAATATCTAAACGTTGCAGCTGACGGCGTTCTTGCGTTCATAATCCTTCCTTTCTCTATATAGCTATTCTGCTTATCGGCTTGCAGCTGATCCTTCATTGTTTCTCGTTCTCCGTTTTTGCTTTTGATTAGACAGTGCTGTAAAGTAGCAACTAAAAACAATACGTCGTCGGCCGTAAAGCTAAAACTGGGACTGCCCCCGCCCCAAATATCGGGCTAGTCAAATTACCCAAAACTATTTGTGTTTTACTTATCGTGAGATGATTACCTCGTTGATAGGGTCGAATGGTTCATAGAAGGCGAACTATGATCCAAGAAGCTGAAACTGTAGGACAAGCAATAGAAGAGCAAACAAGTCATTTTGGCCGGTTTCGAAGTAACCATCATCCTTGTACAACGATAAGTCATAAAAATCAAATAGAAATCTCCAATAAGTCTTCTTAGAGAATGATAAATGAGGATCGATAAAATAATTCCGGGAAAATCTTTTGCGATCCTCCTAACTTCAAACATGGCCATTAATCAAGACTGGATATTCGTGGAATATCCACTTCGGTATCGCCAAAAGCGACACGGTTGCTTTGTACCAGAAGAAAGAGCAAAATATGCCCAATGAAACAGTTCAATGTGTACTGTAACTCCGCATGGATCTCCTGGACATTCAGAAGATATATTCAAAGTGACTAAATTCAGAAGGCTTGGTTTGGCGAATTTTGGCACAAGTACGACTGACCTAGCTGAACACGTCTTTGGCCTCCGCGAGACTTGAAACCAAGCATGGGCGCAACCCATGCATTTGTACCGCCTGTGCGCTATCACTTGAGCTACGCAGCCACGTCAAAGACTGTTCTGACATTTCATTTGCAGATCAATGGTTATTCGCGCAAATTACCTATGCACATGGCATCCACCACAATGAATTTCCTGGAATTTGACTACACAGGGCAGTATTCCCCTGTAAATCAATCAGCATACATTTGGTTAGAATTCACGAACGTCAAGGACATTGTGGCAAGAATTGTATTTTACTTTTCTTAAGCAGATTCAGGCTCTTGAAATCACAGTAATAATTTCCGTACGATACTTTATGCAGTAGTGGTAATTCACAAAATGTTTTTGTCCTGCAACTTCATGTCTGGACGTTTGTAAGTATACGCGTTCGTATTTGACAGACTATACAATTGAGGACTTTTACGCCCTCAAAAAATTGGTCGGAAAGTTCGATAAGGAATGGCACGAAAATTTGCTTGGAAAGCCATAAAGAAATTGATGAAGTTGGACCATATCCAACATTTCCTCCAGTCTACCATTTACTAAGGCCTGGAGGCATGTCGGTTGGTGTACTTCGTCTACGTATTGTCCAGCGTAACAATCTTACATTTTTTAACATGGTACCACGTAGGTCTCGGAGTTGTGTTCAGTTAAAAGTGTCCAACTTATTTTCTTTGAGTAAGTGTTTAAAATCAAGCTGGTTTTCAATAAAACAAGTTGCAATTCAAGTCAATTTTTTCATTATCGTTAACCTCAGGACGTGGCATCAGTTACTCACATAACTGCTATAGAGACATTGTTGGCGAACCACGATTACGATGCCATGTGAAAATAATGTTAGACCATAGTTTTTCTTTTTTGTAGTGTAACGCTCGAATTTAAACGAGTCTACTTATTTATTCACCGTTGATCGATATCAAAGACAATTACAGGTTGCCTGGTCAGTCAAATGTAAGTCCGTGTGGTGATGTTATCATTAGTCTTTTATGTGGTCGAGTGAGTAAATCTAGTAGAAACGTCCCGTTCGCTACTCTAGTGTTAAACGAAGCAGATATACTTCGTCTACTGGATTTTGGCTCCCTCGATTTACGCACATTTCAAACGACAGTCTGAATTTCTTCGTATCTTATTGGTGTCGCTGCCTGGTGGCTACGCGACTTTGCCGACCCCGCCAAGCGCAAAAGACCGGTTTTCGGTGTAACCCTGCCGTTTCACTGCAGCACTCTTTTTCTACTAGGGAAGAGCGGAGAAAATGCGTGATCGTCTATTCTTATGCTTACGCAGTATTCCAGGGTTGTGCTGAAAATACCACGAGTAAGTGTCTGAGGGTAGGATACAATGTGGCTCGAAACATGCCTAATACATATCTTTTCTGTCTGCTGCTTTATGGAACAGAAAACCACCATTGAACGGACCATAGCGGTCAGTTCAAGAAGAAAATGAATAAAATGTTTAGCCTCTGAGAACAGTTTGATAAGACGCGCATGACCTGTCGACTAAATTACAAGACTAACGGTTGTAGCAGCAACTAAACACATTCCTTACAAAAATAAGCAATCCACAGATGAATATACAAATTGTCCATCATAAGCCGTGATGCTATTTTCCCCCAAACTGCCAAGAGTACATAGAATGCGATCGCTCTGAGGATTCGCCGATTGGCTTTGAAGCGCATTCTTCGAACAGGACCAATGAGTAAACCGGACACCAGACGACCCTACAATTTGATTTAGTCATGATGGAGAACAGAAGTGTATGTCAAGGGTAATGGGAATGTGGGAGTCATACTGCACTAATTCAGAAAACTTCACAAAATAAGCTGCGGTCTGGAAAATTCGCTTTTACTTTTCAATTAGAACAATCTCCTAATATCACGCAACGTGGTCGGTCAATACCGGAACTCCGGTTGCAATTATATGCAGCTTGGTTGCCCATTAACCATCTTCAGACAACGGCTCGTGATCAAGCGAAACTTTTGATATATTCCTATTTTTCAGGTCCGCGCTGGCAGAAGTAACGCGCAGATGCCAAAAGTGCAAGATCACTTTGCCTCGGTGCAACGAAGGAAGCCAGATTGCATCCGGAAGAACAGGATTAACTGAAAAACTTCCCTGACGTCAGCTGAACAAAACACGGGCTTGGAATTAGATAGACTCCAATCCAGAAGACAAATGCGCAATCAGTCAAGCTTCCTTACTTCACGGGCAGATTGAAAGTAGTGTGATATTCATGGTATGGCCTCATTTTCCGATGGCGCGAAAATGTGAAGAACAATGACTGAGCTAAGACCGAAACCGTCCAAGTTTGCACACCCGGAAGAAAAAATTGCATTTGCCTTCATTATTCTTGAAGTGCAGAAATTAGGACCACTTTATCCGCGTTTTCTACTGTATTTTTTGTGAGAGAATACTGAGGTAATCGCGGGTTTTTTCCACGAAATCAACAGACAGCCCCCTCCATACCATTAGGTCGTCAATTTAAACAAAAGCCAACTAATACCAATTACCTTCATATTCGATCCATTGAGAATTACCGAAAGAGACGATCATTTTACACCAAATGATTCTTGTATCAATTATACATTAACGCCAACCGTAGCACCACCCAATTCAAAAAAGCCCCGCCACCGATATTCGCGACAAACTCAGAGGTGAGCGAGGATGCTGCTCGAACTGAACATCAAAGAACGGACAGTGGACCTGTTAGACGAGGGCTGTCGGCAAATGAGTTTTAGTCTGAACGGACCCACAAAAATCAATTGACTGTGGAAAATTAACGGGTTAAGCCGCCAGGAACCATTTCGATCGTTCTCGCTTGATTGAGGGGTATGGGATTGTAATTTAATCAACATGACCGACTAGAGTTACCGGTAGCCAGATTTTCCAACGCCTTTCATGTTCCTGGCGTCCTTCCAAACCAGCACCATCTGAGCTCTGATACAATCAATCCGTCTTTCCAGTTCAGTTTAAAGGTAATCAAATTAAGGCAACAAAATCGACTGCTTATTGTTACCAGTGGGAAAGCCCAAAAATGTCAACGATCCTAGTCACCAGGTGGTGAGTGCACGCGTTCTTAAGTTTGTCAGTGCCGACCATTTAGATTTTAGACAATTCATTTACCCTTGTCCCGATTGTTATAATATCCAATTTGTGGAAATTGGTGCAAACGGCTCTATGTGAAAATAGTGGCACTGGTATTTGCACAGACAGTAAGTTGTTTGAACTGGAATATGGAGCTTTGAGCGAACATCCAAATAAGTACCAAATTTTCCTCGATCATCCGGAGGGTGATGTAGCTATGTTTCTGATGCCTTTCTGTGTATCCAGTGTGCGAAACGCTATTGCAGGACTGGATTGGCCTTAAGCCGAACCTTGTTCTGGCAGGAGAGGAGTTGTGAAAAGCAGATGGGTGCAACATCATGTGGTGAAGTTCAACAAACCGATTAGAGCCTGCCCGGTGGCGTAATGGCTAAGGTGTTCGACTCACAATCGTTCGTCCCGGGTTCGCGTCCCAGTTCGGGCGCGGTGGATATGCACTGCTGATGATTCCTAACAAGGATGAAACAGCTGTACAGTGCTTCCATGGTTTCTTTATAGTGATTTGAACGATGATATCACATGGTAAATTATTTCATGGAAACATTCAATCTCCTACTACTAAAATGTATAAAAGCAGAAAAGTTTAACTAACTGGGTAGTAACATCTCGCCTGATGGTCGTAAATCGTATACTGTGTATACTGTATACTGTATACTTACCATTTTGATGTGTTGCAGTGACCTTTGATCAAAGATGTCGTCGAGTTAACAAGACAGCAGTAGGATCGGTTCTACTGTACTGCTAAGAAATATAGCTGCTGAAGACAGAAGATGCGAGAAAACTTTCAGTGCTTGAACACCGTTGTCTTCGTAGTATTGCTACAGTGAAATGAGAGAATCGAATTAGCTATGCTAAGGTGTTGGGTCGTGAAACTCATCAATCGAACGGATACTGAACACGAATTGACTTAGGCGGTTGGGACTAGTGTTGCGCATGGTGGCCTATTGACTGCCGCGGTGCATATTGCTCTCCTAGGCAAGAAGCAGTTGAATGATAGTTCGAAGTGAACAGCCCATGAACTGGTGGAGAAATGTGAAAACCTCAACTAATGGACTGTCCCGAGTAGACCGAAAGCGTTTACGGAGTCGGATTAGATGGGATCCCGCAACATGGTTCAAAGTACTTGTGTTTTTTCTAATTCTTTCTGTATTACTGTTTTTCATTTCTCGTGTGCTATTATCCGGGTCTGCAAGATAGCAGTTAAAACCAGAGCACATCCCTTCAGGGCTGTTTGGCTGCACAAAATAAACTGAACATCCTTCCTGAGTCTCTATGAATATAAGGAGAATCATTGTAACGAAAAGGCATGTAGTATACGAATGCAGAAATATCTTACTGCATCAGTCATACGACCATGCTTAATAGAAGTAATTAGCAGCGATTAAGTGCGAATAATGTGAACTACCACTCCGAAATGGTACTCACAAGGAAAATGCGTAAGAAAAGCACAGAAAAGGAACACTGAGATAGCCAAGGAACAGAGTGACTTTGGTAAAATTTAAATGCATAGTTTGGGTGCATTTCAAGTCAAATTCCGCATGAAGATGATTTAAAGGTCCTACCGTTGTCCAAACAGGATAACTGATTCAACTTCATAAGCGAAATGAAATAACTTTTCTTAGCATAAACTCTCGCAGTCAATAGTATGGGAATATTTCCAAGTGGGTTTAAGTAAGGGCTGCGGTGAGTCAGTCAAATAACGTAGTATTACCGATACACCTTCCCAATGCAGATGAAACGGATTGTGTGGGTCGACCATTACGTGGCCATACGGGAGGATCACCAATCTTAATCGGCTCTCGGGAATTGTGGATACCAGGTAAACAGTTAACTAACTAATGTGTATCTATCTTTCAAAAATTCCGATTATGTTTTACGTGGGTGATAACCATAACTCAAGCCATTTAAGATAGTAAGACCGATGTAGTACAGCGTATTTTTATTACCCACCAAGTGCCACGTCTCGGCTACTTAGATCTGGGAGGAAAACGGTGGCTTTATGCTCTGTATTCATTCCGGTTGCTGTACAGAAGAACGAACGAATTGGCCGATAGAGAAGAATAGAAAGGACAAAATGATACGACCAAAAAACGGACACACATGTATAGTGAGCTGCTAAATCTCGCAGTCTTCACACGAGTGGTGAATGAACTCAATAGATCCCAACTGAGGGTTCCTTGGTTACATGAAGTACGGAAATTTGACTGATTCGTTTCTCCCGCAACTGATCCAGGTCGTGATCCTCGTCTAAAAATTGCCCGGTCCACAAGCGGCGCATTTCACCGAATCCACCGAACAGAAGAGCCACAATAAGAGGCGGAATGAGTGTACACGGGACAAGATAGAGCAGAGCAGGATGGACGCGACCACTTTGTGCACGTACTAAATGGACCGTGACTTGTCCGATGGCATAACCTGGGAGAGACAAATTGAAAACGGAACGCTTTCAACGCCAAGACCAAAATCAAACCAATTCTAACTGGAACAAAGGAATTTGCATCAGCAAATCTCCCCCTCCTCATACTATCACTGCCACAACGATTACTCTATGGGCACGTTATACAATACACCATTTCACACTAAAAGCTCCCGTGCACTAACTGTTCCAAATAATGTCAATACGTAAAAGGACTAAAACATTCTATACTCTAGATAATGCTCTCTCAGTTTACTCAATTCAGTTTTGTTTTAAAAAACAAAATCTAGGATATGAATGCAGTTGTTTAAGTACTCTGGTATCGGTTCTAATCCAGCTCATAGAGTCGATTTTCGGACACACAGTAAGTGAATTTTGCACTCTGCATAACATCTGACTCCTCGTGTCACCACTCAAATTCATCAAGATTCATTATTTTCTGTTTTCACCACACACCCTTCGTGATTTTTTCCCACTATGCTATCATCAGGCCTCTAATCAAATAAAACCGAAGGAAATTACAACGATCAATTTACAAGGTGGGCCGTATCTGAAACAATACTCATTCGGAAATCATAAGCAACTTTCATCCATGGACTTATCACAATGGATTTTGGCGGACGAAAAAACGCGAGAAATTCGAGTAATAATACGAACGGTAACGGCGAATTGCAACTGCAAAGCTTTCGTATTTAATTTTCCTATCACGCTAATGTTCATGACTGCGAATCAGTTCAGGGACATTCAAACAGCAAAGAAAAAAGATCAGAACGGAGAAATGTTGACATTCTGATTACTGTCCTTAATCGATTACATCGAACAAAGTGAGAATTATCTAACGCCCAATCGTCAAGTGCAGATAGATCAAATTCTACACAGGAATGAACTGATGCGGTTTTTCCCATGGCAAATGCAAAGTCTGTATCAACAGCTTTTGTGTACAAATAACTGCGTCACGCAATCTGACTGGCATAGTTTCTTTGGAAGTTAACAACTTCGAGTTACAAGTGTTCACCGCAAAGTTGTAAAAGGTTAAATGTTGCCATCAGATGTTTCGCACAATGTTTCAACTCACTGATATTACTACTCCACGTATAACTCATGATGTGATCACAAGGAAAAAATGGAGTTGAAGAAACACAATAAAATTCGCCTGACGCAAAAACATCAACCTTACCGACTACAGATGCGAGGAAATTTCGACAAAATCGTATTTGTTGCTGACAGTCGTGTAGCATGAACAGGGCGCAAA
Source organism: Fasciolopsis buskii (assembly GCA_008360955.1). Classification (NCBI taxonomy): domain Eukaryota; kingdom Metazoa; phylum Platyhelminthes; class Trematoda; order Plagiorchiida; family Fasciolidae; genus Fasciolopsis; species Fasciolopsis buskii. The sequence continues at coordinate 530,831 of LUCM01001418.1, read as the reverse complement.
TCAATCCTGTTTGAATTAGGGGTGGGTGGGATGAGATGAGGAAAAAAAGTGCTGAATAGCATCCGAAATACATGGAGGGGAATAAAATATTACGAGCTGGTGGTATGCTCAGAAATGTGTTGTAATCTGTTTTAAAATCTCGTTTATCGCGATCGCTAAATGCAGTGCCTTCAGTTGGTCGTCTCGACTCAAGTTCAATCCCAGCCTGCCTAATTAAGCGAGAAGAATCAAATGTCCTCTGGCCACTCAACACGACAATTTTTTTTCGTTTATTTGTCATAATCAGACCGTCCATATGAGTACACACAAAACAGAGTTCATTGGCCGATTGGCCCCGTCTCTCGGGCAGATTGTCTCTTCTTTGGTCTTCACTTCGAACGCTGACCCTTGTTTGCCCCTGAACATATCAAGAGAACTACGCCATTTTAATAGTGAATTCAGAAAAGATAACATTGAAATGAGAAACTGTAAAGTGAATGTGAGAAGCCGCAAGTTCAATTCGAGAACAAGCGGCTATGGTAAATCTCTCTAGCCCTGGTGTATCTCATCGACCAGTTAAGCATATTAGTCACATGATTGGTTATCTGTCTCAGGGCACCACAGTGCGTTAACGCCCAAACACTAACGCGCATGATGCACCACTGAGGTCTGTCCCAGTTCTCTCTAGGAGTGTGAGAAGACAGCTCACTGATATACTAATCTGGTCAACGGGATACACCAAGGACGAGCGAGATTTGCCATAGCCGATCGCTCTCGAATAAAACTTACAGTTTCTCATTTCAATGGTACTTGTTCTGCATTCAACCTTTCTTTGTTTCACAGTTAGGACGAATGATTGGCTCTCCAAATTGCATACTAGCCAGCAGCCATTCAAGCATTTGGATCATGCGTCATTCATTTGATTGCCAACGGGATTGTTGGACGATCCTGTTGACCAGACCTGATCGATCCTCACTGTCACATGGTTGATCTTACCGAAATTGAGCACCGTAGCTTGTTCTTCTCAGTAGTATGTTTTGCATATGGATGGATGAACAAAATGTCCCCGGAAGCACACGACCAGTTTCGCGGTCATTGCCGCTCTTCAGGTACGCGTACCCGGTATTCTTCTGCCCAACTATCCCTATATTATTGCGCTCCTTTCTTAGTTTCTTACTAGAATCTCATTTGTATCGTTAAGAGCGTCAATGGAATAACACGGTGATTTGCCTGGGGATTTTCGTCGATCAGATAAGGCTAACCGTGAGAAAGGAAACAAGGCCCGAAAGCATTGATTTTTCTTCTCAGCAGTATATTTTGAATATGGATGGTTGGCCCTGCCTGAACGACGAAAATCCTCCGACGAATCACCATATGACTCTTAAGTGGAGTTACCATCCATTCACGCTCATAACGATTCAAATGAGATTCTGGTGAGAAAGCACCCCAGCACTTTTGAAATAGCTCACAGCCTCTCCCTCCAAACGATGTATCGGTTACGGGTAGAAAAGTAGGTCATTATGGATCGGAAGCAAATGGGTACAAAGTTAGCATCAAAATTCTAATATTATCTGTTTAGTGTCGCTGAAACATCACTGTAGCTGTTACCGGGTCAAACAGTCCTTCAACCAAAACACATGAGAAGATGAATATAGCAGAATTTGTGCATAACCAGGCCCACTCAAGCCCATCAACCAGCCTGCAATCTTGACGAAACTGTCAACGGTAAAAAATGCAGAGATATGGTCGGTCATAATGTCATTGCGGAAAGGTCAACCATCCATTGAAATAACGCATTGCGTAATTTTCCACCTGTCATGATAAAATGTCCGTAAAACTAATTTTTTGGAGTATTTCCACTGTCCTTGTCGACAGTATTGCAATAGCCGCGTAAAAATGCTGGGTAAAAGTTTTCTTTGCGCCGCCACAACAGGAGCATCAAGAAATTTTTCAAAAGGCCCAATCCCACAGCAGCAAAGAGAACAACAAGAAAAACATCTGTTTCTGCGCAACCCTTACACATGAAGCTCAATTAGGCGGAGCACCAAGAAAAACAGTACCGAGAGATGATAGCCGAACAAATCAAAACCCAAACCGCCCCGTCTTACATCAAACGTATCTCTAAAATGACAACAGGATTACTCACAACCCATGAAATTGAAGTGGCACATCCTGCAAAAGTTTTTATCGGAGACCAAAGAACCGAAAGCTGACAAGAACTGAACTAACGTTGTCCATCAAATCGACTGCAAAGGCTGCGAAAAACAGTACACTGGACAAACCGGAAAGAAACTCAGGACACGGATCCATGAGCACCAATTGGCAACAAAAGGGCACCATCCACTCTCTAATTTCAGTTCACGAAGACCGGGAAGGTCACAAGTTCAACTTCGATCACCTAAGGATCGTCACCCGGAGTAGAAAAAAGCATTCGAAGCTTGGCACCCCTCGGAAAGATTGATAAACGGACACGTCGATCTGGATCACTCATATCTAACGATCCGATCAAAGAACTAATCAGCACAGGCCAGTCGAAACGGACGCTGATTCGGCCCACAACATTTCAACAATAGAGAAAAGTGAACAAAGCGACTCGCCAGGATCTCTATCCTAACATTTGAGCCAGGGCAACCAGGCAACACCGACTAAAGATTAGGCGACCCATTTAAGCGGACCATGGCAACCATACGCTCGTCACAATATCATAGCACTGATGACATCACCTCGGCTAGTGATGAAACGTTTGCAACCAAACTGCCCAGCCCAGCGAACAAATCAATACCATCCTGTTGAACCCGAGCTTCAAGAAAGAACATCATCCTCTAACTTGATATATATATATATATATATATATATATATATATATATGGCCCATTTGACACGGTTAACGTAGAAGAAAGTGAAACTTGATTCGTAAAGGCCCGGGCTACTTTCAATCCGTTACAAACGGGAGTAAGAGTCCCCCATCAGTGATTTTCCGGTGCTACTGAAGAACGAATTTTCAATGAGCAAAGGGTACCCCAAGGGCAATATCTTCTAGTGACAAACCCACAGTATTATTGACGCTGTTAATCAAACGTCCACAAACTGAAACGCCAATTTTGCCAATCATGGCAGTGTGAAGATGTTATACATTGCATACTGGCAAACCAGTTCTTGTATAGAAGTAACACTGTGCTTCAATAGAAAGAAAAGGAGATCCATCATTAAGAAAATAAACAAGACCTATATGCGGACGATGACCCGAAAACGAGGAGGCCGTTACTGTCAGCTTGAAATCAGGTGATAGTTTAGTCTGGAGTTGGGTCGCTTCACAGGTGAACAAAATGATAGTCATAGAAACAAAGAAACACTATCGTCAGAGTGTCTGTCCGTTTCGTTGATTTGCGGATGCCTCGAGTCCAACAAAAGTCAGCGAAATACTAAATTATTTTCCGTACACTATCTGAGTGATTAATACGTAAATCGAAGGGAGGTTCAGCAATTATAAGTGTCAAATAAAAGTGCAGTAATGAAATATGGAACTTAACCAAAACGTACCCGGGAGTAGAACATGTGCAAATGGTAATAAGCCGTTGTACTCAAGGTAACTACAATTTCCGTTCTCAGGCCCGGAAAAGTGGGCCAGACTGATTCGAAATCCGCCTGGTAAAGAACTGCCTTCCAAACCCAAGCTGTGACTCAGCAGCGTCTCGATTATAGACTTTCCACCAGCCTAGAGATAAAAGAATATCGGCAAGAAAAGATGAGCTCCGCGAATCCTGTGCTGGCCAGCATGAGAAAAATAGTTTAGTTCGCCTAGCTGACTGATATTTACTTAGTAGTCAAGTTTAAAACGCAAAATACTAGTCAAATTACTCTATCGAGTCCTTTTATGGTGGCAAGGCCATTCTGCCCAAGTAAGCTTTGAAAACAGGAGTTTTGTAACAAAACCGTGTAACTCGTCCCATCACCTTACGGTTAACTGCAGCAAATGAAGGAAAAAGTTAGGCCTGCGCGCAAAACTCTCCCCAAAATGTTTGTTCGGCCGTTTTGTCTAAGCCGTCGCCTCGTTGTGCTGCTGAAATGTTCCGGTTGGCCATTCTCGAAGAGAACACTATACAACAGATGAAATTTGTCTTTGCCTAGCTATCCGTCAAACAATATAGTCTTCCTGGGAATAAAATATGTCGCTTTGTATATAAATAAATATTCGAAAGTGCCAAACGGTTAACGAACGAAGGAAACACCATGGTATAATTTTTTGTCATTCATGTTCTTTCCAGACTACTATAATGCTTTTTGATAACTGTAATTAGGCAGCGCAATGCTATTCTCTGGAAAGAGTGAATAACGTCTGGAAAGACCAAATATATGTGCTCTACAAACTGCTTCGTGTTTCAAGGTAAATTCCAAAACTGATACCGGGAATGAAAAGAACGGTCGCTCATCTGGAGCAACACACTAGATTTGGCATATTATTTTACTTTCGACAAAAAAGTTATGACCCACGTCGCTTACTCTTGCTCTCTCTTTACCTCGTGGTCTAGGGACGAATTCATGTACCACATTCCAACCGACAAGTGGAAAAACAGGTGGCAACGAGACAAAATCACTATCGATGTCCGACGTACACGCTCTTAGTCCATTTACTGACACCCAAACACTCACCCAACCCATTCATTCGGTTGCTCATCTGCCCACTCATTCATTCATTTATTTGCACACTCACTTATCCGCACCCTCAGTTACATATCTAATTGGAATATTTCGCGTGTTGTCTTCATAATTATTATTCTCTGTTACAGTCGTGACCGCACTGTACAATGCAGAACGATACCTAATCACTCATTTCTTGTCATAAAAATAATAATATTATGCAGTAAACTGTTTTAGAGTGATGAATGCAATGAATTTCACCTTCCAGACTGCCAATCTTCACCAAAAATGGGCTAAACTGGAATAGAAATAACTTACAATGTTTAGCATCGGGAAGACAATTTTGTCCGCGATTTCGAACGGGAGTACCAGAAGGTACAAAATGAATAGTTGCTACGAAGAAAGTGGAAAATTGGATGAGGTTTATCGATAGGGGGCGGTTGGAATAAGAACACACGTCTCTACCAGGCTCCAAAAGCTCTAGAACGAAAACCTGTTTGCCTGAGAGCAACAGTCTATAGGAGAGGTCGTGTATATAGCAAGGAGGAATTCTGTAGAAATCCACTGCATAACACCTAATTAATTCTGAAATGCAGTGAGCAGTAGCAGAATGTTACGCTGTTTTACTTTTACGTATACAGCCACTTTTACAGTCCAGATTTGATCAAAAATGCTAAATACATGAGACAACACAATGCAACAAGTCGAATGAGAAGGGGTTTTTCCTTTGTTTTTCGCTATTACGGTGGTACCACAGCACCTAATATCAGACCAGTTAACCAACCAGTTTTATATCGCCTTTCGGAAAGAATGCACCAAGGCACTGTGCTTGGTGTAAAACTCGAGGCAAATTGAAAAGAAAGGTTTTTACAAATCCTAATATGGTGCCCGGACTTGATCAAAATGAAAAATGCGACATGGAACGGTACCATTTTAGCAGTGACTTTAAGAATCGCCACTACAAATTGAGAAACTGCCGACAGAAGAGAAAATGTTAGCTTATTTTGGAGATAATCTACAATGAATCCGCCGCTGCTTAGCATACTATTTTGGGCGATATATCGCCCCAAGGATTAGTCTATCTTCATAATTCCCCAAACAGGAAACGACAAATCCGGTGTGAAATGTTGTCCCACAGATCATATACGTTTAGAGTTCCACTGGTGTTTCACTGATTACCTCCCTATCTGCAGGAATGCATGACATGCGGTTGTTGCGGATGTCGGGAGTGAATCATGACCACCGGTTACAGTACCAATAAGAAAAACCGAACAAACTATTGAAAATCGCGGACCGACACAGATTAACACAATTTCGTAGTCGATAAACCAGATGTGACGTCAATAGTGAATAAATCAAGATAAATATAAAAAAACAAATAGATACCATGCCAGTGAGGAAAAAGGAACTCTCGTCTGCTTACTTTCAACGACGGTAATATAAAGTCGTACGAAAGCACGAATTGTACAATGAATGTCGCCAGAATACATTGAAGAGGATAGCCGATTCTGAAAAATAAACAAAATTAGTTTGAAAAAATAAAACCTTCAATTATAGTTTGGATAATCAGAAAAAGCTACTATAGGGTGGATTTAGAAAAGGTAGCATTTAAACCTTACTCTTATGCTTTTTCATATTCTCGGCCCTTTCATATATTTTATTAGTGAAAGACAATCTGCAGGGAAAGGGCCGTAGTTATTGAGGCTGTTAAAAATGGAAAAACGACCGCTGGCGAAAGGACTCGAGCTCACGACATAACGATCCAAATGCCACGACGTTGATTGCATGATTACCGGTATGGCCTTACTTACTAAGCGCTGTGTGACCAAATCAGAGAAATGCTCAACAACAAAAAAAAACAAATCGCCAAAGCCGCACTAATTCTCCAACTGACAAAAGTATTCTAATTTAATTAAATTTATTTTAGCTGACGGTCAGGATTTGAATTGGAGTTGTTTTTTATTTACTTTTTTGTCTTGTATCCGGTCCTCGTGGTTTCTGGTAGTTTTTTACCACTAAATCCACGACTGCAGAAAAGATTTTAGAAACCATTATTATCCGGAAATTAAGCTCCGTAAGGACTGACCACCACTAGTCTCAGTGAAACGTTCAATTAAAACAAGCTTGATCAATTGCTGAGTCAATTTCCAAAATGGTGAACCATATGCGAACTAAGCCAGAAGTAAGGCTTCGCGCATATATTAGATTCACAGAGCATCAAACAACTCCAACAGTTTCTTACTCCAACGCAAACGTTCCTGAAATAATGCTGAAATGATATAATGATTGTCACTAGATCTTTGATACCCGCTACTTACTTTCGTCGTATATATATATATATATATATATGTGTGTGTGTGTGTGTGTGACTAGACAAAAAGGATGGTGATACCACGCGGCTGGCATATGATGATCAAGATCACTAGCAAAGGCACCACTTGTGACTCTAAAACAATCCAACCTCTAATACCTGTAATATGAACTGTATAAATAGTCTAGTGGTCGGAACGTGCTGCTCACGTTCACACGCAGACTAAATCAGTGTATGCATGTTGTTCTTCGATGCACACTGTGTGCTAGGAGAGGAGAGGAGAGAATCTGGAGATGGTGATTGCATAATATGGAAAAAAGAAAAAGAATTAGCCATTTAGGAAGAGTTGAGGTGCACCATAACTTCCTACCGGATTGATTCCCACCTATTTCAAAGGATGTTAGGCAAAACGTGGGAAACTGGAATAGGTATATCCTGGTACGCCTGCCTCTGAATTTCGCTGTTACCGAGCTGGTCAGTATTTTCTACCTTTACTATCTAGCCCAGATAAATCAATCAGTCTTCCTACTGATTTTCAGGCTTCAATTGTACTGCAAGTTTCCTCCCCATGATGAAAATAGGCGTACGTTATGTTTACTAGCCTAATAATCTTGGTGTTTGTAAAGACAATTTTAGATGAAGGTTCAATCTCAAAGCTTCTGCTTGTCAATTCATGCCCGGAAGATTTGCAGAGATGAACGGTGCCCAGGCGTAGTGAACTTTTCAAATAAGAGAAAATGACATGAGTTCAGATGAAAAAAGCACTTAAACTAAACAGAACTGATTGATTGTGATAATGAGATACCTCGATTTCCATTTTCCTGGAAGGAAACAGGCGGCTGGCAGAGAAGGTGGCCCGATAGTCATAAGAGTTAAAATCGACTGAATTTGACCAAGTAGGGGGAGGGAGTAGACTCACGAATTAGGATGTACAAAATCCACTTATTAGATATTCACGTTGCTTATCTGGGTTCTATACAAATGGCTTAGTTGCCGTCGTAACTTTTCATTGCGTTCCCACAATTCTATTCTTTTAGGTTCAGAGAGGGAAATGCTGCAAGGTAGAACCAAAAGCGGAGAGGAAAACACTACTATTTTTCTTATTCGTAAGGACCATCTAAAAGTTGGCGACTGTCAAAACAATAAGTTTGAATACCTCTAGAAGTTTCATTCAGACCGAATGGTGAATCGTTCACATTTGCCAAGACAATTAAATGGTAACCCGTCACTGGTTATGAACGTCTGTAACACTGCTGCCGGACAGACTACTGATTTTTCACCCCCATTACTTCCTTAATAATAATTTATATAGCGAGCCGTTCGGTTCTTATAACCATTACCTTGGCACAAATGTACTCTCGATTTGATTGCTAACTCGCAGTACCGTTCAATCCAAGGCAAAATGAATTGAAACAGAAGTGGTCAAACCAGTAGAAAGTTATCAGTCGAAATGGGATGTAAACAAGAAACCGCTTCCAATGCAGATACGCCAATGATTGTGATGCTTAGTTATATCATCTAACGTTTGGCGCCAGGCGAACGGTCAACGGTGTATCAACAGGAATGCTGTGTGTGTCAACCTACTCACTTGGAAGTTCTCTACTGAATTCGATCATCTTCCTGAGAACCATGTGCCTTGTCGCTTCAGAAAAATGAGGTAGAGGATTAAAAAAGTAATTCAACAGTGCTGCTGGAAGACCACGTGCACGCCAACCTGAAAGTCGAACCCGCACTTCTCGGGGAACTCCCTCGGCTATGATTTTAACGTCCATCTACCATGCTATGGATGGCCTGCTTGAACCACTACTTGCATTGGAGGTCAGCGTGCACCGTGCAAGACCATTTCTGGTCATAAATGTTTTATTCACCCTCATCGTATGTGAACGCCATATTCGACGAAAATGTATTAACATAAATTCGTCCGGAGTCTGAACTCCATTTCGGGTGCGGTTTGCATTAACTGACAATAATTCTTGTCAACGATGAAACAGCTGTAAATTGTTCCTATTGTTTCTTAACGCCGATAAACACCTACTGAACAAAGGCTAGAAAACATTATGTACATAAGAAAGTGCCTTTGCATGCAAATGTCATGAATATAGAGGGATTTGAAGATCATGGTCGACGTACCTCGGATCCTGACGCAACGCAAACCAGCAGAGACCAAATGCAACAGACGACGGAATGACGATTAAATACACCAAAGAGATGTGTATCTCCTTCTTAATACCAAACATCTGGACAGCAAATGGACCACTGTAACGTTGGATGAACGGATAAAGAAACCGAAGTCAACAGAGTGAGGAGCTCCGCACTGGGAGATTGCAGTTTCTGGGTTTAAGACTTGATAAAACGAGGAGTGAATAATAAAACAAGCTGGTAATCAAACTGCCGCTCCACAACCTAAATGTAGCAAACTGCATTCACACAACCTAAAGGAGAATATGTGAAGAAAAAGTGATCGCTGGTCCTAGCCTCATGGCGCTTTTGTGTATTGTACTCCCGCGCAGATCTATCAGACGATTTGACGCATCCCATGTTCACGGTTTTTACGCTACATTGGGTTTAACTGAGCTGTTCCAAATAAAATGCGCGGCATAGCTTCAGTGATCTAGAATCTTTGGTATTGACTGTTTTCTGAATCCTACACGACTCATAAAGTAGTTTCAGACCAATACTCGACGCCCATCGAAAATACTCAAGAAAAGATAAGGACGAATGTTGGATGAAAGGCACAAAAACCATGATAAGATTCGAAATATAGGCAAAATAATCCACCGTTGGCGAATGTGCGGAAACTTCCAGGGATACGGAAGACTCCAAAAGCCTGAAGATTAATTATGAGAATAAAATATTATCAGTATTCATTTAGCAGCGCCATTGGCAAACACTTATCATAGCCTTGGACACCGACGTAAGAAAAACGTAAAAATTATCTTTCATCGGCTCTGTGCTCAGTCCATAGCCACCTTTCCGAAGAACTAATGTGAATACACTTCTGAAAATCGAGCGTTTAAGATAATAGCCTATCTAAACGATTGGCTGTCTGAAAGTGGAATGGCACCTGCCTGTTTTCTGACCTTTACTCCGATTGTTATCCGTGAGTGACTACCATCGGCGACACCCACAAAGGCGGCTTACCGTCCCACGGCGCACCAACGCCGTGATTCCTGAAGTGGACTGGCCATTCATATGCACTCGTAACGGCTCAGATGAGATTCAGTTGCCTAATGAGTATTGCATGCACGGAAGCAAAGAGACTGTTGGGACCTACAACAATGTAATGATTGACTACTGGCATCAACAGTTAGTAAGGATCAATTAATCGAGAAAACGGCACGATCAGTTTTAACTCACTGACTAATTCCAAGGAGGTTGGAAAAGTCTTGGGACATCAAACTTTACAAGGAAAAGGAATTTTGGTGACTCTATTGTGAGTAAAATATAATAAACTCACAGGTTCGGCAGAATCAAGTGCCACAAACATACAAACATCGAATGCTTTCGGTAAAAACTGTTGATGAGACCAGGCAATCAGCACTTGATCAGTGATTGAGGAAACATTTACCAAATAAGCAGCTCTTGAGAAAGCAGTTCTCCCGATTGCATCAGGCGGGCCCATCAACTCTGGCCTTGGTGTTTTTCATCGTTCTTAAAACTTTCGCCAAGTAATCGCACAGACGGAAATTCAGTTTTTTGCTCTACCGGAGATGGAAATCTGTGCTGCTGATATGGTAACCGCTTTGCAACTGGTGACATTGTGAACCACTTCATGCAACAGTTTGCTGGAATCTAAATCATTAAGATGGCTAACGTATCTCCTATAAACATCGTCCTTTGATAGACCCGTAAAAACAGAGTATGCAAAACATGTCACAAACCGAATACGAGAAAACAACACGCTTGGTATAAACTGGTTTTTTGAAGGGTATTTCTCGCCTATGTGTTTACCAGGCATATAAGGGTGGTAATATGTGATGTCTAAAGAGAAACGTATCGGAGCTAGCTGAACTTCTGCAACATTCAAAATATGGACAGTTGGGGTTATTGTGCTGCAAGCAACTCGAACTCACGGGAACATCGACAGCGAACCTGTGAAACTGAAAAACGTCACCGACGAATGGAACTAACGCGGCGATGGCGTCACTATGGGCATTCGTCATTTTCTTCCCCGCAGAGATGTGTGTGCATTTGATACACGCGCACGAGTGCTGGTAACATACGCGTCAGTCAGTTGAATTTGTGGATCAGTTAAATCAGACTTTACTATTCACTAGACCTGTGTTCCCTATAAGGCTCACAATTGCCCAAATGTCCTATGCAGCTTAAGGTCAGTCAACAAACAGGCTGCGACCTCAAATGAACAGGGCTTGTCCGGGGCACTAAGGCTTGGGATGAAAACCAAATACCCAATCGATCGACTGTGTAGCATTTGTTCTCACGTCTCATGCGTCACCGTGATGATTAGCTGGTGCAGTCAGTCGGTCGCGTAAACGCAAGAAACAAGAGCGGAAAAGTCCACCATTATAAAACAAGTTCCGTTTGTCCGTTTATAATCAGATATCGGACTGATATAACCAAATCATGCCGACGACTTAATGGCCGTTATGTTGATGTTCAGCAAGTACCAAAGTAACCAATCAAATTTGAAGAGGATTGTGCGGGCAAATTAACCCGATTTGGCTCAAACTTGGCCATGGAAATAAGTAAATAAATGTGACAACACACTTTAAATAAGTTGGGCAATGCGACCAGACGGGGTCAAACCACGGTATTTGGATATTATTTTATCGTTCCGTTCAGTTTGGCTGTCAGAGAAGTCGGGCTTGAATAATTCGCGGCGTACTGCCCAAGACGCCGGTGTTAAATAAGGATTATTTCGATCACCTGAAGAAAATGACTATATAATCAAATGGTTTAGAGTTGCTTGCATTCGGTTCCATTGGTCAGTACTATTGTCCATGGCCTTTGGATGAAGGACTTCAAAATCCCTTGCAAAACTCTCAATGATGTCAACAGGTTCAGTTGCATCTTGTGAGTAAATCGTTCCAACAATGTTACGTCACATCACTGCCAACGCTTGCCACAGACTGTGCCAAGGTACTTTTGGACGTCATTCGCTCTCTTCACTCTGACTAGATCAGATACAATGCTACTTCCTGTTTGGACACGCACTTGAAGCACGTGTTTTCAAGCACTGAAACCTACAAAAGCTTCACCGTTTCTTATCTAGACCAATTTCTCAATAGCTTCGAGCAAATTATTTCCCGGCCAGATGACGAATTTTTTTGTCGCAAGCGCCATTCCTCCGGGTCCACGAAGTCACATGATTTGATAGAACAACCGAACCGCTAGGGTTGGTCAAACATCAGTGTCACAAATTGTTTCATGGGTGAAAACCGAAGTGGATTTGACCTTGACTACAGAAAACCAGAGGACAAATCATTGCGATAAGCATTCCATTTCGCATGCTCTCCTTAACCGCGTAGATCTGTCTAACACCAAGTGAGACTTTTGCAACTATGGAATTAACTAAAAATCCAACTGATTTTTTGTGGGAAGCGGTGTGGTGTGTGTGTGTGTATGTGTGTGTGTATGTGTGTGTGTATGTGTGTGTGTGTGACCGCGACCGATGTAGGCATATGAAATGAATTCATCTAGAAATATTTGTCCTTTGATTTGTTTGCTCAAATCCGTTCATTATGTGACCTTAATGGTTTGATTTCAAAAAAAGTTCACTTAGTTAAGATTTTAGATAATCGTTGTGAGTGATTACAGAGCGAAATTTGTATAGATGAATAATCCAATATGATTCAAATGATCAAATGAATGCATACGGGAAACCGAGCTGTGGGAAAAGGATCATGGGCTTAATGACCACACTTTTCCTTGTTAACCGGGAAACAAATTAGGTGCTATTTTCGCCACTGTAATTATTATTGTCATTAATACTGAACTGTCTCACGACGGAAAGAGATACACGCCTCTTAAGGGTAATGGGTATTAACTCGTCAAACTCTACTCGGATCAGAGATCAACACAGCTGCGGAGAATTCACGCTGATTATCCCAATCGATAAGCGGAGCAAAAATGCTGCATGAGAATGTCGATGAGTGCCGAAGGACCGAATTTGCCGCCAGAATAATCAATCGGTGACTGTTGCTCATCGAAGACTAATATGAGCTATTTGGTTTTGATTAGTAAACGAACTTTTTGTCTGCTCGATTTGGTCTTTCTCACCAGGGTTGGTTAGTAATGGAGATAGCGGTCGCGAAACAATCGACTGAGGTTTTGCGGCCGAACCAGAGCAGACGCGTTGTGAAAAATGCCTTAGTCACAATTGCTTACTAAACGGACCATAACATGGAATTTCCCAGTCGGTCAAGCGTATTACTATAAATTAAGAAAACTGTGACGGGAGCCGAATATCTTATTCCAGATAAATGTACCAGAAATATCATATTCATGATTACCGCTGTATAAGTGAATACACTCACAATTTTCTTTCGAAACGGGAACAGTAAACACACTGACCCACATAGGCCATTGAGATAATTCCGAAGATGGCAAACGCTACCACAGATAAAATAACTGCGAAAAAAATGAAAGGGAAAATGAGAAAGTTTATATTAGTTTCCCTTTCGGTTGGGCTTAGTGTGTCAAATCCGATCACCTAACTACATCACACAAGAATCACCTTGAATGTTTGATTACACGTTATTCTAGCGGCTAAATTCTAGGTTAAAAATTTCAGGTACAAACCTGGTAGGGTCTCAGTGAACGCACAAGAAGCGAGCTGTGCGAACAACCACCTGACCTATGATAGCATCGTTTTGCATGCCAACGCGGGTGTTTTCAAGAACCTGAGCATGATCGGGGATGGGTGTCTCAAGCTTCGAGCCAACTTCTAACCCGAACGCCTCTAGAAATGCTCCCAAATGACTGGAAATATCAAATGGCCTACACTGAAGAAGTTCCACCCACTGCGTTCTTGTGGCAGGGATTTCCAGAAAAGCGTGAGGACAAAGGTGAATCCGCAGCACTGTCCACTCGAGTGACTGGTCTTTGTCAATCATTCTAGGCGAAATGGCCAATCCCTGATTCCAAACCAACCGCGGACGGCATACAAAGCATACAGTTGTATGCTCACCCGCGACTGTAACGGAGAGGTGTACTGGGCACCCAGAATGTCTAGCCACATCCCAAAGGAGCATGTCCTGAGCCATTAATCACTGGTCTCTAGTGGGTTACATGATCTTCATATCGTACTACTGTTTTGTGGGTAGGGTATCCGAAGTCATCCCTCTCCTTCGGTTTGGTCAAGCGGGTGGTGTTAAGCGCACAAAGCAATTATGGATCCAGATAGATGGTCGATGATATGAAGTAAAGTGGAAGAACTAGCATGTATGGTGAACTCCACACATTGTTTCCTTTTCTTCCCACCTGGTTCATTGTTCTGATCCTCTGTCATTATTCCAATGGCACAAGAGCTGTACTCAGATATGTGGAATATATATATATCCCCAAGGTTTTGTTGATAGGCATCGCTACTTATGCAAGGAGAAATTGATTTACTTTGTCTACTCATACTCATTTAGGCGACGAATGCTGCATTGCGCAATGCAACAAAATTAGTAGTCAGATTTTTGGGAAGATTTTCTGTACGATGAAATCCAGTGTCAAAAAGATCTAACACATCAAGCAAACCATCATATCTATTTTCACTGGCGTATTCTCGCCGTATTACTTCATTACTTTTAATAGGCACGTTGAGCCTACTCACAGTTAATCGTAATTCCACCGCTATCCACCATTTCCCTCTGGCCAGATTGACTTTCTTGTTAATAAACTGTGGTAATTTCATTCATTCGTTGGACGATGATCTGTCTTTTTGCAATTCTCATTTATTAAACTGTCCACAGTTTAGGCACATTGCTCCTCGGATCAGTGTTTGTCGCTACCCCTCGGTACCTAATTGCACATGGATTCCGGTTAGAAAGGAGTGGTCACCCCAGAACTACTTCGATCGAATTTTCGTGGATCAAATGGTTCTCTTAATTCGCCACTTTCCAATGTTTTCAAGTTGACAAAGCCAGTCTCTTGCGATTTTGACTGAAATTTAAATCTAGTGAAACATAGTGCACAACTTACGTTCATTTTTGTTAAGTTTATCACCAAATCAAAGATACATATAAGCAAGGTCATAATCCTATTTTCGGTATTACTAAATCCAAACTGAGACTTCGGAGTAGCGAAAATAGTGCCCAATGGTTAGTGATCGCTGAAATATACAACGTTTAGTGGAGGCTGACCAGTACGACATGGGCATTCCATTATGTTTCAAAAAATGTGACCGCCAAGGATGCATGATCTTCCCAGAAGACCTATCTAGGCCAACGATTTTCTGAAGCATTTTGAACAACCAAAATTCCCGTCAATATATCTACGGCGTAAAAATGCAGCAAATCTTCGTGGAATCATTGTATAAGTCAAAAAGGTACTTCATTGGGATGGTTACTAGTGAATCTGGTAATATAGTATTTCCACAATGTGACTGTGAAAAATGGGTAACGTGCGCACATGCCCCGTTTGAGGGGGTAGACAACGCCAAATCAAATTTAGCTAACAAATCGATTGGAACGATGTACCTAAAACATTAACTTGCATAAAATCTACTCAACACCTATATGGAACAGATTGGCAAATCAATAAACCTAGATTTACGTGAACAACTTGCAGTGGTCAGCTTTTTATTGCTATTAGTAGTATCGCATTTCAATGAAGAGATAACATTCCCGGAAAAAGACCACAAGCTGCATGTTTTTTATGGTTGCACACGAGGAATGGATATTCGGTACCCGATGACCGACAACAATCGGGGAACCGATCGTGTACCCAAGAAGAAACCTGGTACAGAAGTCTAAACTTGGGACCATGCGTCCTCTCTCGGAAAGTCAATTGTGACTAAATGACGAGAAGGCTGTCCTTGAATCACTGTTGTGATTCGAAAATGGACTCGTTGTTCGCACACACTTCAAGTGGTTAAAATAAGGCTGAATTCCCGTAGATCGATTAGATATGACTCCCGCAAAACTATGATCAAACTTTATTCGCTATTCGATACTAGATGAAAGAATTTACACCGGTCAGTACTTTTACATGAATGTCGTCTCAGACACTGTATGATATACTGTTAGCATACATGCGAAGCTACTGAGGCGATCAGAAAAACTGTGAACCTTATCCATCTACTTATTTTTAGATCCCAAGGCACAACTGGAGCAAAACTTACGATGAGAGAGAACGCAATTTAACAAAAAATCTGCAGAGTACTGTGGCACAGGAAAACATGTCAAAATTAGAATTTTTTGAGGTACGGGAAACGAGAAGCATTATGATTTTGAAAACCAACAACAACCTTAGATCATTCATACTTTGAGGTACCCGATTCCGCCATTCCATCATTCCACCAATCAATCAACCAACCGACCAACCAATCAAGTAGTCGGTATGCTTGCTCGGCAGAAATTTCTATCATTAACAATGAACCACTTTCTAAGGTAGATTCTGTCAAGCACTCAGGAATTACTATTGATAAAAACTCGAGATGGTCCTCTCACATTTCCAGTTGCGTAAAGAACCCTAACAGACTGTCATCTCATGTAAAAAGATTGCGGCATTCCCAGGTTAAAGAAAACACCGACTTCCTATTTGTTTACGAAAAGGCTTTACTTGCTCTCCTCCATTGTTCGCTCGTCATTGTTGCCGGTTTATTAAAGAAAGACTGTATAGCCCTTCGTCGGGATGCATGTTTCATATCACTGAAAGAAGTGTACCAAGCTGTGTGATATAAATTTATCTGCGTGTGGACAATTTGCACAAAATTCTTTCGGATCCGCCGCATCACCTGCACAGGTATCTTTCAAAAGGTCGTCCTCATGCCAGAACACGTTCTATCTTCTACTCCATACTCCCCGGAATAAATACCTATTGAAACTCGGCTGTTTCTTATCTAGCCCGAATTCTCACCAATAGGCAGCAGGTTGCGGCTGATTTTCTACACAAGCTCTCGTAACTTTAAAGGTTTATTTTCCGCTCCGTCTTTTTCCAATCTGTTTTTGATAAGGCGACAAATGCGTCCTTTTTGACTGAAACGCGGACACCAGTGTATGCAAAAGTCCAATACAGTACAATACAGAATAATACAGAACGATTATTCTATTAACCCAACAATCAGCTGATTCGGACGAACTTACTCAAATATTTTGCATAATAGAATGTGACCAAGATCATGATAAACGCTTGCGTGACGAAAAATCCCAACACGAGATAGAGATAGCCCTTCTTCTCGCAAAAATTGTGTCCGATAACTATCTGTTTTGCGCTGTCCACGAATCATATGAAATAACGCACGGAAGATGAGGTGACGAGAAGAGCGATGTTAACCAGGCAAACCGGAACGGACGGAAAGGTGCAAACGGATACACAAACCAACAGAAATGGAAGGTGGTGTAAGAAAACAAAAGGGGAAAAATAAGAATTAGACGCGTGAGATAATATTTCAAAAACGCGAGTACGAAGCGTAAACGAACTCATTTTCCAAAACACATGGAGCATATTTAAAAAAAATACTTGACGAGATTAAAGAAAAGCCGGGTAGAGACGGAAAGGTGAACTTACTGATTGATAGGAAATACGATATATTACCACGTGACCACGACAAATGTTCTTTTTTTGTGCGTCTGTACCTGCTTGGTGTTCCGTAGATTAGCAATGTTATGTTGAGGGTTTGGAAATCCAAATCATTGTATCACCGAAAATTTCAGATTACACCTTGTCTGTTCTGATACCCACGAAATACGGTACATGTTCAAAAGGAGAATCTGAACAAGTTGGTTCGAAGTAATCTAGCTTGTTCGGCTAAATTTCGGATGATTACACTGCTTCCTTGTACAACATGTCCAAACAATTAAGATCACAAACTGAGACAAGGCATTATATAACGAAGTACCTCATCGCATACCAAATGACGGTAAAGATGGATAACAATGATGCAGCAGATTACGGGGTCGCCGATTATGGACTTTTGAATCCGCACTTTCTTGGCTCCAAACAAGAACGACGGCGCTAATCCAAAGAACTGCCATGACAGTAATACGTCATAATGGTAGGCAAGAATCGCTGCGATTAGTCCAATGCGGACAGCCTCTACCGGACATTGCAGTTATTTCTGCAGTATGAGTAACATGGGTCCAAAGAACAGCCTTACACTACAGAATTCAATCACTGCTGCAGATAATGAAAGTAAAGCATTAAAAGCCTAGGACCGGTGAAAAACATCACGCAAAGCCCACTCCGGAAGTCGGTAACAGCTGAGAAAAGAACTTTTCCTTATGTCCACATCGGTGCCACATACACATTGTTCCCCTTCCCGTTCCTTTGCCACGCCAATCTCACCCCACCTATTTCATTTCGATCCGGGGTGATTGCGAGGTAATAATAAATTGACTCCTAGGACAGCAGTGCTACGCTGATGAAGTGACTAACTGAATTGGACCATCTCGGCTTTCGAGATTTCACTGTCGTACACCGTACTATTCTTGAATCTGATCACCATCACGATAAGTATTCAGCTTTTAACGGACAAATGACAGTTAAGCGTGGGTTGAAATTAGGCGAGATTAAATCGATTGTGGCAATTTCTTCAACTTCAAATGTAAGCGGGCGTTGGTGGTATGGTTGAGGCATACTTATGAACTTGCATGATCACATGGTTGGAACCTTGCCTCCGCCAATAACTTCGTGTTAAATATAGCCTCTCGCCCACGAGAAGACACTGGGCTAAACACTGGTCGCAGACGCTAAGCGGGACAGTACCATCGCTTAAACGTGTCATTGTTTGTTCGGAAGCGGAGTTCAGACAAGAAATCAAACAGACTGAGGAGATTCCGCACACTGTCATATCAACAACTTTCCTGATCCCACACGGTAAACTCTTCTTCGTGAGAACTGGCTAGATAAGACCAGCTTGCATCAATTAACTCTTGTTCGGGTCTTCCAGTTTCATAGCCAAGAAGTCGAGTTTCATTGAAAGGGCAGTGAACCTTTTTGATCACGAGGATATGTTGGTTCCAGTACACCTAAGCGCAACTGCGGGCTGAAACTTGCCGGTATGATCAAATTTGTAAGCACAAAACCAACCGGAAACAACGATCAAACTGCGAGTAGTAACTGTGGAGGACAAAGCAAGGGAGAAGCTGTTTGCATGTAAATGACCACTCAGAACCTCAACGTGTGACCATATCACCGAAATGTTTCATGCAATAAAGCTGGTCACGAGCAGAAAGTGTCAAAAAAACAGTTTTGATAATCCTGACGCCAGCCGGACTTCAACTTGAGGTCAGTATTCGATTTTCCGCTGTGCAGGTGCACATTTCAAGGGCATATCAACTAAACATGGCGTCGTATAGAAAGCGGTCAGTTGACTGGAACAAATGCGTACTATACAAAAGTGCACAAGGGCAACAGATGGATCACGTGCAGCCATATTTAAATTCTCCGGTTCATTACCGCGAAATAAACTGATGAAACTGCTGAGCACGGCTATAGAATACGGACGCGTTTTCGAAACAAAGCGGATTCGGCCGAATGCCCTGATGTGTCTTAACCAAATGTTCTTCACATCCAAACTAAATGGAAGTGTAAATAACAATCTGAAAAGTGAGTCAGTGAAATTACTCAGCACGCTCGTACAATGCACCATCATGGCATATGAAAAGGATAGAGAAAAAACTGGGATCTGTGAGGTGAGATCAGTGGACATGTGTTGACCGGGCGGTTAACAGAATCAACAAATGCGTGGTGACATATTCACGATGTACCTAGTTACCCTAGGGTGACTGCCAGCTGTTCACCTGGCCATGTTCGGACTTTACTGCAGACGGAATAATGCTAATCAAACATCAATTTCATCATTGTGTGCTTTGATTTATATGAGCAAATAACAGCAGATCACTGATTTAGTTATATAAAGTGCAACAATACGTGACCATGATAAGCGTACCGGTTGTGTTGCAAATCGCGACTAAATAGTAATTAAATATCTCATTATTTTCTTATCTTTTACCCTTCATTTCTTTTATTAATGGGATAACACTGTACATCATTTTCAGGAACGGGGCCGCGGCCAACAAATGACTCCCAAGTGAGGAAGCTGATTGACGCAAGCTGCCCATTTGGTTAAAGAATATATTTACACGTCACAAAAGCGTAGTCAAGTGATTTCTACTCTATAATTTTCACAAAAAGTCAACAAGGTCAATAACGATAATAATATTGTTCTTTTACTTCTCTTTGTTACACAAAAGTTATATAGTAGTTCTGGAAGATGGCAGCAGCCACCACACGGACCGTTCTTTCACACCTCACGTTTTCAAAATGGCGGACAGTTTCACTGTCAAGCTGCGATCCAGAGAGATAATTTTCTACTCGAACGTGATTTGGGCGAAAAAGCGGATCAGTAAGGGCTTTTCTAGAGTTTACGCTTGCTCAGCCGCCTTTGAGACCGACTAGCCTGGATTCAGCAGACATTGTTGTCCACCTTTAAGCTGGCCAGGATATTGGAGATGCTGGAACAAACGGATTATTCAATTTTTCAAAGTCACAGACCTTGATTCGAGTGCGCATCTGGACTCACACGAGGAGTCGACATTAGAACTACAGACCGTTCCTGACCACGGCACACATTGGTTTATATACCTCAGAACAGAACCACATAGCATGTTAGGGAAGCTCAAATGTGCATTAGGTCTGATTGAGTTTAAGAAATTTGTAACTGATATAACCTTATTTTATACGGAACTGTATGATATACTCCACGGTCTAAACAATTCAATCCAGGTCCTATCTTACAGAATCAGTCCTTCAGAATGTATATGGTCGCTACCCTTACCCTAACTGTGACTGAGGCAATCCGAGTTGTTTGGTTGGTTATCAGCGTTGGCACGAAGATGGACTGTGATGAGAAAATCGGTAACCGACAGCAATTTAGTCGTGCCAAGTTATGAGTGGATTACGATAGCACAATCTGAACAAGACCATGCCATCCCAATAGCTTCCTGCAGCCAGATGATATCGCCTTATCGATGGACTACAAGAACACAAAGTAAAACCGATTTAATTATATGGTGACCGATGTCAACTAATCAACCGACCGGGATTATAGGGAAAAGCGAATGTGGCTAAGTAGGTGTGAAAGTCAGCATACATACAACATAGATGACTAGTTTGAATGCCAACGAAATCAACGTCGGTCACACAGGTTCTAGTGTGCATTTATTCACACTGTAAAGAAGAAGGGATTGCTCTCGAATGTTCTGACATGAACCATGGAAAACGGACGATTCTGGGAGAGATAAAATCAATTTGCGATTTATCACTCCGCTATCTTACGAAACCAACAAAGATTCTCTTGACGAAATCCCGCGGTAACCTGTTAGGTCTTCCTCTACGATGTGACAACTGAACGGTATTTCAATGCTAAACACTGAAAGTCGACCAGTGCAAAACACATTATACGATTTCCCGTATTGATTTAGAAATGTCAGGATTACTTGGAATCATGCAAAAACATTGAGAAATGTCATTTAAATAGCTTTTTGAGCTTTCATGCATATGGGTCTAAAACCTAACCCATCTCACTCGGGAACATTTGGGCGTAAGCAGTAAAAGATGCACCGATTATCTGTGAAAAATACAGCTTCGGAGCAGAGTTACAATTGCAAGATCTAGTGAAAGCGAGGTATGTTTTCAGCTACTCTCGAATATTTTCGACATGAATCCGAACGCCTTCGACGTAAGTCCGAAACACCGGATAAATGGTATAGGAACTAACGATCGGAGTGACATTTGTCCCGTTCATTTTCTGACATCCGAATGACATATTTGTGTCTTTCAAATGCTAACAAGGATTACCCTAAGCCAAATCTATCAGAACCCGAAGTTTTATAACTCCAATCTCGGTTGCTGTTGAATGGTAGCATCCTGAATGACAGCCTTGATATTTCTTTGTTTCGAACCAACTTCCTCTTAACGAAGAAAACACGCACGACTGAAATTTTCAATTCATTTAGTTCAGCTCTAATGTTCTCGTTATAATGCAGTAAAGAGAGGTGGTTATGCATAATCACATTTTTTATTCTCCATACTTCTCGCTGCGCACATTGACAATTTTTGCCACTTCTGGCAAGTAGTACATTCAAACGGGAGCACAAGAGAATTTTGCAGCTTTCCGTTCTCTAAATGAACATAATCCATTGGCTTTAAATTGCTTGTGACACTCACAAATGCCAGGGATCTAGGCCGGTGAGTTTGATACAAGATAAACAGCAGTGATACGTGATACGAACTTTCATACGTTGTCGTGTCTTCCTAATTATGGGAAGGCCAGAATGTTATGGCCCGCAGTCTGTATCACACTCATTCGATTACTCACAAATTGAAGGGTTTGAGATTCTCGCCTCGAAGTGTTCGTTTAAATTGCACAAGACAATGAACGGGTAGACATAAAGCAAATATTCCGCATGGAGGAAATCTGACGGGCATTACTGGAACCGAAATCCTACTCATCCAAAATAGGCAGCAAAAGAAAAGAATGTTGCTGACGATAAAAAACAAATAATGTCACAAATCGTTGCAGTTTCTTCGTTAGCTGTCTCGTCCCAAATGTTTTGAATGGTTCTAATGTTGTTGCATTCGCATTGTGACTAGCTGCGAGACGGGGAAACCGGTTACCCAGGGAGGAGAAATCGTAGTACGTTGCCTGATCGACCCTAAAGGATATCCCATTAGTTACGTATTTCGCTACCGTAACACTTTGTTGGCCGGCTCATTCATATTCAAACCATCTTCAATCCGTTTTAGTAACCAAGTTACTCGGTGACGTGTTACATAAGCAACCTAGAGCCAACATCGATATGTAGTTACATAAAACCTGTATTCATCCGTTGTCTAGGGGGTGGAGACGGGGGGAGGGATCACATTACTGGAGGAACTTGTTGTAGCATGAAATGTAGCCTTCTAGACACAAAAATACGTAGTGGCACATGCTTCAGTGCGATACAATAGGAACCCATTGTGAGATGAGGCTACCCAGCCAGCGTGAAAACTTTAAAACCACTTAGTTCCGGTATAACCAGTCCTGTGACAATGAGGATCGGTCAGGTCTCGGAAACAGGACAGTCCAACAAACCCTTCGGTACTCCAACGAATGATGCACGGGCTAAAGGCCTGAATGAATGCCAGCTAGGATGTAAAGTAGGGAATCAACCATACTCCCTAAATTTGAAACTGAAAATGCAGTTGAGTTTTCGTGACACGTTCAGAGGCGATCAGGAGCGGCGTTCGAAGCGAAGATCAAAGAAGAAACAATCTGCCCGAGAGACTGGGAGCAATCGGCCAGTGAACTCGATCTTGTGTAGACCTATATAAACGGTTTGACTATAGCAAATAAGGGAAAACTGTTGTGTTGAGCGACCAGAAGCCAGTTGATTGTTCTCGTTTGATTAGGTAGACTGGGACTGGACTAGAGGCGACTGAAGACACTAGAAATAGCGACAGAGATAAACCAGATTGTAAAACACTTATACCAATCGCAATAGAATCAGTAATATTGTTGAGTTGCTACTGTTAACAAGGGTGATATACTAATCTAGATATTGAACTCTGTTAGCCAGTATACAGCCAGGTATGTGTCGGAAGTAGAGAATCCGGTCGACCCGATCACTCGATGCCGATGCTCCACGCTTCGTGAGCCCAGCCAAATGTCTTGCTCGAAGCAGAAAAAAATTGTCAAGGACAAACCCATGAATAAAAAAACAATTAATGGCAATAGAACTGCTTAGAAATTTCATAACTTTCAAGTTCAAAGAATCGAATTACACACTAATCGGTCATTCTTATGGTAGGCGACAATATACTTTCCGGTTTAGGGTATCATGCCCGGCTGCTTGAACCAATATGTGATCGCGCATCACACCAAGTTCTAGATTCCTTGTTCCCGATATTCTATAACTGTGTGACGAACACCCAAGGCGAAGAAAGGGGGATACGATAAAAACGAAGGTACACAATGGAAAGCTAGTAAAAGACTTGTCCATGTTTTGATGACCAAACAAGGATACCAAAAATCAACGAGTGACGGGACTACAAATAACAAATTCATCCACCATTTTTGGCTTCCGCTGTCTGACAGTGACAGTCGTTGCGAAACGCACGTGCAGTCAGCTTCAAAACAGAAGGCTTTTGAACAGGACGGTCGATATCCATCCGTGGACTGCCGAGGTATTGCTGTTACGACCTAAGTGCAAGCGAAATAAACAGTGAGGATAGGCGCATTTAATGTGCCCATCCTACAATCGCCACGATTGCCCTCAGCATTCAAAGCGAATTGATCAAGAAAACTGCAGTTAAGCACTCGGTAATGGCAAACCGTATCGGACCATTAAAAGGGACGCAGGTAGTAAATATCAAAATATAAGGTCAGTGACATAAAAACTTCGAGAAAGGAGAAGCTTAGCACACACATGGAACACATGATTTTTAGGAAAAAACATGAATTCCTCATGAGTTCCACTTTACACGGAGTTCTGGTGACTCTAGGGTCAGAGTTCCCAATTCCAGCTCAATTGAACAAGCAGCTGTCATCCGAATTCGTTACCATCCCTTATGTGGCTCTACACCACTATAATTTTTAGAGTCGCGCTTATCGGCCGCAAGGTATTGCTGGAGCTAATGATCATCGAGTATTTTTTTTTACCAAGGCACACATGCCTTGCGTATACGAAAAAGCTGATACGGAAGCATGAACTAGAACAGCGCAAACCGCAGCTTCAGCTGATACAACAACCACAGGGCTGGACTACGAAGTCTGAATTTTGCGATTTCGAATAATCCCGGTTCCCGCTTCTACTCACCAATTGATGAATTCCGAAAAAAAACGTTAGCGACCGCAATTCCCTTCGCAGAGAACCTGTTATACGGGTACACACGATGAGTCATCTGGATTAAGCCAAGATTTGTTTTGAAACAACACCAGTTTGTCTGAATGTACCCTGGAAAAAGGACGTGAATGCCGCGTGAACACGCCGCCAAAGGAATTCCACATCGAGACGACTTTTGGTGCACGTTAGCAAAGGAACGAAAACCGGGCTAACTGTCCCGCAGTCCATCAACTGAATTAGCTGAGCCTGATTGCAATGCGACTGGACGTGTCCGCGTGGGTGTGTCTGAATCACTCCCTTGGTCTTGTGCGAGTATCGTTTAGTCCAATTACCAACACAATATCATACGCTGTGCTAACGTACTCTTGTGTTAATTCACGGGTGATTGGAACGAGAACTGCAAGGTGGTCTGTTCGCGCGGGAAAGTAGGGTTTTAAAACAGACCCCTTTAATTTAGTTCTTTAGATCATCAATTTCACACACAAATGTGTTTATGTTTTAGTTTCTGTTGCTCAGCTTGGAACGAAGGTGGTGAAATTGGAGGATTAAATACCAAACTGGAAGAAATGCATGGGGTAGATTAAAATCATTTAGTCGATGGGAAGTTTTAGCAGCAATTTTTTTTTAATTTCTGAACAGATACGTGAATCCTGAAAGCGAGGTCTAGTTCAACCTAACAAATTCAATCTACCGGTTCACATTGTCAAATCATTTAACTGTCATTATACGCTGACCAAACTGGGTCATCCTCGAACGACTATCTGCTTCAAAAGAACAGATTCTATCAGCGGTCAGACCCGACTCAAGTCAAAGTCAAGTAGGGACCGGTTAGAGGATCAGTGATGGTGATCAGTCAGAGACTTAGGGAAAACGAATGATAAGGGTATTTCATCGCGTTGGAAGTTGGAGTATAAGATACCAGTCTATCATTCGGTTGAACCGATTATCATAAACGATAAACTGGGTCGGTTAGTAGTACACCACTGCTCTTAAGTTCTTTAGTCATCCAGATCATTCTTCTAGCATCTTGCTTGAATATACTACCCTTTATCTTTACTCCAACCTAATGTCACTATGACGTGAATAACGGGACAAAAAGACAAGAATAACGGCAGAAAGATTGCACTCAATAACACTGATTGAATAGACGGACTGAAGAGAAAACGCCAATATGTCCCCCGGTTTACTCCGACTCAGCATGGTCAGATAAACCAACACATTATTTCAAAGTTTGCATATGGCTATAAATAGCAACGAAATAGACATATTATATTAAATTACGAAGTAACGGTAGCAATAGTAACGATGTCCACCTATTACCCCAAAGTTTGGTGGAGTCGTCCTACGTGTACGCATATACTCAAAATGCGTACTGTGTACAGCCTCACGCCATCAGGGAGTGGCAGTAAATGAGGTGAGATGAAATGGCATTTGAATTAGAGTAAGGCCGTCGTATGCAAACCAACATCTGCAACACCGACTGGAGTGTGGACTCTACAAGTACACACACACGTCCAACCGGATGTGCATGCATGTACATACGTATATATGCATACATACGCACCCAATAGTTTGTTTGTTTGAGGCAAGGAAAAGGAATGCAGTTCAGCGGTCAGTGGGGTGACAACTGGTCTGTTTTTGAGTGAGATGTGGAAGATACCGATTGTTCCGAGTACCGTAATGGATGGGATGAGTGACTGAGTAAGTAGATAAGTTACACCATCACACAAAAGCTCAGTAAGAACGACCAGTACATCGGAAGGATATTCATAATTTCATTTGGTACATTCGGACAGGATTACGGCACGGAATTGAAAGACAGGAAGAGAAGTCGGACAGGCTCATATGCACTATCGTCATTAACCCGTTTAGCGCATCTGGGTCAGAAAATTGGCGTTAACTATCCAACTTCGTTATCCACAAAGTTTTTCTGTTTGGTGAGACAATGATAAAGAAAAAATTCTGAGCCTGTGAACATATTTAACAGTGGTACCCAGCACTACAGTGATCGCAAAACAGGAAATGTTGACGCTAGTGTGTGGCAAAAGTTCCGAAGGCATGCGACAAATACCAGCGCAGCCTATTTTTACTTGGGGTTTGAGCAGAAGTGCGTATAACGTATAACCCATGATATGGAAATACACCTGTGCAATATGCATCTAAAAGTTGATTCCTGAAGCCGGGATCGACAGACGGTCAACTTCCCCACTTGGAAACCCTTTGTTGACCGCGGTTTCCTTCTTGATGCACACTGCTATTTCATTAATGAAGAACGTAAAAATTTAAACAAATAGAAAAAGGTACCTTCGGAGTACGAGGAAGACGCACCACTGACTTAGCAAGTCCACGACCTAAGAAAGGAAACTACGCAAGTAAACATCCAGTACTTTGTAAATCACTATCATCATGAAACAGAAACTAACTGGCATGTAGACAGGGATGTACATGTGATGACAGAGAAATTAAATGACATCGAGATGTGGGGTGAAGAAATAAGCCAAGAAATTTTTCACTCAATCTGTTTGAACGATTAGTCAAACAACACTAACGTTCGACTTCGTAGTCAAAGCACTATGTAAGCAGCCTAAGTGCATCTGAGTTTCCGATCAATTCTGCAAGCTGAATTATTCAAAATCAAATCAAATTCCCCATTTCAGATCCGTATATGCAGAAACAAACCCCCGTGGGTCAGCCACTACGTGAATGGTGGTTGTTGATGGATGCGAACGCTGTATCACTTAGTGTTAATGTTTAATGAACCGTTCGGGACGTAAGCAGATAGCCTATAGGCTAAGCCATGTGATTAGGAATCATTCAAATTGGGCTCCAATATCAACTGGGATACAACAGACATAAAGTAAATGTTACAACCTCCATGAAGACAAGAGCTAAATGATGCTCCTGTGGATTTGGTGGTGAGTTACGGATTGCTAGTTGTGCACTATTTGTTCCTAAAATCTGTCCTTAATTGATACGTTCGGGAACAAAACTAGTCGCGGCTGATCCTTGTCGAAATAACTGTGAAAACAGGATAGTTCAGCTTTCTAATTCTTAGCTACAACACTGTCGAACTCAGAGTTGGATACGTATGGGGGGGGGTAAATGATCGAAAGGGTGAGGAATTACAAATCATAACGACGACAACAAGAAATATCTAGGTTTACCCAAGAGGTAAAGGATGCAGGTAGGGAAATGACGTCACGAGCAGAACGAGTCACGAGCGATACGTGGAGTCATTATTCACATGAGATTTCTGTCCGCGAATTACCATTCGACTAAATTTGCACATAAATAGAAAGTCTATTCATATGAAGTCAGCTCCTCGTTAAACAACTGTCATTGTTTGCCAGAGGTTGTCATGGGAACACTAATCAACGTACTGCGACCTCAACTACGCAACCTCCAAATGCACCAGTTGGATTAGATCAACAACTGAATATAATATCAATAAAGAGTTGTTTACTAAAGTAGACACATACAGAGAAACAAGGGAAGAGTGAGAGAGCAAGGAAGTTCTCATGTATCGGCCCCTGGGCTTTCTTACGCAACGCTTCTCACGGGCCACGATCGTGGATTTCGCGAAATGGGCCAGATAAGTGAAACCGAATCGCATGAAGTCTAGGATTGTTCCCTTAAGGACCAACAATCAGGTAAGGAATAGAAGGATTATATATAAAGGAAAAAAACAGACAAATTTATCACGTGCTTAGAGGACGAGCGGTGTAAAGTTGGTGGGTGCTGACTCGACATAAACTCTACCCGGATCAGAGATCAACACAGCTGCGGAGAATTCACGCTGATTATCCCAATCGATAAGCGGAGCAAAAATGCTGCATGAGAATGTCGATGAGTGCCGAAGGACCGAATTTGCCGCCAGAATAATCAATCGGTGACTGTTGCTCATCGAAGACTAATATGAGCTATTTGGTTTTGATTAGTAAACGAACTTTTTGTCTGCCCGATTCGGTCTTTCTCACCAGAGTTGGTTAGTAATGGAGATAGTGGCCGCGAAACAATCGACTGAGGATTTGCGGACGAACCAGAGCACATTCTCTGCGTTACGAAACACGCAGAATGACAAGAGAAAAACTGTCTAAAGTGATATAGGATCGACACTAAAGAGAACTTCTGTATTGCGAGTCAATAGCATCCACATTGTATGAGTTGTCCAGCAACAGGCACCATTAACTGCGGTTGAAATGCCTCAGCGAAGAGTGCGCCTCCTCGGGATTCTTCCGCTTACTAAACGGTTCCTAAAATTCCAAACCTATTGAACATTCGTTCTTTGTGGTTCAATTAGATATACAATTCGAATGCTCAAAGAATCAATAGAAACCATGGAAACACTCTGTAGCTAATCACCCTATCTTGTGGTTTGGAGCCGAAATATGTGCATGAATTGAGTTCAATCGCCAGTGGAGAGTGGGAAGGGGCGAGCTAGCACGAATCTTCCACATCCGAAGAGTCGGCTGATGTGATTCCATTGAGGCAGAATCCCTTGAAATTGCATCCCAATGTGTATAAGTTAGGATACTTTAAAATCATATGAATGAACGCCCAAGCACACACCACCCGACAGGTCACCTCACTATTTTTTTACACAAGCGAGCAGTTCTCAAAAAGTTAGGGTTAGGTGGAGATGCTAAGCTTCAGGATGGGACCTGTAGTAATTAGCTGGCTAATAAGAAAGTCAATCACATCGTTTGGTGGTGCAATTGAACTGTTACGCTGTTTTGCACAAGTAATCCGTCGCTATCTGACACGGAACTCGCTTGGCCAACTGTGGCGTGAAGTTGGACCTTGTATCAGGTCCTATGATTACTAACTGCAGATTCTATCCGACGATTCAAAGTATATTCTCATTACATGAATAAAGAATCGACAATATCTATTTATGCCAGCTGGCCTATCGAAAAGAACTGAAAATTAGTATGACTGGTATAAAATTTAGAACCTATTTCTGTTGATGAGGCTCAGTATGGTGGTATAAAATTTGACCGAATCAGTGCACCAATGTTGAATCTTGACTAGTTGCCAGCAGCAATCAGTGGTGCATTCTCATGACAGAAATGATGACTGGGAACACAACAATGTAAGGACAACAGTATTTGCAAATTCTACTTTCTCGTGACTACCTCCAAAGGACGATGTTTACTGCATGGACATCGTTGATCATCACCTATCATGAGCCAGCGTAGGTAACCAAACCAATTCGTGAGTAGGCAAGTATTATTGCACTCCAGGAGGCTGATAAGGAGGAAAAAATGTTGCCTGTTTGTACAAGCGATCTCTGATCAGGCTCAATTCATGGACGGTCGAAAAGATCTTTTTGTTGTACTATTCTCTCCTTTGAAGAACTGGTTTTTCGTGTAACACCGAACTTATGATGTCTCGATTGCTCTTTCTTGCGAACCTACCTGAGCTTCGGTTTCAACGAGGACTCAGGACAGACCTTCATGTCAACGGGCGCATGTCTGATTTTCCGTGAGTACGACCCATTGAATTATCAAACACGGGTAAGCGATGGTAGGGCTTAGGATGTGGTGGGTTTTTGTCTGGCAGACGCTCTCCTAAAATATAAGAGTTCCCTGGTGGCACTGTAACATGGTTAGCATGATCCGCTGACTAAATAAGGGCATTACATCCGGTAGTGTTCCAGTGACCCGAAAAAGTTTACAAGCTAGTCTGGAATGACTCTGTTGTCTTCCATTCGACGCTTGGCTGCGCAAAGGCTAGATATACAGTTTCGAATATACAAGTCTTCTCGGGACTGGGCGACCGGTTAGTTGTACTATGGGGTCCGCCAAGATAACTGAAATTGCCGGAACTAAACCAAAACGAAAATTCTTAACATCTCGTCGCGACGTAAACATGCACAGACGCTGACTTTGCTTGCTTGTAGCACATGGACTCTACAATCCACAACTTGGTCTGGGTTGTGTCGTCTTGCGCAAGCTCAACAATGATCAGTTGAGTACGAAAAACCTCAGTTTGGTCAGGCCACAAACACGACTACCTCAATTTCCACTTGATCAGGTAGATAAGCTACACTAAGTTGCGCCGAACACGAATATTTGAGGGCCCATGAAGGGAGATTCGCTCTGTAGATTTAAGATGTAGAGGGATGAGTTGAGCTCTCATCACCTGAATTTTGGCATGATGAGGAAGTCTGGAAATGTTACCATGTTTGGTGAATTCTACATAAATATCTTTCTTTTTTCTCTTTTACTTTCATTGTTCTTTCCTCACTGTTCCTACGTTACAAGGCCTGAAGCACAGACTAGTACAATACTACCTGCAATTAATGCTATCCTGAAGGCATTCTGCCCCCATGCCTAAGAGTGGTTAGGCCTAACTGACAAAGAATTATAAACGAATCACGGTTGTGGTTGTGAATGATATAATGTTAATAACACAGCATTGTTGGTAGACGCACAAACTGGCAAAACATTTCAGTGAAGTTGTAAAACCCTACCAAAAGATAGGGTAAGTAAGTCATCTCAAGGACACATTTGAATTTTCCCATATGCTGAAAAACTTTGAATTAGAAAAAAATGAAGTTGCTGTGAGTTTTGATGTGGTCTCTATAAATACGAGTAAACCCACCAAAGATAGTACGAACTATTTACATTCATCCACTTATTTAAAAAAACGAATTGTACTAGCTCCATCAAAAATTACCAACATACTTTACTTTCAAACACTAAATGTACAAACAAACGGATGGTATGGCCATGCGATCGCCCATATCCCCAATTGCAGCAAAGCTTTTTCCACACTTCGCTGAATCAAAAGCTTTAATGACTTATTCACCTCCACGTTTGTACGTATGGTATGTCGATGATACATTTGCCGTCACCAAGTCAGTACAAAAGGCTAGCTTTTTTCAAGCTCTCAATAAGCAATGTAGACCCATTAGGTTCACAATGGAGCCAAAAGACACCAATAGAGTCATCAGCTTCCTAGATTGTCGACTGAAAAGTAATGATACCGAACGTATAGAAGAAGAAGAAGTCTAAACGATATCCTACAAGTCAATCATTACCCGCCACGCCTGATAAAAACAACTGAAAAAATGCATATCAGCAACCAAAACGGAGAATGAAAAAAAAGTACAGCCTCGATCGGAATTCCGTACAGATCGGGTACTTCGGAAGCAATAAGAAGGGTCCTCAGTAAATTTGATATTCACAATTTCTTCCGGATGGATAATACGTTAAAACGCCACCTATCAAAAGCTAAAGAGCAAAACAACTGCATCTACAGAATCAGCTGCAAAGAATGCCCAGCCGAATACACTGGACAAACCAGCAGACAACTGAAGACACAGATAACAGGACACATTAGGAGATAAAAATGCGGACCCTCGGACAAGGCAGTCTTATCAAAACTTGGGCGCGATTCAGCCATCGCTCCGTATGTCATAGCAGAGGGATACAACACAGATTATGAAAACACTAAAGTACTCCAACATGGATTCAGAACCTGCAATGAACGTAAGTTTGCCAAGGCTCTGGCGACAGCCACCCACTCCACATGCATCAATCGGAAAGACGGGGCAGAGATTTCGGAGACATGGAAAGCCCTAACATCTTTGAGAAACAAGTATTCCAAAGGTCATCACGCTAGTTGACCTCACCACCACGGCGGCGCATGACGTGAGGGACAAATAACCTCTCACCCGGCACACAGTTCAGTGTATGCATATTCACACTCAGACAACTGAAAATCCGTTGGCGTGTGAACGTACCCTCAGTTATTTGGTTATAAAACTTGAGAAAGACTATCCATGGTAGTCGAAAATTTGGCACACATATACCAACAACGTTGTGTTATCACCATTATATTACTCATAATAAAAAGCAATACATGGCGGATAGATTTTTCGACAAATTCCTTACGTCGTACGGTCCTGATATTTACAAAAATCGTTGTGGTTCTAGAAACTCTTCTGCGAAGACCTCCGCTGCGCACTCCTGACGATACAAACTGGATTTTGGTGAAGCGCATCAGTTCGGCTACAATTATAGGGACCAGATAGACATAACTGACGACAGATAATAGCCGCGAAACTGGTCGTGTGATCCCGGATATTATGTTCACCCGTCCAGATACTACTTACAATTGGTATATGTATATACATATGTATATACGCGAACTTGGAGTGGTGTGTTCTTTCCAAATCAGAAATAACATTCCGAAATCATGCGGTACTTCTTACATCAAACCACATATGATGCGTTCACATTTCACAACGCTTTTGCTACTATACAAGTTTTCTGGCTGAATCAAAACCGCATGTTTACAATCATACTGGTTTGTAAGTGGATCTTGGTTTTTCCGAAGGGCCATCATTAGGACAAAGCTTCTGCAGCCCAGCATATATAGTTAAGCAATTAGTAACTGAAACATGATTGGAACATATTATTAACAGTAATAATAATAATAATATTGGGACTAATAACAACAATCATAGAGAATCTCAAGATGGGGATTCAATTATCTTCATTAGTTGTTCAAGTACAATAAGCACATCAGTCCACTATTGATAGATTGAGTTAAAATTTCGGGGGAAAGAATACACTAGTATGCTCACACATTTACTTCCATGAGCCTCAAAGTTCTGAGAATCGCCTCAATCCAGTTCGCATGCTCAATAATTTTTCTGGATTGTCCTCAAGTTACCACTGTCGTCATGACCTTAGATTACCATTTTCTCTATTGAACCAGAAATTAAAGGAACACGGAGAAAAGCAACGGCAGTATTAGTGATGAACTCCATTGAGTTACGCAAGAACTCATCATGCACTATCAATATTTAAAGCCCTAAGCATAAATGCAATACTGATGGCTCTTGACAATGACCAAACAGGTGTACGACGACCTTCAATGGTGAGTTAAGCATAGCAAATCATTTCATAAACGTGAGTAGAGGGCATATAGAGGTGCAGGGAACAATCTAACCACAACCATGCCCTCTAATCGTACCTTTGAAAATTTTCAACCAGCCGGTCAGGGAATCACTCAGAAATCTAACCACTTCTAATTGGAAAATTGGACTGGTCAGGGTTTTCACGTGTTTTTTCTCACCATGTCACAGACCGACCGTTCCAAATGATTGCGCAAACTAGTCAGTGATGCACGCATCTCAGAAAACGTCGTAAATTAACTGCACTCGTCTGTGGGCATGTGCAATTTGACTGCCACGTCCTGGCTGAATTGAACGCCTTAACCAGCGATGCATTGTGCCTCCTGACCTACGGGGGCATGAAATTGCAATGAACCGGTCGGAAATGACAGAAATGCATAAGGCAACATGTGCGCACGAAAATAATCCGACGAAATCTGATCTTGACTGTAAGACGATAGACCCACACTTCGGGGCATGCTGACTTCGGGGGAGAGAAACTGCAACCGCTACATTTTAGTCTTCAGTTGCATCCGCAGGTTTGGTCTTGGTATTCTTTCTAGAGCTATGATGACGGACATATCAGGCAGATTTGTTATCACAACAGAAAGACCTTCTTTTTCGATAAGATACCACCCGGAAAACCTGCGGTACTGTCACCTGATAGTCTGGTGAGATTAATGGTGTTTATATTACAACTTCGTGCCAGTGACCATCTACATTCGCTCGATTGTTAATTATTATCACTACTATTCTTATAATGCAGGATTTTTCATCCATAGCATCTATGAAAAACTTGAGTTAAAAGGGATTCGAAACTCATATTTGATGCTGAACAGAAATCAGCCAACTCCTGTCAAAACCAATCGCCAAAATATTTGATGATCTAAAGTAACCACGGTGACTGTTGCACAGTCAAGTTCTACTAAGATTAATTCAGAAAGAAAGGCAACTTTATGAGATCGTATCGGATAAACAGTGTTTAGTATCCTACCCCTTCCAGAAGCATCATTCACCCTCGTCATTAACAGCCAGTATTTATCAATAAATCTTTTTTTACTAATGAACGTGCTAACTACTGGTGATTGATTCATGTTAGAAGTTGCTGACCACAAAAAGGTTCGAATCTACCCATGAACACTACCTATCTACCAGTCGGTACATCACGTGGGCATGCATGTGAAAAAGCACAAGTCAAGCCAAGCCAGGTCTGGTAAATTTATTATATATCCTTTGGGATTGACTATGCTGTCTTCATTTGATCGAGTAACGCACTTTCAACATGAAAAAACAATGGAATCAGTGCATGGGGTCATGAATAGTTATGACGTTTTACATCATAATGCAAACTCTAGATCAGACAATAATCGGCACAGCACACTTACGACTTTCTAGTTTAGTCGATATTTCACTTGTGGCATCAAATATTCGGGGTTGTTTAAAAACTATCTAGATAAGGAATGGTGGAATAGCCATACGAGTGCGTGCGTGAAAGAGTTCGGCATTTAGAACATGTGAAAAAAAGAAAAAAAGATTCCACGTTTGGGGTGTGCAGAATATGTGAGTAGCTTTTTAGAAAGCTCTCTACAAGCTTTATCATAGTAAATGATAATTTAAGTGGAGTAATGTATTAATATACCATAATAAGAGGATAAGTGCATAAAGTATATGGGTATAACTCTTCAAACAACAAACCTGAGAAAAAGCCAGTTGAGTAGAACACATGGAAAACAGAACTTTTGACATGTATCGGAAGAGAATGTCATTTTAGGCGCGATCCATGAAATAAACGTTCAAATTTGGTGAAAAGGTGACTGACGTGTCGTGACGAGATAAAGCTTCGGCCCAATATCACATCGAGTTACTGGATCTTTATGAGCTGAACCTCCGTATTCGATGCATGAGCAGAGTTGATATTTTTCACCAGAGAGATTAAAATGCCGCCAGATTTCAGAAAAATTGATGGTTCTGAAAGCTATGAGATGTCACTTTGAAATATCGAGAAACAGGAGGCAAGCGAAAAAGATCATCTGCACACTTGATAAGAACTTGACAAGACAATACAAACGTACTGGTAGGTTTATAGGGGGTCGGGAAGAGTGACCTAAACCGTTTCGATCAACTTATTACTTGGTAAATTTGCAGAAGCTGATTTTTAGCACTATTCTTCCTCCTTTGTATGAAGCTAATGTGCACGTATATGCGTGGTGCATTGAAAATGAATATTAATTGCCAACAGGAATTTGTAAATCCACAACTAACTGTTTCTTGAGATACAGCCCATGCATACGAGCACGCGAATTCATCTCGTGCGTGGGGCAAAGGAACAGCGTTCGAAATCAGGCACTCCGTATTATTATGGCCTATTGTCAAGACACACGGTGACCCAACGCTGACTTGAAAAACCCGTTATGGGCAATGTTAATTCTATTGCATAAATGACTACCAAGGAGAACTTTTGGATTTCTTGAAAGACTGGCTTGGTCTCATTTAAGTTTAATGGACAATCGTCCAAGTGAGCCAGACAAAAGCATAACTAATGAAGAAGTTCGTAGACGCAGATAGGCGAATAAACAAAGAACGAGGCAGGTAT
The DNA here is from genome assembly GCA_008360955.1 of Fasciolopsis buskii. Classification (NCBI taxonomy): domain Eukaryota; kingdom Metazoa; phylum Platyhelminthes; class Trematoda; order Plagiorchiida; family Fasciolidae; genus Fasciolopsis; species Fasciolopsis buskii. The sequence goes on along the minus strand of LUCM01001418.1, from coordinate 494,403 downwards.
TAGAAAGCGGACGAAAGAATCTCTCAGACTCGGTGGCCCGACAGCGGCGAAACATCACATCGCAAACATTCCAATAGAGTTCCCAACCAGCTCGCTATCTTTCACGGTTGATTTGTATACGTGTGTGCGACAATCGAGAATGTACGGAATGGAATACTTGGTAAGTCTGGCTTCTTTTTCCAGTTCAATTATTGTGCATGTCAAGTGACTGGGGGGATACGAAGCTGAATGGAAGTATTTAGCAATAGGGGGCATCTGGGCATAAAATACAATTTTTGACATTTTGACAAATAATCAACCATCACTACCATTCAAATAAACGCGGTGAGATGATGACTCGTTTATTGTTCCCTATTGGCCGTTGTGAACTCCTTATTCCCTTACTTTCCTTAATGAAGGTTGTCATAAAAACAATATTATTCCGAAAGGCAATCGAGATCGATTATAAATTCTGTCGACCAAGCAAGTCACTGATGGCGATAGTGATGGTGTTCGCATTTATGGTGCCGGTGGCACTGATCAAATCCGAGACGCAAAGACAGTACTTGCAAGAGGATGAACGTCTGATAAATTTCGGTCAAATTGGGGACCGGTGGGTGTGTCAACCTACTGAGATGATTAATGAGCGACTGAGGGGTAAAATTCCTAATTTCCGGCTTGCAAAATAAACATGTGGCTGCGTACATTGTGTAGTCGCATTCAGATTAACCTCAACATTTGAGATTCGATCCAACTTTAAGTCATCCGGTTGTGTTTTACTGTCAATTGGGCCTTGATCAGTTTTTGCATTATGACTCAACCCTGACTGAGCTATCAATTTCACCTCCAGGCCTGTGCACACGACTAGCATGCGCAATCAACCTCTGTGCATATTTAGTCACGGCTCACAGGTGTGGCATTTTTCGTTTCAATCACTCCGCTACGGTCTCCATAGGTGGGCTCATTCTTTATAAAACGGGAACTTATTTACTTGCACTTGACTAGGTATGCCTGTGCAAACGAACATCCGCATTTAGGTCAAAGGCAGACACCGCACAAGTCAGTTCGACCAAAATGGGAAGTGATGACCGTCGGAGAAATAAACCATCACAAAAAAAGACTGAGAAAATCAGCTGAATTCTTTGATAATTGTGTTACTTTCTCTACTGTTGAGCTATCCAAAAAACATTAGGTGATGCAGAGGTGCATTTTGTGAAGATTCAAACAAGATGGGGGAAGTAGTTAGACTTTCAAGGATGTAACTGGAGCATCATCACTTGGAGCAAGATACGGGACATGCTGAGGCGTGAGAGTGACGATCTGACCGGTTCTCATGCATGGGATGAGTATGATTTCGGAAAACAATTTAAGAGAGACTGGGCACCCATGTATGTACGATTGTGTGTATTCGAACCTCCGAACCCATCACTCTGGTGTTTTGCTATTTAGACTTCATCGCTTTTCACGGTCCACCAGAAAACTATCACGCAGGACTGGAAAAAGGTATGCTTTTGAGGCACCCATTGACCAACCAATGTGACCACAAATCATGACTGGGAAGCCTGACGCGATGAGAACTGCACCGAATGAAACCCTGGCAACGGAATTAAAACATATACGGACTGAAACTGAAGTGTTTCATATTCCGAAAAGAAAATATGGCATCTTCAAATGAGTGAATTATGCACAGACAACCACTGGAACACAATAATATGTGTAAAATGTGAGTGATAGACATAACAGTGAGACGGTGGATCGTGAAGGAATGCGCGAACAAAAGGGAACTGGAAAAATTGACACCCAGGCATATCAAACCTGGTTGAAATCGAATGAGTCAGGCACATTTGACATCCAATGTGAGTGAGAAAATACAACTGAATGTTGTGCCATGCAGTTAAGAGATCACTTGTGACTAGTACGCATGGGATTTCTCGAGTTGCGTATGCATAGGGTGTAAAATTACCACAGGTCTCACGAGGCTTCAAAATCAGAATATAGGCTGGAGTTTTCATCACGGCGCCGAGTTGCCACAACTATTACACTTCAGCAACGATAGTCTGCTTCTGTACACAGAGATAGCCTATCTGTAAACATGTTTCATGGGTCTGAAATATCATAACCCATTTAAATTCATCATTTTTCCAGATATTTGAACTCAAAATGTCAACATCATGTTTGATCAGTATCGTGAGGTTTATGATGATCAGGTTTTTTCGCAGACCTTATAACTGCAGCTATCGCATGGTGGAATACGGTTGACTAATTGAGTCTGTACTAGATGGCTGATGGACAAAAACGTACCACAATGGGGTCACACTCTGACACGTGGAGGCAAGCACAAAACAATTTCATTACCTCCTCTACTATATACTGTTTATTGAGTAGTAATCGCTCGTTAATTTATCACTCTGGCTGATCTGATATGACACTGTGTGGGAAATAGTGGTTTATAAAACCGGTTAAGTCACACAGCATCAACTCTCAAACTTCCAACATCTCAGCGGAGTCTGTTTATTTCAGGCTGTATTGGACTGACCATGTGCGTTTGTTCCACTGTATTACTCACCAACAGTCACGAGTCTACAAATAGTTCAGGCTGCAATGAAATTGGAATTTGATTCAGCTGAGTGACTGCGTTACCCGACTCGACCCAAACTGCCCCAGTTTGCGGGTAAGCGAATGGTTGTTAAGCTGGGGGTCAGTGATAAATGAAGTAAACAGAGTCACCACACGAGACACTGCGGACGAGCAGCAACAAATCCGGTGTTTTCCCCTAACAAGCATCTTTTTCATAAAATGACGCATAACTGTCTCAGTAACACAATGACTTGGCTTCTGGGGGCCGTCTTCAAGTAGGACCCTAGATCCTCATGACCCCCGAGGCAGCGTACTCTGGCGGGGGCGGAATAACCGCACCTACTGAAAAACATGATTTTCGGACTCTTGAAATGATTAAAAGGCATAAGAATGCCGCTTAGTGGTCCCTGAGAGTTTTCTAATACTCAGTATTGCCCGACTGGCTCGCAAATCAGATCTTCTGACTGGCGTCTCATAGCGGGCTCTTTAGGCAACCTAGTTCTTTGGTCTGAACGATCTGACAGTACGTACTTCAGAGGCCATACACCGTACTACACAACTGCAAACTCGTGGATGGAGAATCAGATGGAATTAACACTTGTGATAAACCTGCAATGCTCCTGTTTTTTCCTCAGTTTCTTTTACTCTGACGGTCCCGACGACATTCGACTTACGCAGGGATTGTGCTAATTATATGGCTGCCTGATTCAAGACTCGGCTCGAAGTTGAAGTTTGCGAAGACAGGACTAATCTACCTCTTGCGGCGTCTGTTACGAAGAACCATGAGGGTAGTGGATATTCACACATGTGTTCCAACTACAGGAATCGAAGCCAGGAGTGGTCAGTAGACATTAAGCAATCAGTACCTTGACGTTTAAATTGCAATGTTGCGGGTTCAAATCCTCCGCCATCGGTCACTTTCCTATTTGGCAGTCTTTCACTGGCCGTGACCTTGCTCCAGAATTGATGTACAGTTGTTGGCTGACGAATAAAAATGGAAATAACAACACGTGAGCGATAACAGATAATGGTTTTTGATTAAGAAAAAACGCTCGGACATCATCACCTGGCTGTCCAGTGTGGCCTTCCGACGATCTTTAAGCGCAACACTAACAATCTCACAGCAAAGTGCGTATCAGGCAAAGATTAGACCAATGAATTATTTAAAGATTCGAAGATGACGAATAAGAAACTCACATTTGTTCCTGACGTGGCACGACCAATGCGCAGCCAGCGACGAGAGCCAACAGACCAAACAACTGAACAACCATGGTGGCCACAAGCTGCAACGCCGGAGCGTGTGAGGTGATTGATTTTCTATAGACGAAAGTGGTCCAGTTGCTTTCGGGCCCAGCTGGAACGAGCTAGATGTTTTGAGTTACAAAAGACACGTGTGAAATAGATGCAATACAACAATGAAAATAAATCGTTTTTATTGGGCCGCAGTAGGGACATTTCTTCTAGATAACGTAAATTTTCTACTTGGCCTATTGTTTTGGGTTGATATTTTCTAAAGAAAACGAAAAATATTCTCTCGGGAACGCATCAGATGGTGAGCATAAAATATTAGAAAACAAGCTGAACTTCAGCAGATAAGTAGCAAATGGTATACTAAAGTAGTCCAGAGAAACTCTTCCGAGTTTTAGTAAAAAGAGACTCAGATGTTTGCCTCTTGACTACAACTACGCAACAAAGGTGACGAGGTCGACAGGTTAATTAGTCAATGCCTACCAGATTCGGTTATCGAATAGGCTGGGTTAGGGTTTTCCACAATCACAAGCGATATCAACATGAACTATAAAATAAGGTACTATCTCTAGTTTCCTCCATGTGAATTTAAAGAAAAAATACAGTCGAGAATAAAGATATAGATTACATACGCCTGAGTAAAGTTTTCTACGTCATTTCGGACGTGAGGTACGCGGTATGTAATACTGATAGTTGGGAAAGAATAGAGAGAACTGTTGTTAACACGACGCTATATTACCTGGCCAAAACAAGAAAACGAATACCCAGTAAACTGCAACGAGTAACGAGCACTTCGCGGAGATCAAACAAATAGAGTTTTTTGATCGGAATGATCAATTGTGATCGTATCGTTATCAATCTGCCTAAAGGTATGCACCGAATAAGACCCAGAAAGGAAATTTGACACGATCCGTGCTCACTTTAATGGACATGGCTGTAACTGAACGTCTATCATCTAACTACGGACACTGACTTCGTTCAGTCCGTGATTGACCAATCAGTACTGACTGGCAGTTTGAATGCAGTAGCAGCCGATCTGATTGACTCTATGGCAGGTTTTTTGTGATTTTCGCTGGCTATTTAATTTGGGACTCGATCACACCTTCTATTTTTGACATTCAGATGATTATCCTTTCACTGTTTCCTTCATTCTAGGAGCATGGATACATGTTTACCATATAGGTGTTCTGTTTGTTAATTTGTAAGTTACACAATGAGTAAGGTAGATGAAAATCCGAATTTGGGCACTATAGGTATCCAATCAAACGTTCGCATGATTTTTTTGGTTCAGCACCCAATGGCTTTGACAGCGCGTCCCTGCAGAATGTTCAAAACGAGCATGAGATCACCAGATGACCGAGAGTGCCTTGTCTGGTTCTCAGTACCCTGTCAGCCAGCTACTGGCGTAGCTGCTGTCGCGATTGGATCTTGTAATAAAATAGAACGATCATGTTTGTTAGAAGCATATACTTCTACGTCACGTCTATAATGAGTTTTGTTAATTTCACCAGACAGTGAGATAGCTGACCTCAATTCTTCTTTCCTTTAGAACGAAGCTTTCGTATTTCACTTCCTAGTCTGCGTTTGGACATCACAATAATTACGAAATCGCAGTAAAATGAACGGAATTATGAGGAGCAGAAAACAACCAAATTGGAGAACAGAAAACATTTAGTCCTTGATTTTAAATCAACGTGGATAATATCTGTCCATATCATATGATGATAACGACAGCTACGACAATCATTACGGACAACGCGTGAGTACGTCACGTGCTTTGTTAAGCCAATGAAGCAGACAGTTGTTCTTGCTCAGACGATCGATAGGTGCCGGTTGGCTGCGTGTATCAGTATGCCTAGCTCAAAAAAGTTGCAGAAAAAGGATATATATATGTATATATATATATACACATATATATATATCAGCTGGACAGAAGCCTTGACCGCATCGAAAACGTGTCATACGTGTTCAGATATTCAGGATAAATTCATCCGGTCCGAAAAACCCCATACATGATGCATTAAGAGAGACAGAGATAACAATCAAACACCTAGTTGCTACATGAACTGTTGACAGTCGTGATAATATGAAAAGTTACGGATTTCCGAGAGAATGAACACAGTTTACCTATTTGCTAGCCTCAAGCTCCTAACTAACTGCAAGATTAACTTCAGGAAACGTTGCAATAAATTGATAAATTATTCCTGGAAGTGTGAAAACAAAGTAACTTGAGAAAGGAGTGCAATAGTTCTGTGGATCACACTTTCCTAGTCAGTAGAACGGGCCAATAATTTAGCAGTGTTCGTACGCTTCACAACGAATTCTCTTGATCATTTTTCACCTAAAGTGACAATTTAACGTATCAACCTTAAAATAACATTGTTAGACCAATAATTACCAAGGAGCTAAAGTTGAGTAGACCTCCCCACCGCGCTCTTTAGCCTCATTTGTTCTGTTTCATATCTAGCACAATATTTCTGTCTGTTTAAAACAGTTTGGATGGATATCGCCGATGATGTACCGTGTTCACCAGGCATGTTAATAGCTAAGGTTACATTCTTATGAAAATCTTTTCAGTTCCAATATCAAATAAAGATAACTAATTGTAAATGCAATGGCGAAAATAACTATTAAGTGTGAACTGTATACGAAGTAAACAATCGATTAATTGCATTGACGCACAAAAAATCGGCGAGCTGATCAGTACTGGAAAATCTCCTTTGAAACAGAAAGGAAATAATTAAGAAAGCAGTGTAGCACATCAACTTAGCAACGACAGGTGCGTATCTAAGACAAAACAAACTTGTGATGAAAACGACGCACGAAATGGCTGAAAAACCAAATCACGTTCTGTGGCAGTGTGATTGACAAAAAGGAGGGCAATCAGTCCAGTTTCTGCTCTAAAACTAGGCCGTGATCACCTGACTGCGGTGCAGAATTACCGGAGCGATTCTTACGGACACTTCTGTATCACGGGAATGAATATGATCTCAGCATCAGATGATTATATTTTGACGTTTGTTTTGGCAAACTGACTTTTACGGAGAATAACGGAAGCGACTCACGCGATAAAACAGTGATACTTGAGGCAGCGCGATGATGCGCAAAATGCAGTGCGACAAATAATAAAATGGCGAGTCATCTTTTTGGTTTCATAACAAGTCCGCCTTCGGTAAGTTCACGTACAAAACAACGTTACAAGTGAAAGGGGGGTCGGTTGCATTTTCTGATCCAATAAGACTGGATTATGATTTAGAAGCCATAACTGTCATGCGGCATAATTAGTGGCCACTTAAATATTGTCCAGTACGGTGTGGATGTTTTATTCAGCTTCAACAAAAGTACTCTCTTACACGAGTAACAAATCTCTACAACTTTTCTGTGGTTTGAAATTGAAGCCTATTTTCGGATAGAATCTCTACAATGGAAGGTTTGCGATGGAGATCAAAACTGAAACGTGTGTAAATCCATCCTGGAAATAGAGTATCTGAGAAGCAAATCCTGGTCCTCAAAAAGTTGTATTGTCATCTCTTAGGTTTGGTTTAAAGCATATAGCCAACTTTTGCCACCTTTTGTCATCTCCGATGGGATACGATGAGACCATTTTGGGACCGCATTTCCTCTCAACTTTACAACAGAGAATGCTCGCTCTACAGAATAGTCTATCCGGTCTAACAGACAGTGTGATGAAATTCAACCCAGGAAATAGGTTTCACTTACAGCGTGGTGCTGATCTTGTCTTGATGAGTAGCAATGCAAAAGCGTGTTCGTAAAAACGAAGAGAAAAGTTGTGAAAGTCAACGAAATATCTGGGAAGGGAACACAAAATGAGCACTTTTTTCTTCAACTTCATTGGTTTTCCCCTACATTGCAACTATTATCCGCCAAATTTAATTTAGGTCGCTGAGTCGATACCATTCTTTTTCGACCCTATCAACGACATTCTTGTAGTATGAGTGCAGTGGAAGGGACATGTCCCATAGCAACCAGGGCCCAGTACACCAGGAGGGCAAGGAAACCGGCGACCACGACCATGAAACTACACAAAGTTTTACTAAGTCAGTTGTAGCAATGAGCCAGACGACAGTAATTTGTTGTCTACCACCATGTACACATTAAATGCATATAGCCCTATAAAGTTTATCCAACAATGCAAATGCCTCAGCATGTTCAGGCGTGGGTGCCTCGGGCTCCAAGTTGGTTAGTTGCACCGAATAAATCTTGAAACGTTCCCAAGTGACCGCACATTTTAGACAGTCTCTGTGGAGGAAGTCCTGTAATACCCGCTTGTGGCTGGGGTGTTCCTACTAAAGTGAAAGGACGAACGCTAATGCTTGGCGCCCTCCAAAGAATCGGTCTAGGTAGGATAGGTTTACCCTGATGCCAAACCAACCACAGGCGACATACAAAGCATACGGTTGCATGCTTATCGGCTATCGTAGAAGAGGGGTGAATCAGGCACCCAGGATATTTAGCTCTATCCCAAAGGCCCACAAACTGAGCAATCACTCACCGGTCCCCAACGGGTTACATGACCCTCAGATGGTCCTGCTGTCTTGTGGATATGACCGTTTGGTCAAGTGCTCCGGGTAAAGCCTCTTAAGCCAACCCTTTGCTTCCGTTTGGTCAACCAGGTAGTACGAAGCCCACAGAATAGTCATGAATCCCGATGGACAGCCGATGACAAGGAGAGGTGGAATGAAAAACAGCAAGTTGTAACCACTACACATTTTCTTTTGCTTTCCTGTTTCGTTGTTCACCATGATTCCGACTGCACATGACTTGTATTCAGAGCTGTGCAAGAAATAAACATAATCACACGATTTTACAACAAACAGAATCTTAAACATTTTTTATCTTTGACTTCCTTTATTAATGAAACAACAATGTACATCAATTTTCAGGAAGGGGGCCGCGACCAGCAGAGGGATGCCAAGCGGGGAAGTTGACCGGCGGTAGGAGGATTCGAACCCGCGACCTCCATGTCCAAACGCCAGGACCTTATCCGCTCAGCCCTAGACATAGTTCTATTGAATGCAAGATCAACATGGATTTTGAAAATGCGACGGCAGAAACTCGTGAAATACTTGTACGTGCTAGCTGGGTTTCTGCACTTGCCAAAATAACCGATTCTTATGATTTTTGCAATGAAAAACTGATCCAACCCATATATAAACCAACACCGAAAACCCTGAGACAGAACTTCGGTTCTCTGAATGCCGAAACTTAACGAAAACAACCCGGATCATCATAACCTCAGCTATTTTTCCACCACTTAGCAGCCCGGGGCCACTGTTTAGTAGCTCCCGGATGATCGAGCACCTGAGAATTCAAACAGAGTAAATGCGTTTCTGGACAAGCTATAGAGCAATCAAGGACATTACTTGGGAATTGTGTGACCTAGTAAAATAAACCTACTGTGGATTTAGACAACAACTTAAATTTCACCCAAGAAACTGGAGTTAATTCCAACTCAGACCATGGCTACTAAGAATAGTCGGACACTAGATGGTCACAAGCATTTCACCGGGATATATTTTGAAAGATAAAACTCTAAAACTAAACTGCTGGATTCAAGGGTATGGAAAAATAGATTTTATAAGGAAAAAGTCAAAATTTTTTCTAAATCCTAATACAGCTGCAAATCAACATGAAGAAAATTTACACTCATCTTGTAAAAATACGAGAAAAACTCATCGAGCACATTATGATGGATTGCTCAGGAATTCGACTAAAACACGGTCACGGTGTCAAAATGCGTGCTAAATATGGGATGGTGGAGTTCCTATAGATATTGATTTTTAATGGTATGGAGCGATACGTAGATCGTGTAGAGATATGAGAGCAGCACTTTGGAAGATCGTTCTTTGTCGTCGTGTGTCCTATTTTACAACACGTTTTATTTCAGGAAAGCCAGCACGAGACGTGGTGTTATCAAATAGCCCAATTCCGACAGTGCCGTGATAAGAAAAAAAATAGTCGAAGAATAACCTCCTCCACATATTTTAGGAGCCCAATCGGATCCGATGATTATCTATCGTGTTCGGTTGAGGACGAGAAGTTATCAAACTTAAAGTAATGGTACATACATCATGGTGTTGTTTCGTCAGTAAACACTGGAAACCCACCAAGAGTAATCCTTGCCTGTCTACCCCTGATTTCAGGAAAAATTTCAAGGACGTTAGACATCGAGGTGTCCTTTGGACGGGGTTAAATCTAATTGGAGTAGTTTTAACCAGATCTTAGCTGTAGGGATAAATTAGACAGGAAAATGTTTACTCGGAATGTTGCTATTCCACTTGGCTTCTTCACACTTCAGGCCTTTTTATTACTACTCAAATATCAGACGATTAAACAAGTGACCACGTGATTTTGTCGATGAAATCGTGCTTGATTCACGAGCCCTAAATCACGTAAACCTAATCTTCAACGGTCGCTTTTCTTTTGTAAAACGAATGCACTCTGTAACGCGTCTATTTGGCAATGAACACCAATCAGACGAACCCACTTGAGTCATGTAGCCAGTCCAGTGCAATCCCGTGCGAGTAGGCCGATGAAAATCGTTCACCTGATAAAACCTGACCAGTTTGCTGTTCGATTGGAAAAATCTTCAGGCATCTAAAGCGCCTAAACTACAAACCCGATGCCGCTGAGAATTTGGGCGTAATTGTAGGGTCATGTGAACAGAATAACTTATGGATTTAAAAAAATTGAATTTAAGATGATAACGTTATGCGGTTTTGAAATCTAATTTTGTTCGAGATGTTCTAGCGTTAACGGAATCTCCCCTCATTGTTGGAGATTACTGCGTCCCACCGAAAATAAACGTCGGTACAACTGCAGCGTCTATGGCAAGTTTCGTTACTTACCACCCTCTGTAGTATATAGTATTACTCCCAAACAGATGTTTGCGTGTTCAATGGGACTTTACTTTCTATTGACACAAAAGAGTTTTACATTGTGTCGAATCCACCCCTCACTGAATCGCCGGACTCAATGCGTCGTGCTATATACAAACGAGATATTCCCACACGCTACACTTGTCACAGCCAATGAAGTCTACTAAACCGTTTCTTGAACTCTGCCACATGTTCCACCTATCCGCTACTGAGTTGCAGGGCCACGGGCCGCTAGCACATAGCAATCGACCCCTACTGATAAATGTTTTCTCTGCAGGTAGCCTAAGTACGACAAATGTTATGGACATGACCTACGGAGATCGGCTACTTGGTATGTATTAGTATTAAGAGTTGTGTTTTCATGAAAGTATTCACCATGTGCTATAAACGTTCGCCTCGGGCTCGCGTCCCAGTTCGAGTGCGGTGGATACGCGCTGCTGACGATTCCTAACAAGAATGAAACACTCATGCGGTGCTTTCATGGTTTCTTAATGGTGAGTTGAATGTCGATATGACATGTGATTTCCTGCTACTAATGCATAAACAATGTGAAACGATGAGATAGAATACTTTCTGAACTTGCGGAGAATATTAAATTCATAAGCCATACACTGTCCACTTTAGCACTCCATCCACTCCTAACCATACTACACAAACATCGATGGTCTAAAATCTCCAAGTAACGTATAACTGCAGAATGCCAACTGTATGCCTAACAGCCATACAATAGAACTCAGTGCACAGCAGCACAGTACACACAGCTTCATCAACCACAGAGAAACATCAGGACGGCGCCGCAAGTACTTCAGTTCAGTGTACGCCACTCGAACTTAGGATACACAAGTGCTCACTTCGTCCATCGTCCTAATCTAGAATCTCCAGAGGCAACTGAAACGATTAGCCCCTACCTATCAAGTATCACTCGGAGCTACCGTCTCCCTCGGCTGTGACAGAACTCCACACTTTGAAGATGCAAAGCATGCCGAATGGAACTGCAGACGTCGCGAGTATGTCTAGTGCACGTTGTACATGTTCCACATCCATACAAGATCGCGGGCACAATATGGGTCTCACAGATCCTCCCCATTTGCCAGGCCGATGTCCACATCCCGAAGACCATCCTTTATTACGTCCCCAACAAGGAAGTTGAACAAGGATGGCGAAATGGGGCTTTTTGTCGTACACCGGTAGTAGTCTCAAATAAACTTAATAGTTCACCGTATATTCTTAATTGGCCTTAGGTACGCGGGAACAACGTTTGCAGGGGGTTAACGAACGTCTCCGGCATCTTTTCCGGTCAGCACTATTGAGTAGCGCTATTCCGCCGACTGGGTCGAAGGTGTCTTTCATGCAGAAAAACCACAATTGTCGGACGAAGGGTAAAAAAATTTGGTCAATGCAACCTCAATCTTGGTGAAATACGGCTTGCTGTTCGCGATTCGGAGTCACATTGCAACAGCACCATCAAAGCTAAAACCTTGATAGCTGTTAGAGTTAAACTGATTCGATGATGATAGTTACAGCCATTGCGTGTTCACCTCTTAAAGATCAGCACAATCAGTAACCCACCCAATAATAACGGGGCACGCTGCTCATTCAAAATTTTATGGATCAAGAAGTTAAGCACCCTTTTCAAGGCCTCCCCACCGAGATTGAAAAGAGCTTTAAAGAATCCGTCGGGACCGGTCGATCTTCCCCGCTTTAGTAGCCGAACAATTGATGCCACTTCCAATCCCATTGGGATGTCGATTAATACCCTCAAAGATTCGCCGTTGTTGACATCAGAGTAGTTACATTAGCGCGTAGTCAGGTAAACTGCTCCTCCAAACAACCACCCCAACGGTTACGTCTTTTGTTGCCTGTCATGAGTAGGTTCTCACTTTCATCGCATTCCGCTTCATTAAGCAAAACTCATCTCCCACCATTGTAAGAGATAAACTTAAACAGCCTTTGATTGTTACCTCAGTCAGCTGCCATTTCCATCACTTTTCACGGTCATTCCTAGGGCTTAACGTGCCTTGACTGCGTAGAGGGTGTTGCATCTTAGCCACATTCTTACAGTTCGAGAGCCGCCCTTTCTGCTCCATTAAACCCAGCGACTCGTGTGACGGCCAACGTCTCGGACGGACGACTGATTTAGGGGCGTTGGTGAAACCTATTGTCAAGTCCCTCGTACGCTGGGCTTGGTCTTACTGTTTATCTTGCAAAGGGAGGCTAAGTGCGGATGCCAAAGGTGCAAGACCACTTTCCTTCGGTGCGACGAGGAAAGCGAAGCGCGACTACAGCCGGACGAACAGGGCTGCAGGGCGAAGACAAGCACGTGGTCAGCCAGGTGCATTAGTCTGCGGACTGATTAAAAGGGTATGGTATGCAACACGCTCAGAAGAGAGCGGATGCGGCATTGGATATGGAGGCCAACGAATAGACAATGAGCCCATTAGACATGGAGGTCGCCCAATGAGCTCCATCCTATATGGACCTATATAGATCGTAATTACTAGTGTGTTCAGCGGGCTAGAGACCGTTTGGTCGGTCTCGCTCGATTAAGTGACACGAGACTGAACTATAATCGAGACAACCGACTGAAGCGCTAGAGGTAGCGACTGCGACAAACAGGATACTGAAACACATCTCCACACTGTTTCTCGTCGGTTTCTGCTCGTAATTGATGCTAACAAATGGGTCAGACACACGTCCCACGATGTGCGTCGATGGCCACTGAGCTGGGGATAAAACCGCATTAAAATTGGCGTTTGGCCCGGTTCTGCGTGCATGGACTGGTGAGATTCACAGTTTTGAATAGAACTGTGCCAGCAGTAGCTTACTCCGATATGACCGATCTTATTCAGAGTACCTGTGGAGTTAGAGTGCCACGTTGCTGTCCGATGCGAATTGCGTTGAAAATTCGTGCAAAACAAGAACAGACCATTGTTCGCGCGGTACGTGGGAAGCCCATCCCCGTTATGTATACGCAGACCAGTAAGGTGCAACGTTCGCTTAAACAAACCTCTGGAATAATAAGTTTTCCAAACTGCGCATTAACAGTACCTGCTGCCGATACAACGTCAGAGCGTTTACGCCAGCGATCGAGGGTGGCAAGTTCATCATAAAACTCGTCCTTCTGCATGTCAGTACAACCGCCGATTGAAGCACATGCTGAGGTGACAAGTGGACTACGCTTAACACTACTATCCTTTCTAACGCCAACCGGCCCTCGGTGTCTTAAGTCGCATAGACGCACATTAACCGGGATTCAGTCTGAAAATGACCACTTTGGTCTTGTCAGTCAGGGCTACCCCTGCGCAACGTTGGCCCACAGCTCGAGCTGCTTTGTCTTCTGGGGCGTGCGGGAAAAATCTTGATGAGATATTAGACGCAGCTAGTTAAATTACACTGATCGAATTCTGAATTTATATCTCTCTGACGAAGCAGACATCATTTGCCAGAAAAACGCATTGACAACGCTAAATTCCCTTGCCGACCGGCTTGCATGAGAGCAGGCACGTTGGGCGAGCCGGGATTCGGGTCCTGATCAAGCTTCAGAAAGTGTGAGCTACGAAAGTGAAAATCACTTATGACATTATTTGACAATGAACTGTTGCAAGTATCGGACATGTTGTCAGCGGAATAATTATGGGTAGGTAGAGAGAAAAATCGAGAATGTTGGAGACAGAAGACAAGTTGAGTAAAAGAGGGAACTCTGAGGAGAAACATCGCTTCCCTCCCAGTTCGATGCAATGAGCAGCGCGGCACTGATCATCCCTAGCGATGACCGATACCGTGTGGGATTCTTTGCAGACATGCAAGTCATTGGAGATGACGGATAGGTATTGACAGGGAATCCAGCCGATAAGCAGGAGGACGATCACGGTTCGCAGTTAAATCCTTTGATCCCAACAAGAAGCTGCGGAGTGGTTAATTGGACGCCACTCTGCTTTGATCGTCCCGACAACTTTGTCAGGCTTCTATCCAATGATTTTCTAGGTACGGTTGAACCTTCAGCTTGGGATATGCCACCATGTATAGCTCGCTAGATCTCGGAGGCATACAGGCCGCTACCTAAGTGCAGTCTTATTGTGACTGCTTGCCTGTGAATTTATGACCAAAGGGTAACTCGGACCTGAAAATATTAGGAGCATCGTAACCATTCGGAAACGATCAGTTCGAACAAAAACCATCGACCGCAAAATTGAAGTTCGACAAAAAGTGTTTGAGAAGACGGGGATTACGATGATTCTAAAGAACCGGATGAAGAAGGAAAACCTCCGGGAGGGAAAACAAGGTTTGTTGTGTCAGCGTCCAAATCCTCGATCGCCCAATTCTCAATGAGAATCAACCATGGGAAGTATGCAGTTGTATTCAGATTAAGCCAAAGATCAATATATTGTACACTATGAACAAAGAAATGCATTACCACATGGGCGTTGTGATTGATTGTCTGGCGGAGTGGACGAATGCTAATTGAGAGAGTGGGTAGCAAAGTGCCCACTGCTGATTGGTTAATGGGGTGGTCTGAAAGGCAGACAGTAAGCTACCAGTCACTGACAGAACTAATATGTGACGTGTTGGTTGGTTCATGAACATATGCCTCATAACTGCTTATACGTGAAATACGCGGACCTAGCATTCATCGGAATTTGTCTACGAACTAGAAGAACGATGACTCCCACTTTGCGCTTGATGCATTTTCAGGAGAAATTTCAACTCCCTAGTATGGTATCTGCAAGAATCAGCATATGAAACCACTCACCTTTCAGGACAACAAAGCACGCTTCATCTAGTGAGAATAATTTCAGTAATACTAACAAGATGAAACCACTTTCACGGTCGTCTAGAAGCATGGACTTGAACGGGTATGTAGACATAAAACTTTTCGAAATTTTAAAGTTTTAAAAGATTCCCAACAACAACTTACGACTAAATAACACCAACATTCGACGCAGTGTGCTAAGGGGCTATTACTGCTCCCAGCCGGGGAAACAGGAGGCATCGCTTTTTATAATACTCCACTTTTTCAAAAGACCCTACTACTCGTGTTTCTTCTCATTTTAATTCCACAATTAGCATAGGGACAGATATGTTTGCTTTCACCACAAGAAGCAAGCACTTTATGAAAGGGTATTCACTTGGCAGAATATGCTATAAAAATTCTCTTTCATTTGTTTACCGGCGCTGAGTGAGATATCTTGAAGCTAGCCAACTTGAACACCTATCGAGTAGGAGGAACGATATTCAGTTGATTTCATTCGTGAGTTACCATACTAATGAACAGCACAAATTACGGAGGGTCCAATTAAGCTAGAATTGTATTTAGCAAATGTAGTGCAAAAAGTGGGCAAAATCTGATCGACGGCTCGTTTGCATAATGGTACCAATCGCCAATTTTTATTACTGAAACATGGTTTCATAAATTAAAGCTAATAAAACATTCCATTATCAATCCTGGCATGTGCTCGCGATATGGCATACTCATGGCAGTACTGCAAACAACGGTGCATATATTTGTGTGGTAAGGAAATCCCTATACATGGGTGACTTTTTGTTGATTCGCTTTTCCAAGGTTCAGTGTTCACTTTGATCAACGGTGCTTTCAAGAAGATGCTTGCTATAACAGTAACAGCATACAGGTCAGCCTCGGGCTGGGCCGACTTGTTGAGTGACACATGCAGGGTTTTGACGGAATCATACCCACAAAAACCGATTAGGATTTTCTGCGCTTCATATGCATTGTTTCGGTTGATGGATGTTGCGCATTTTTGAATTCATCCTTCTAATAATTGCGAAAATATGGTCATACGTATTCTCTCAATAGCTGATCTGTCCAATTTCTATACGAAGCGATTCGGAAATTATTCTCCACATTCAGCAAAGTTTCAAGCTGGAGAACATCTATTTGACTTATACAAAACTACCAGGACTCATGAATGAGCCCAGACATTAGTGTGAACTGTATCAAAGGTCATGGCCCCAAAATGATCAGTGATTACCGAGCGTGAAAAAACACCGTAAACTAAAGTATGACAAATGTGGAGCTTCGATTGAATCACTGTTTAGATTTTAGTTCCCTGTTAGTGTTTAGAAGAGTCATGTGTATCCGAGGGTAAATCTTGACAGTCAACGTTGTCAAATTGGTTCGTCAGACCCTCGACCCCCCCCCCGCCGACACAACAAAAAAAAGATCTTACCCAAACTGTTTGTAAAATGTTATCACCTCTCGACTGGTATAACGATAGTTCAGTTAAATTTCAACCGCTTCATTTGTAAGTGCATCTACGTCAGTGATTCAAGGGAAGTTCTGCCTAGAACATATGCATAGAGGAAATCAGCGATCAATCAGAACTGATAATGTCATTTCGAATATGCTGATCTGAGACATTTGGCGAGTTCGAAAACTACCTCCCACTAGAACAATGTGAAGTAAAGGAGATAAATATTTCACAAACTGTTGAATATTCTGAAAAATCCGCGAACACTTCCGTCTCCGTTATTTAATCAATTATCACCAATGGTTCAAATGATTTTAGGCATGCATTGCCGACCACGTTCTGGCAAACCACCCAGTAAAGGGATCAAGTTAGGATGAAACTAATAAAGTCCTTAAAATGTCGACGAAACGTCGTCGGTTTTGAAAGACATCTCCAAGACCGGAAAACCAAGTCTACTGGCTCATTCAAGGAATTCAAAGAAAATACGTCCAATTAACAGAGTTGCATGTGTGACGAGTCCGGACAGCTCCTGAGCAGAAAGCACACGGGCGAATTTGTCTTGAAAAAGAATACCAACGGGTCCATCTGCCCAGAGCATGCTGTATAAACGTCAACAGGCAACCGTGGCAAGTGCTAATCGTTCGTCAGCTGGAGCATATATATTCCAATATAAATACCCAGCAAATCAGACGAGCCCCCACGTCGTGAAGTGACCAATTTAATGAAAATGCACATAAACCAGGCGAGGGCATCCTAATCAATTTCATTCACGATGCATATAAATATATATATTGCCAGTAGTCTCCGGATGATTGAAAAAAATTTCCACAGGAGCACATGACCGGTTTCGCGGTTATTGCTGCCCGTCAGACATGCGTACTCGGAACTCTCCAAACATCTTGATACTTGTACACTGCGAATTGCTTTACTGCACTAGAATCTAATTTGTTGCGTCCGGCAGTGTGCACGGAAGTTCTTCGTTGAAGAGTCCACAAAAGAACCACAACTGACAAGGAATTATCAACGAATCAACGTTGTGGTTCTTCTGTTGACTCTCCAACGAAGAGCTTCCATAGGCACTCCTGACGATACAAATCACATTTTGGTGCTATATATATATATATATATATATATATTCCCCAGGGAGGCCAGAGTGGCGTGGTATAAACACGGGTTTTCCGTATTTAGGCTGTACCACTAACATAGCAAAACCACAGAGAGTACTGGATGTCAGCAGTAGGTGCTAAAACAATATGGGCTTTGCGAGAACGACTCTTGAGGAGACATCTACAATCATGTGCCAATCCACTGATGCTTTTCGGTCCGCATGCGATTGGACAAAATCCAAAGATAAACGCTCAAAAAAAACCTTGCCCTATGTGGTCGTCTCTCCTATCGACCTCAGTGATGCTCCCTTATTTTTTAATAAGGTTGACGAGTTTTGCACTGAAGACGGGTTTTCCTGGCAAAGAAGAAAAGATAATGTATGGTGTAGAAAATCAGCCACATCCAGTGTGATCTGTCGCCAAAGCACAAGGATGGACATTCACAAACACATACATGGTTCGCTTTTCCAAATTGAACCAAATGAAGTGGTTTCCCTGCCCAGGCTATTCATGCAAACCTTAAGACTGAATTAACAGAGCTACTCTCAGTTTTCGTACCGAGAGTAGTTTTCTATCGAAAATGTACAAAACATTCCCGTTTCACCCCTATTTTACGGAATTCAGTTGAATTGACCAAGCACCGTCAGTTTCTGGGCGTCCGATGACCACACGCAAACAAATGTGCTTATGAAGTCAGATCTCCACATGCAGCTGGTTAATAACAGCGAAAGAATCAAGTTTGCAGCTCTCCCTTTTCTGCATGTGAAGTTGAAAATCATAAACTGAAAGTTGTAGAACATTTGCTGACTTATCCGATTAAGGACCTTGTGAAGAATCGAGCGATGGTAGAATGGTATGTGTGTGCGTGTGTGTGCCTGTTCACATACGGAAGGAATGTGAAATATGGCACAGATTATTTTGATGCACGGTCATGAACAGGGATTTCTTTTCGCTCTTACAGAAATCGATGCCCCCATGATTTTTTGTAAGTGAACCATGTGATTCATCATCAACATACAACCTGCCCTTTCGACGGATTATCAACTTGATATGTATGATGAGGGCATTTTTATTACTGACCAAGCGTTCAGGCTGGGTTGAATGAGAAACTACGGATGACAGGGTAGAAAAAGCTAGATAATGACACCAGTTAATCACTCAGTTGCCTGATGAAGCGGCTGCAGTACCGGTTCCCTAAATTGCCAATCGAAAAGAAAAACCAATAGGTTATGAACAATGGTTATTTACGGCCAACTAACATGTTCTAAAAGTGTTTTCTCCTGTGTTGATGAACTAAGGCGAGCTAGAAGTGGAAACATTCTCTTAAAACTCTAGTGACTTATAGAAGCAAGATTTCGAGCTGATATTGTGCGGGTTTTCCAAAACTACTATTTTTTAGATCGAAATTTGAAAACAAGAGCGTCGATTTTGCCTTTCGTCAGTTGGAAGTTCGTTTTTTCATCTGGAGGATTCACTTTCACTAGGACTTCAGAAATCTACTTACGCGACATAATTCCTTCCAAACAAACGAGCGATATCAATTTCTGGGATAATTACAGCGTTGACAATGATAGTCACGCTGTTACTATTTTTAGTACAGTAATAGTGATAGTAGTTGTAGTAGTAGCAGTAACACTGATACACTCCTCATGACTCAAATGACACCAGTGGTATACTGTTGTATGTATCAGAACACACAAAATGCAGTGGATCAAGATTTAAAAAAAAACATAAAACACTCACTTCTGACAGTCGTTCAAAATGAGTTCGTGACAGACGAATAATGGACGCGCTGCTCCGGAGCAATTTATCAGTCAAGTATACTTCCGGATCAGAGGACTGGATGTCCACAATCAATAGGTCGGGATCGAGTACATAGAACACTGCCTTTAGTCGAGTTGCGTTCATCAAACAAGCAACTGGTTCTCCTCTCTGTTTCCACTCCTTCCTCTGATGGAGTACTTCATCGATGGAATAGTTAGAGTGTGCCAAGTTTAGCAGATGATAACCCATCTAAAAGTTTGTTTTGAAATAGAAGAGAATATAATGATGAGGTCGCTGCTGCTGATAGAATATGAATAATTCTCCTAATCTCCTCCTTCCTTTTCAACGACATGGCAACTGTACGTCCCCCTGCGAAGAACTCAGTTATTGTAATTTTCCCAGAAAAGGTAACTAAGGATGACATGAAAAGAACTCATGGCCTTCAGGTTTTCAGTTCACAATGATTTTCGATTTACCACTGCCGATTTATTGAAGATTCGTAAATCGTGACGCAGATGAGGAAAAAGCAGAAAACTCAATGATCACAGCAATGCAGCATGAATAAACCCTGATGGTATGCGCTGTCGGATTCCTTTCAAAATATATTCGTGCACTCAGTCTAGTTGGATTATACCACAGCAAGACATGATGGGTTTGGCATTCAAAGACCACGACATGGAACAGTCTGACCTTTTTTTATTTCCTTACTACAAATATTATGGTTGATCTTAATGACTTTATTTTGTTTACAAGATCGCACCTTTCAGGCACTTGGAGTTCGTGAATTAGCTAGTCCCAGAAACATCACTACCGTGTAAAGTGAGTTCGAATTCTTATTTGTACACCATAAGAGCTAGTTGTCACGTTTTTCATTATTTTTAGGATTAATACTTCGTTAGTCCGTACGCAGTCTATCCACGGGATTACTAGGTTTTCACATCCTACAATAACAACTTTATCAGTCAAAAGTCGGCGAGTAGTGCGAGATTGACTGCTAAAAACTGATCTGTAGGATCGAAATCCAAATTCACAGTTGCAGGGTAGTTTAGACTGCAACGAATCACTCAGTAGGGCGAGCCGTGTTCGAAGGCCATGTGCTTAGATATATTCAACTTATCACGTATCTCTGAGACGATTCGCACTCACTGCCTAATCACTTTGACGATTGAAAGTGTTGGTATAACCTCGAGTTGGAAATTCTGTCAAGTTTTTATCCACAGTGGATTTTGCTGAGTGTCACCTTACCTTCTGAAATGCAATGGTCTACAATAATAATCTCTTCAATAACTATCCAATGAATGGGACCTTATCAAATACGCCGATGGTGTAAGCTTTGTGATCCCCATCTCAATTATCCGGCCATGAAAGAACCCAAACCGAAAGTTTCCGTCTCTTCCGATTGACGCTGTACTTGTAAACGCAAACACTGCTACATCGTAAACAACTTCCTGCCTAATCAATCACCTGTTTCCATCACCATTAGGCAATATAAACACTTATCGAAAAATTCATTTGGTTTCACTAGCGTAATGTCTCTGAGAGAAATTCTGTGTGCGTTGCCTCGTGTCTTCCGTCGGTTGTTATCCAAGCCTGATCAATCGTAGTCTTGCCAGCTGACACTTTTCTTTGTCTCTCGGTTATTCCTTAGACGAGGCACGTCTGACATATTAACACTGAGGCATACACATGAAAACAGTAGTGTTTAGCTCGTAAATTGGAGACCACAACCACCTATCTTGATCTACTTTCGCCAGCATAAACTTGCAATTCAGCGGTAACTAAAAATTAAAAATTTCCAATCTGCATGGCACAACCAAAACGATGGTAAAGAAATTTGCAGGTGCCAATACAAGGTGAGTCAGGCGGTTGGCCCATAACTCGGCAGGGACTAGGCTTTTGTTCCCCAGTACTCGACTGAGGAAAGGTACAATAAAGTTTTTATAGAAGTAATTCGGCGGATATATTGCGGAAAAAGGATCTGATCGTGAAATAGATGCGATATATGGAGAAAACACCTTAAGAATGAGAATGATATTCGAGGATCTTGGGCGCAAATTTCTCAGAGGCACCTTGTGTAAGACATATATATGTTGTTTACCAGATTAGCAAACGAGAGAAGAAATACGACTAATCAAAGTCGCTTAATATTCCAAGGATAGTTACGAGAGAACAACAGAACAGGATTACCAAAATATTCACCATACAATATCAACGCCCAACACACCATTGAGAAACAGTGAAGGCATCGTAACAGTGAGCTCGGCGATGGTACTACGTGATGAGTTCTATGAATTCGTATTGAACTTTAATGCCACAGAGTAATAAGACGCACCGGGAAAGAAGTCAAAGACCAAATTAGCCACAGCACAAAACCGCCTGACCTTTCAAATTTGAAGGGACAAACGCTCCAGTTTGGACACAGTCGATAATGTGCAAAGACCAGCAAAGATCGGAGGACAAAGAGACCATAAGACATTTAAAAGACTCGATTCTGGGAAGAATGCTATGAAGATCTCAGGGGCTATTAAAGAAGGTAGAATGAGATAGGGTGGAGATACATCTAGAACACTTGGATAAGTCAAGTGGAAGACCACGCTGTTCTGAGAAATTGACGATGTTTTATGGGATCAAAGATGGGTCGGTTAGATCATCATCAGGTGGTTCCGTGTGGCATATAACTACACTATCCGCATACTTGACCACAGAACCAGATGGACTACCATATACGTTACTGACTTAAAACAGAAAGAAGAAAGTGTGGAGAAACAGCACTCCAAAGAACATCAGAATAAGTACTTAAAAATTATCAGATTTTCGTTCAGATGTTATGCAACTGATATGCCTACTAAACCAATCAGCATCTATGCATATAACGCCCTTGGGTGAGTTACTTGGTAGCTTGTAAATAGGATGCAACAGATGTGATACTGCGCCGATGGTGCTCCTAAAATCGTTATAAGTGAAGTGAAAGTGATCGGGGGGAGTCGCAGTGTGCTTTGAAGAGCGGCTAACCATGGTACACTCAGCGAATTTTAAAAGATTGAGTTGAAGGTATTGAGACAGAATCACTTCGAAATATTAGTAGGTATTTTCTTCTTGAAAATCGGGACAACTTCTATGGTTTTCCAATAAGCCGGAATGGAACGTGAATAGAGCTGTTAATCGGAGAGAGCATGACTTCGAACAGAACATGGGGGCCTTATTCAAGGATATATCGGGATAAAGCGTCAAGCACAACCATGGCTGTAACCTTGATAGTTTCAAGCAGTTTAAAAATCTCACGTTTAAAGAAAACCTTCAAATGCATCAGCATGGTTGGGGTTGGGTGCCCCAGGTTTCGAGCTTTCAAATGACGGTTCACCTTGGACTATCTCTGCTAGGGAAATCCTACGCACCATCGTATCGTGGTGTGGATGCTTCACCAAAGTGCAAGGATGAAGGCAAATTCCTGGCGCCCTCCAACAGGTTGAACTACCTCTGGCTGACAGTCTACGGAAGATGGCTAAGTTCCGACTCCAGGACAACCAGGGACGGCCTGCAAAATACGTCACCACGCTCTTTCCTAAGCAGATCCTCCCTTTTGGTTTGTGCAACCGGGTAGTATCCAACCCACACGGAATTCACCGACCCTGATAGACGTAGACGTGAAGGATAGAGGAACTGTCCCATGTGTGTTGAATGTTTCTTTTTCTTTCCTTTTGCTTATTTTCATTGTTTTTTCTTCTAATCGATCCTGATGGCTCATAGTTTGTACACAGATTTGCGTTATATATATGTATATATACAAGGGTATAATTAAGTTCGTCAACTGATTCTTCATATGCGTATGCAAAAGGCAACAATGAATGTACCGGACTGCCGCCATATTTTGCTCAGTTGTTATGATCTGGCTGGATTAACAAAGTTTTTTCCGAGTTCGATCTTCCCAGGTCAAGATTAAAGGCAGCGTTAGAATCACCCGGGGAGTGTATTGATTGTAGCATTATTTGCGACCATTCTACCTCCTACCGCTACGCTTTTTTCAACGACTTAATCTGCTTGGGGTTAGAATTCAAAAAGCAGACAATTAATTTGCTTCACTCACTTTGTTTTTATGCATATTCTAGATTTGATCAACTGACGTATGAAATGGCAAATCAGAAACACTATCTCTGGTGTTTAGATAAGGTAAGCACGACTGACTAGAGCAAGCTAAGAAAATGTCATACTTACTGCGTCTTTCTTCATGGTGGGATAATCGAATGGTGTGACCAATTCGGCGCACTGTTTGAACCGTCTATTCTCACCACCGTTTAACAGTATAGTGAGCCGAGACTGAATGACCACAGCAAGAGGCAGTCAGGCAGACAGAGAGTAGGACAACCATCGAGAGGCGAAACGGTAGGAGAAAAATAAACGATACTAGTCATCAAATCAAACGTAAATACTCTGATGATGAAACACATTACTACGTTGACCACACAATGCATTTCTTATTAGGCATTAGCAACACCGAGTACTGGGGCACGATGTCCGGTAGCGGTGTAAATTACCGGTGCAAAAATGATACAAAATGATGAAGACATTTATGGGGTCCGAATTGAATTAACTTTTACTTCATAGAAATAAAACAGTAGCTCGAGTAAACCTTAGATTAAATTACATATGCTGAAAATCACCAGTTTTTGATTAACGGAAATGAGTTTTCGTGAGATGTCAACAACGTGAACTTGCGGCTAAACACGCCAACCTGGCAAATCACAGACTTTATCACTTACACATTAATCTAGATTGTTGAGCGGCCAGTCGATTATTTCGGGATTACAACAAAACACGGATTGGCCATGCATATTGATGCTTTACCATAATGAAAGGCCGCCGAGGTACACAGATACTCCGGATCTGCGAAAAACATAGCCAGTTAAGATCGTAGGATACGCATCACGTGTCTACCTCCCTTTCGAGATCGACATCTCGTTACCTCCACTGTATAACTGTCGTTGTCTGAAAAGTTAGAGGTCTTCCATGGTGACTGTCGAGTGTTATCATTACTCTGCTCCGACTACTGCTCGTCAGTAGGCCGATCCTATCTCTAGGTCGATGTCGTCCGTCAATCGGCACATAGTATCTCGTTTACTAAGTGAAATAATCACTTGCATTATTTAGCCCGTGCAAATGCCATCATTTCATCGGCTATCCGGGTTGCGCTTTGAGTCGCCCATCTTGTTCGATGCATTTCACGCGATTTAGTTCCTAGCGTCTTTCGTCGAATTTGGACCGCTAATCCTGACTCGTCAGCCCAGCTCACGATACGGCACTCTCGGTTCGTATATCCACACTCTTGTCTTCCCATCACGCCAGTGTTGACTGACCGCTGGTAGTCAGTGGGATGACGCGGTCTCACTCTGACCTTGCGTTTTGTACATGCTCGCTGTCTGGCGATCCCGGGTAACATCCACCCCTGTGTATTAATCATGAACTGTCTGACACGGTCCAGCGTCGCACAACCACCGATAACCAATGAAACAGCTCTATCAGATTCAGACGCAAAGCCAATTACAATGCCATCCCCTCACAGTGACGACCGAAGTTCTAGTCCAACTTTAACAAATTATACCAATCAGCTCAAAGCAACCGTCGCAGTCGGAGTCTCAATCCCACTGATCAATTGTGAGTCAAAACAATTCCTAGCTATCTGACAAATAAAAGACGCTTTTATCAGGGATGTTGAACCAATGTTTGTGATTCAAACTTACTCGTTTACGGCATATGACTAAAAGGCACCAGCCAATTTCTATTATGATCAGAAAGGTTTGCCGGATTCAACAAGACAACCCTTAGTTGGATCACATGGAAAGTGCAAACCCATTTCATATTCTAACAGATCACTCATATTAATAAGATGAATGACAAATACAAGTTGCTGCCTGTCACAACACTGTTACCAAACCAAACTACATCTAATCCTGTTTCACTAATTACCAAAAGTTATAGGCGTGGTCAACTACATGCAAGTTAGTGCAGTGTATATCTCTGAGGCAAACGAGGTTTACGATCTTCATATAGCACTTACCACATTTTTAAACTCGTACGGTTGGGCATTTATCCAGGAGATACCAATTAAACCAAAGAAAGTAATCAGCATATACTGGTTTGGTAATTTCATGGGGAATCCGTGTGTTCCGACTGGAATTCGAAGAGTACTTTTCGGATGCGCTGTGAAAGTAAATGGCATTTATCTTAGTTCCATATATTTTTATACATATTTACCACACAGTGGTCACAATCCATGTGAGGAGTCAATTAGACTTCAATCGTCTCCTATAACTAAGAGATGCTGTAGAAGTAAACATGGGGTAATGCACAGCATGTCTCCCACTCGATACACATGATTCTTTAAAGTCAATTACATGATGTTTTCGATAGGTGGTATATTTGGCCGATGTTTCGGCCGCCGTGAGTCGCCTCTCTCAAAGGCCCATCACACAATCTACTGAAAGCGCCATTACTGACTCCAAACAGGATAAAAATCATCCGCGCCATTAACTTCAATTATACACTTTGCCTCCTAATATCTCTTAATTACGACCATCCTGATCTTTCGGGGTTCAACGGGAAGGCGCATAGTAACAACCGACACCGAAGCCTAGACCAATATTATCATACATTTACTCCAAGTTAAAACACGACTGCAACGTTGCGCAGTGCGGCCTTGCCCAGGACAGGCACAAAGAGTAGAAAAAGATAAATTATGCACAGGCTTATGCAAAACGTTCCCACCAGAGACAAGGAATTTTGATTACCGCTTTCAGAACACCGCTACCTGTACCAAACATACAATGACACACCTCGTCATTATACATCTGATGTTCCCACCAGACTAAGGAAATGCTCTGGAGTCATCGGTAGTCAAATATGAAAAGCCATCTAGCATCCTCAACGCCGAGGCCAGATCCCAGAAGCATTCAATAAAACATTATAAACGGTGCTATTTAGTACGCTCTCCTTATGCTGAAACTGCATGTCATATTGGCACCACGTGTTATAGATTTGTGAAAGCTGCTGTGGCTCCTTCTTCTCGTGATATACGCTCCGTTCTAACACCCCCAACAGTTATAAGGAAACTCCCAATGTACTTGAATCTGATAACTACTTATAACTTTCACTTCAAAGGCTCTCTCCAGCCTTGGAGAAGTGCCTAGTACTTCCAAAGTGCAAAATACGTATTGTGCCCGATTACCTTTATATCTTGAAAAAGAACTGAATTGAACTAGAAAGACACTAGCCAAATTGTATTAACCCCGAGAGGAACTAATTTTCCATAAATTAGTTACTTATTCAGCCCTTGAAATGAACTTGTCTTTTGCTGTTTATCTAGTGTTGTAGCAGGAACACAATGTCAGTAATTAATTCATTTGTGCTAGGCTCCAGTACAGTCACGTGAAAATCCTTTTTAAAACATTGGTGATTATTTTGGATCCACAGGTCAAGT
This sequence comes from Fasciolopsis buskii, assembly GCA_008360955.1. Lineage (NCBI taxonomy): Eukaryota > Metazoa > Platyhelminthes > Trematoda > Plagiorchiida > Fasciolidae > Fasciolopsis > Fasciolopsis buskii. Next base: position 467,153 of record LUCM01001418.1, on the reverse strand, counting down.
CATGTGGAATCGATTGTATTCCCTATCTTTTAGAAGAGTTCATACAATATAAATGCATATATGATTCTACCAGAATCACAATTGGGTTATAGAAGTGTTAACAGTTAAGTCGAGATCAAAACTGCAGTCGCTATTTGTTCTACGTGGATTGTACATCGCTTAATGAGGTCCCGATGCCAAAGCGCAACGGAAATGCTCAATTATCAAGATGAACAAATAGAGTGGATAGTATGTATGCCTGATAGGCAGTAATAACCACAAAAATGGTCATGTGCCTCCGATAATCTTTGTTTATTCATCTGCATACTGCTGACTGAGTACATATAAAGCACAACTATCTGCAACGATTTGTGTCATCTAAACCATAGTAAAGAGGTGAGCAAGAACAAAAAAAGAAACAGCGTAGAGCAAACCACGCATTAGGTTTTCCATGTTTCACCTCCAAAGAATGGTCCCCCAGTTCGGGATACTTAATTGTTCAAACCGAAGTATAAAATCTACTAAGAGGCCCTATTTTGAATCTTTGACCAAGCAATCTAACCTGCAACGGAGAAAAATGATCTGGTAACCACGTAACTCCCTCGGAGTAGACGAATGATCTCTCAATGTATACTCCCTCCGGATGGGACTAGCTATACCGCGTGCCCATTACACCTCGCTACAGGTGCACATGAGCACAAATCCATAAACATTGTACGCTTCCTGCGGGTAGTTCTGGACTACAATCTAGTCGTCTTGAAATTGGCCAGCAAAAGCAGACAGCTTCGGTGACAGTACCGGACATTCGCCTTCACAATCACAGGTGCTGATGCCATCTTTCCTCAATGAAGCAGCGCGAAAGACTGACCCATCAAACGATGTTTGCAACACACGACCTTGTGACGCTGTCCCAGTATGAAGAGCAGGATGATGGACCGCTCACAGAAGAGCCATGGCCTACAAAAGATGGCCACACCTACGCACTGATGACGCCACGTTGGCTAGTGATAAAAGGCTCGCAATATAAAATCAGGGTACGTAGCCAACCTGAGATTTGGGACACTCCTTTTGAGCCACAGTGAAGCGGTTGAAGCCCAAACGGGCTATTCCTTGTTTCGCTTTTGTGCGCTTCAGCATAATTATATCACTTTCTACTGCCTCTGGACAGTTAAAAATCGTTGATCATTTCAGTTGCAATACTGCAGACACCTATTCCTTGTGATGACCGGTAACAAAAAGGATAATTAACTGCATAATGCCTAAAGGCTATCCACCGGAGAAAACTGGCAATAGTGTACTCAACCTCTTGCAGTGAAGCAAGAAATAGGAAAAACGCCAAGTGTGCAATATGATTGCAAAAGCATAAGATCATGAAAAAGGACGCAAACGATTCCAAAAACAAGTGAAATTACTTTCTAGCCAGCGGAGCAGTCCTTCGATAATGTAACATGATGCTGGTTACAGGTGGCACAACACCTGCACATCCGGCCTGACACTATAGGCTAATGTAATGCGCTGCGAAAGAATGGTGCATATATTAAAATACCCAATTTCATTTGGTTGTTAAGCTTATAACACTCTTGTAGGATATTCCGCAAATGCAATTGACTACTTTTTTCATCCGCGTGACAGCAGCGCTGTAAGCAAAACGTCATGTTGATCATAAGCGAGCACATGATTATGAACTCGTTCATGCTCTAATTTTTCATCGTACTTCCAATTATCAATTGTTTGCCTGTATCAAAACGAAAACGATTACTGCAAAGTGGAATCTAATTCAAAAGAGATAAGACGATTGAAAGCACATAAACAAGGGTTAGCGAAAAACTATCCGCGCCACCTCACGTGGTGTCGTCTTTTATCTGGAACGACGGGTGTAGGATTTGGCCGTTTTATGTCCATTATATGCGTTACTATAATGCTATAATCTGCATATGTATATCAGTCACATTCAACAAGAAATATAAATGTAATTTACTGGTCGAAAAGTAAAACATGGCAGAGTAATCAAGCGAAATGTCTTGAAAAAGCCTTCAACTCACGTCACAGGATTCTAGGGGCTGGCTTGTAGAGACAGCTTCTTGCGAGGTGAACTCTAATGACTTCTTTAAAAAAACAGAGGGTATATGTTTGCCTCCAGTTTCTGTTTCAGGAGGCATAAGAGCAATTAGGTGTCCCATCGGCAACTCTCAAGTGAAACGCTCTTTCAGATAACAATGCCCCTTTTTATCATAAACATCACTGTAAGATGTGACCCAAAAAGTGGTTCTTCAAACTATATCGGCAAACAAACTGTACGCATGAGGCGATGAGGCAACATTTCGGCTTTAGTGAAAGTCAACGGAATTGCTAAATAAGAGCCAATCCCCATGGAAAATTTTTCAACCATTAAACGTTCAGTCCGACGATTGTACAGTAACTTCGAGGCAGGGATATAAGGACCACCGAATCTTCTGAAAATAAAAAATAGCGTTAGAGCTAAGACGTCACCTAAGAATAAATTACCGTCTTGTAAGAGCATTTTTTAAGTAACCTAATCAGTATTCTCAAGGTCCGTTTAGATGTGAAGAAATGTTTTGCTGATTGGCATTGGAACCCACAAGTGATACTCTTTTCGCCTAGGTGCTAGCTGGAGAGGTAAAATAACTTATCTGCCCTATGATGAGTTTTGATCATTTTTTGGCACGCTAGCAGAAAACAGTGGGCTATCGCTGTACTTAATTACTTTGCCAAATTATATATAATTACAACGCAAACAAGTTACTGTCTTGATTTTTTTATAATGATATGTCTCGATCTCAGCAAGGCGTATGACCCCGTAAGTCACCGTCTGTTGCTATTCGAATTGAATGCCTTTGGTATAAGTTATAAAATACTGAAATGGGCAGGTGGTTTTTTATACAGCAGATCATTTTGATTCAGCATTTGGAAGACCAATTCAGGACCAAGGGTGACTACTGCACTACCACAGGTCTCACCACTTGCTCCACTCTTAATTTTCTTGTTCGTAAATGATCTAGCTATGACTGTGTCATCTAGCTTTATTTGTTCATGACATGAAGGTGTTTGGGTTTACCAGATATGACGATCCAGGTAGGGATATCGTGTCGGCTCTAAACCAGATGAAAATGTGATTTGTCGATTAACGCAGGGAAATTCATCAACTTTCGAGAGATATAAAAGGCATTAAGATACCACGGAAAGGCCCTTCTGCCTCGAACGCAGTGAGCAAAGTGAAGGACCATAGAATGCAAATTACACCGGATTCCAAATGAGATCTAGATGTACAAAAGCCACGGAGGAGCTTTCTATACTAAGACCAACGATGTCGTGCCGAAATCCAAAGATTTTCACCCTTCTGTATAAGGAGACAGCTAGGCTTTCCACATAATACTGCGTTCAGGCATAGCAGCCCTTCTTTTTTGTAAACCTGGACTGCTTAGAAGAAGCCCAGAAACTAGACAAAGACACTGTCGGAAACCGAACACAACCGTATGAACAGAGGATGAGGTAACCTGAGCTCTTCTTATCAGAGTAGCAAAGGATAATTGAAGACGTGATAAAAACTTACAAGTTAATGAAGGGGCCGTTATTTGTCCTGATAAATTGTTCTTGCGAACCGCGACTCACGAACTAAGGGAAGTGGGATGGAAAAGTCTGTCAAAGAACAAGAGCCCCGCCGCAATTTTCGGCAACGGAGAAAATGGACAAAACAACTGTTCTGAAAGCTTAGGTCTACTTCTGAGACGAAAGAGGCGCACATTGCGAGGAAATCCAGGGTAGAATTGAATCGCAAGTGGGATGAGGTACGTCAGTATACCCGTTATCTGGGTTGAGAAACAGATACTTCTGACAATTTACTCGCAATGAGAAGCGTGCTCAACAACCACACCTCACTCTGGGATTGAGAGGAACATTTTAAGTGGTAACCATCACTTTTCATCCCAGCGTAAAACAGCCAGGTGTAGCATTAAGGATACCGAGGAGATAATGCTGGCAGAAATAGGACAAGTCAAGAACTTATTAGCGGATACTCTTGAATCGCACATCCTATGGTAACCTGAAGGAAACTCACTGAAATCATCAAACGATGCGTGATGCTAATAAAATAATGAGCATATTACATAATTTAACAGTTTCATTCTGTGTGCGAAAAACAAGCCACCGCGGTAACGAGCACAACTGCTAGGGCGACCAAAAGTCTCAAGGACGCAAGTTGAATCCCCGGCCTCTCAAGTTCAGCTCGGTTCAGGCCGGTCATACATTATGTAGTCGCAATCACGACTGTGATTGCTCATTGCAGACTGGTTCAGTTGGCACCGGACAGTAGTAGTCGGGTGACCAAACGGGCGTCCAGAATACTTCAGATGGTGGGTTTGGTCATGTCGAGCCACAGGACATGCAGCTATAGCCAAAATCGATGGTCCAGTTTCTTGAACAAGTCAGCCTCAATACCTCACTGCGCTTCTGCTGCAAAATTTCCGTTCTCTGATTTCTATATCAATTTTGGAGGGCACCTAAGGATTGTTCCCGGAATTGCAGAGAATGAATGAGTGCGGCGCTGAGCGCCAAAAGACAGCGCGAACACCAACAAGAACAGGCTGCGGCAAAATCTGTCTTACCACCTTAAGCTATAATTGGGTTGGGAGCAGCGAAAGGCATAACTGTGAGGGAAGTGCAGAGCAGCTTTCTATTTTTGGGTAAGAAGAACAAGTGTGATGGAGACAACGTAGGCCATGCCTTGCTTGAAGAGGCCCTACACTGCACAACATGCATGCCAAATACCAAATCTTGCAACAATCTGTTTCATGCTTCTACTATTCTGTGTGAAACGAACTGTGAATCCATGTGTTTCAGTGCTCCGTGCTTTATTAACGTCATTTTAGCTCTTTTTCAGAGACGGCTGTTTACCAGAAACGAACAGTGGGACATCTGCCCCTGACAGGCCTCACAGCGGATTTGACTTAACAATGGCAACTTTGTATATTTTAATAGAAGGAGATTGAGTGTTTTCATGAAATAATTCACCATGTGATATCATCGCTCAACTCACCATAAAGAAAAGATGGAAGCAATGTACAGCTGTCTCACCTTGTTAGGAATCATTAGCGATGCACATCCACCGCGCTCGAACTGGAAGGCGAACCCAGGACGATCGATTCTGAGTTGAACGCCTTAGCCATTACGCTACCGGGCAGGCTCTGAACGGTTTGCTCAACTTCACCACATGATGTTGCACCTGTCCGCCCCTGATTTGCACGGTTACTGTCCGCTAGCGCAAGCGATAAACCCCTACTAATAGATGACCTCTCTGCAACTTTCCTGAGCTTTCTAATGCATAGTGGATACAATTTCAGGGACTGTATCCTACCCCGGTAGATTGTCCTTTCTAATTCTGGGAACCACCTTGTGAAGCGCTGTTGGGCGTTCTGGAAGTATAACTTGTCCAGAACCGAATTTGGCCAGCAGGCCTGTACTGCACATTCCATTTCGGCATCTGCTATTGTTTTGCACACAGTGATGACTATCTTGGTCACCCTGAGCTGTATTGCTCGTCGGAGTTGATACAACACTCGGTTAGCTCTACCATATTCTGCCGCATATTGGATTGTTGGTCTGAATGACTCATAGATGATCTCTAAATCCCTTTTCCCCGTTTTATGAACTTCCCGCTGAGATGCAGGGTTAAACGCTTTGTGGTTTTTTCTTCTTAGCCGGCCAGACGCTTTTGGATGATCAGTTGCACCTTTCATCTAGATCAGTTGCATGTGGCGCCCAGATCCGCATTTACTAGACTCCTTCTGGGACTATCTACAATTTTTACGGCGTCAGTGAATAAATAACAAGTGATTTGACTGCTCCCGCTAGATCAATGATGAATACTAAGAATAGCAGGGGGCCCCAACACCGAAACTTGAGGCTTGCCGCTACAAGCTGCTGCCACTGAAGACCTCGTTCTATCGACTCTGACATGGAATCTACGGTAGTGAAGATAGTCGTAATCCATTTCGTGGCCGAGGGTGCGGCATTTAGAGATCACAACTTGGACGTAGTTGCCTGTTGTCAATCAAGTCCAAGGCCTTCTGTGCAAAGCTTAACTCGCAAAGACCTTGGTACCTCCACTAATTTGTGAGCCCGATTTCACGAGCTGTTATATATTGCATGCACCAATGTTGCCTTTGGGTGCACGACAGCTCTGGTACGCCTGTTTTTTCATCTGCTGTGCTCTTCTGAACAACCCGTCCTACCACGGCGGTTTTCCCTTCCGATATACCTTTTCACTTGGGCAAATTCTTTCATCAATATCGTTAGACTGTGGAAACTATGCTCCCAAACCAAGCTGACGTCGTTGCGGTCAATAAGCTGTTGTAAAGCAGTGGCCCTTTGGAACAAAGCTCCCGCACTCTCCACTTGTCCAGGGGCCCAGCACGTCCCCTGTGGTGCCCGAGACTGCAGGCCCATTATCATTCCCGCCAAATCTAGCCGTTGCCTTTAAATCACTTAAGATAGACTCAAACGAAGGGTATGTGGTAGCTGATTTTCCTGGTTCGTTGGCGGACTTGTTGCACGAGGGGCCTCCCGCGGACACCGTATATCATTTCGCCTCCGAATTTCGATTCACTAGCCCATCCATCTTCCCTTAACCTCGCGGGCGTTGCGATCTACCAGCAGCAACAATTCTCTGTCGTGTTACTGCTTTGCAGATAGTCTATTATTTCATCGTTTTCTCTTGATGATGCTGCTAGGCTGAGGCCTACAAATGGATTGTCGATTTTTCGTCTGAGTTAGGTAACCATTGCTCAGACCGCCTGAATGCAGGGAGCGTTAAAGCAGGCCACTCGGGGTTTCTGGTAGTAGCGCGTAGTTGCAGGCATGACTCCAACTTCTGTCCTGCCATCATTCTATAGAAGTCGACGGTCAGTGTTTTACGGAATCAAAAGCGGTAATGAAGTCCAGGCAGCAGAGTTCCACTAATTTCTACGCGTCCGGCTTGGTAGTCAATTGATCCATGAAACTAAGCAGAACTGTGAGGCCTGACTTTCATTTCATTAACCTGTGCCAAGTCCTACAGATTAAATCGTTGTCCAACAGGGGCCTGCTCATGTTTTCTTCTACAAGTTCCTCCAGGACTTCGCGCAAAATGGATGTGAGTCCTTCAAGTTGGTCAAAATGCATCTGTGCCCTTGACGCCCCAACGCTTATGACTACCACCGCTGCCGTATTCCAGTCCCATGGAGGTACCTCCTGATTTAGAGCAGGACCATACAGTTTACCAACATACAACACCCGTATTATTTGGTGAAAACAATCCTTCGATGGTCACATTTTTGTCGGGAAGCGTGAGGATCTGCTGCTTTATCCTATGCATGTTTTCGTTTGCTTGAACGTTTGTCTGGTCGCACTCGCCACCCCATTCGGGCACTCCGTTTTGGAACTCAAATGAACCGCTTTCGTTCTTCTGCAATGTGAAACCACATATGGCTTTGAGTCTCTGTGGTGGCATACTTGGAGTTCGCATTTGCATGTGCGTTGATTATTTTAAAACCTAGCATCGTAGAATTAACTAGTTAAGTTTTTATTTTTGATTCGGCTTTGGCTAGGCATTGCTCAACTGCTGTTTTCACTACCAGCACCAGGGAATCGACTAGGACTGGATGCATACCATCTAGTCCCACTGACTTGCGTGCATTTGATTCTTCTGACATCTTTACTGCATCCCTTCGGGTTAATAGAAATTTAAGAGCTTCCCCCTCTCCTGCTTCAGTACTAGCCTGCACTTATTTCATCTAACACCTCCCATTTATAACTCCGTAATAGAAACTGAGAGGATCGGTCCTATTCCTTTTGTCCTCACGGATGCCACCATCGCCCTTTCATTCCAGGGTCCCCACTCTGCTTATGACTGAACTTTTACGCGTAAAGCGTTAGAATGACCATAAATGATGTATGCGTATAATGTATATCTCTCGAAATCCAAGAGGCATGCGCAAGACAAGATTCAATTTACGCAAAGTTGGTGCAGCGGGCATACGGTAAACAAAAAACCAGTCGTGAAGATGCATTGTCTTTGCTCTCATGGCATAACCTGCAATATCATAGTCCAAACACGGGTTTTAGATCTTTTAAATCAGAGCTAGATAATCCTCTGCCAAAACTTCCTGGGACTGATTATCAGTCGCGCATTGCGAGTCAATCCATGTTTAAACGCATGAAAGGTGCGTATCTCCACTGCCAAATTTGGCTGGGAAGCAATGGTGGGCGTTATCATATGGCCTAGTTCCCTAAAAATCAAGAGAGTCATATGCTAAAGATGAAGATCAATAAGAATATAATAACGAGATGGAGATGAATCAAAAGCAAACTGGATATCATATGACGTGGATGGAGAGTGGTAATTAACAACGTTGAAGAGTCGAAATAATGCTGAAGTTGAAACAGCCAAAAACCTTAAAGGTTGCATCAAACTATTTACGGGACGAAATTATATGTGGAATTTTAGACGGGGTGACAATGAAATTCACAAGAGCGGGCACTGGATACATGCGGGTGGGCGCGGACTGTAAGGCGTGTCGGAAAACAACAATTACGTGTAAGAATTACAATCAATCCTTAAATACACTTGCCATGAATGACCTCTGGGTTGTCGTTGTTTAATGTCGAAACAGACGAAGATATCGTGAGCTTGCCCCAGGTGAATCCCAATTTTTAAATCCGAAGCGAAATTCAGTGAGAGATTGCGGCTTACAAAGCCTTAATCAGGATGAGCCCATGCATTGGTTGACCAGCGACTAAGTTTAGATGCAGTTCACAGTTCGACACAATTGCAAAACCTTTTCTAAAGGCATTTTTTCGCTTTCATGGAGCCGATAAATATACATGAAAGCGTTCAAGAAAAATGACATAAAAGACTAACAGGAAAACATGATGAAAATTGCTGAACTACTAGAAGCACCCACGTATTCCCCGCGCGTGGGGTCAAGAAAACAAATGCACATATTGCCGTTCTAAGCATAAGCAGGTATAAGTTTCACTATCCTCCAAAAATGCACACTCCGGAGGAAACCTCCCACATGGAGTGAAATTGAGGCAGAAAGATTGCTCGGTGAAGGATGCCGCAGGATAAATGAACGATCTTTTACTCTGGTGTTGCCATCTAAAAGGTGGTCAGCTAACAAATGTAGTGTCAATTGCGACTGACACAACAAACAAAGTGGTAATAAATGGACGTGGCTGCTGAAATTCTTTTATAGCAGTGCTTGAGGCATAGGAAAGTGCCAGGAATACCGCTAGGAAGTCGCTAACCCAGATTGCAGATTCGTCCCAAAGACCTGACTAAGCGGCAAGATTAAAGGTGACATACCTTAACTGAAGCATAGGGAGGATGGAATCGGGGGTAATAGTCGTGATCTGTACCTACCACGAATAGAATTAGGGCATGGCACTCGATCAACCAAGTACACAATAATTATACGCAAACCGGCGTGCCGCTGTTAGAACGCCACAGACATAAGCACATTCCGTAGAGCTGCGTCAAAGTTAGATGAAAAGGAGTAGACTATGAGCTACATTAGATGGATGGTTATTTCGAGCACAGGCTCGTTATCAGTTGGGAGACCATGTTTACCGAAGGTGAGCTGGTAACGAAAGTTGCCGAGCAAATCCTTCTTCTTTGGAGGAACCTTGAAGGGGCTTTCTCAAAAAGGCTCTGATGTACAGTGATTGGCAGCCTAATTCCTAAGGGCTCCAACGCAATCCATCCCAACTGAGGCTGAGCCTATCTCTGTGTACACCTCGGGGATGCAGCGCTCAGGGAATTCTGCGGTTCATGTGTGCGATGGATATAAGCAACTTGACGGGAAAATGGTAAAGGTCCCTTAAGGACCTAGGCATGGAAAGTCTAGTGATTAGAGGTGCAAGCCTCTGCCAGTAGCTTCCAACCTCTAACGTTGGCAAGTTTTGAGTGAGTATCGGATATAACACTACACTCCTAAAGTAGTAATTTGCCTATCCGAAAAGCTTGTGTCACAATCAAAGATTTCCCTATTGAACAGCTCAGTCCCCAGGCAATACCACAGAAATTCAAGGTTATCGTTGCTACCCAAGGCTTATGACAGCAGGGACTCGGATCGAATACAAAAACTCGTGGAGCCTGGTCTGAGCAGAGACTAGAAAACCGTGTAAAGGATGCACCGCCAAATTCAAAAAGCTGCACGATAATTATCCTAAGCTAAAATCTTTGTGACCGGAACACGGAGAAGGCGAAATCTCATGGGCTAAAGGAGCTTTCAGTATTCTTTCCATTTTGGGCACAGTGTCAAATCCACTCGTACAGATACTGTCTTTTTTGTATTTGCATTGCCCCAGTAGTTTGATCCCCGCTACAAACTAAATTGTAAACTGTTTGTCTCAGCCGCAAAGTGAGTGATGGCTGTTGCATGGAATTTATGCGATATGCAAATGAGATCTCAACATGCGCCTGATAACTCAGACACACGATAGTAGCTCTACTGTTGCTCTCGGTTTTCAGTGACGGCTTGAGGTTTTAGTCAAAATTGCCGTGCTTCTTAATGTTTCAACCCACGGTGGTAAGTGGCCTGACCTCTAATGCTGCTCAGGTAGTTCCAGGTATCATCCATATATGAACACCTACCTGTAAGGTTCCCTCAGTGTAATAAAATGCGGGAAATGCCGTCCAGACGTACTACAGCTCCACGGCGACTAACAAGGAGGAAGGCCTAGGAGTTAGATTGAACGACGCATGTAAACGACCTGTTAGTTTTCATCGGCGAGTCTCTTAAATGGTCCATCAATCTTGTATCTGTCGTTGGCAACGAGAACAGATGTGTCACAAAAAAACGGTGATAATCATAACATTTTATTTCTTGGACAGTGCGCGTGATCATGACCTGCGATGATAGTGACAAAAGAGGATAATATAAGCACTCGCATACAAACGGTGGGGCCTATACAATAGCTAGTAATGCCTACATCGGGTCATGTGCATTTGGTAAGAGCATAAATAGTAACGAATTTCCACGCGGGTTATTTGATTACAACGGGAAATTCCGGGTATTTACTAAACTTCCACCCCCGCGAAACGGCCGTGTTTCTGCGGGCGTTCAAACCGTTGGACGTAACTCGTCCACCCACGATAACTGATAGTTGTAACTGTCCACCCCGCGATAACTGGTAACGGTTGCTGTTAAATGTCAGCTGATATAATTTTTCAACATGATGAAAAGTGATCAATCAGAAGCTGCGAAGCTAGGAGGATAATATTGATGTTATTTTGTACAGAAAAATAAAAAATGTCCATTTAGCATGCCAAACCCGTAAAAAGTATTGGGTGTGATAGTGAAAATGACCTTTTTTTATAGCGTATTTTCGTTGATGGCTGGGAAATTGAAAATTTATATAAATACCTGTCTGCCCCAAAATAGCGAGGATATCTACCTAAATATAATTTACATATATATATGTATATGTATAAATATGT
>LUCM01001418.1:428168-446528 GCA_008360955.1 Fasciolopsis buskii | reverse complement strand
GATGCGAGTGAAAGCGATTTCTGAAGAAGAATTCAGTTGTTGTGTGAAAAGTTTCGGAGGAAAAATTGGATTTGATTTGTTCGCCTGTAGGAATGGTAAGCTGACCTAGAGTACATCTTGGGCCTTAACAAAAGTAAACAGTGATCGCTACTTGAAATCGGAGCCGCCTCTGTTAGGAGAAACACGGTCAGTTAAATCAACTACTGTAAATGGTAGGTAAGATAGATGCAGGATTAAAAGCGCTTGCAATAATATGTAGATTATCCACAAGAAAAGGAACAATAAATACTGGAAAATGGTCAAAAAAAATGCGATATGTTTTTGCGAGCTAAACGGGGCAATGTACAAATTCATTTTAATAGTGCTGCTATGACGAGAAAACCTAGGATGACACTGTGTCACCAGACAATCAATTCCGTTTGGTGAGTACGTATAAACAATTTCGGACTTACCAGACCAGAAGGAGTTTATGCATGTTGTAACATTGCCTCCAGTATTCTTTTCCGAAACTCTCTCCTGCTGATTGAGTCTGAAGCTGTCTATCGATACGAGTGAATCAGCAATATCTGGGTTCAGCCAGGATTCTTGTTTGCAGATAACACACGAGCGAAAGGCCCAAGGTACATGCAGTAAATATCCGAGTTGGATTTTGCAACCGCGCAAAGGAAATGCTCAATTATCAAGATGAACAAATAGAGTGGATAGTATGTATGCCTGATAGGCAGTAATAACCACAAAAATGGTCATGTGCCTCCGATAATCTTTGTTTATTCGTCTGCATACTGCTGACTGAGTACATATAAAGCACAACTATCTGCAACGATTTGTGTCATCTAAACCATAGTAAAGAGGTGAGCAAGAACAAAAAAAGAAACAGCGTAGAGCAAACCACGCATTAGGTTTTCCATGTTTCACCTCCAAAGAATGGTCCCCCAGTTCGGGATACTTAATTGTTCAAACCGAAGTATAAAATCTACTAAGAGGCCCTATTTTGAATCTTTGACCAAGCAATCTAACCTGCAACGGAGAAAAATGATCTGGTAACCACGTAACTCCCTCGGAGTAGACGAATGATCTCTCAATGTATACTCCCTCCGGATGGGACTAGCTATACCGCGTGCCCATTACACCTCGCTACAGGTGCACATGAGCACAAATCCATAAACATTGTACGCTTCCTGCGGGTAGTTCTGGACTACAATCTAGTCGTCTTGAAATTGGCCAGCAAAAGCAGACAGCTTCGGTGAAAAGGTGATGTGCACTTTTAATTCGTTAATAAAGGAGGTAAAGATATAAGATTGGTCATCTGAGCAACGTTCCCAGAATTAGAAAGCCGCATGGACAATTCCCCTGTGTGCAATAACAGTTCTGTGCACGCTGCAGCCGATACCAATTCACCGAACCTGTTTAAATATCCGTCATTAGGCACCAGTCTACTGCATGTAGAATATTCGGGCGTGATTTACCACCGAGAAAATAAACTTCGAACTTGTGAATGTTTAGTTCACAAGCAATTGGGAAAACAGGTTCGCCGAATGCTTGCTGTAGGCGATGGTTTTATACATGGTAGACATTTAGATCAGATTACTTTTGATATGGCCATTTCTAGTTCTGTTACTGAGTGTACTAATACTGAAATTTCCAAGCATATTACAGAAAAGAACAATCCTGTTCCTTCTAATAGCTACCAAGTAACCGAAGTACAAATATCCACGGGATTGAACCATCAAAAACAATGAAAATACAGAAATCCTTATCGTCTTATGAACTGCGGTGGATGAGATGATTGCAAATAAACGTTAAATATAATTGTTCCACTGTTTACGAAAGCTGATCGTGTAAAGATTCTGCTGACTAAAATTTGTAATTTTGTTCCTACATCCGTGTTCTGTGCGTGGCACGATTCCTAGTTGTAGGTGATTTGATATACTTGTGAACTATGTCATCTGGGAATTCTCAGTACAATCACGGGTTACTACAATTTGTGGTTTAAAATCATTGTCTGTGAAAAGCAGGTCCACTGGCCTAGAATTATTCCCAATACCAATAAAGTTCATGAAATTATCTGGATTTGCGGATAGCAATAAAAATTCCACTCAGCGGAATATCTACCCATACTTAGCTTTCCTTTATAGCCAAAAAATCATGTTCAATCTCTACCCAGCACATTTTAGGTCTATTTTATTTTATTTCCGTACATGAATTTCTTAGTTCACACAATTGTGTTCTTTGTTGCGCAATCCTCTTTGCATTTGGGGTTTCCGGTCGCTGGTGACAACAGTAGAACTGATCCAAACACGCACTCGATGACCATCCTTGGAGCCAAAATTCTCGGATTCACTGGTCTCATTAATCCATCTCCATTATTTGCCATCTCAAAAGCACTTTGTCATTTCCCATTGCACGGGCAACTTTTGATGACTTTCATTCAGTAAGTAAACAAGGACTAATCAATGTGATCAAAATTTGCACTTGTTTAATTAAATATATCAGCGAGAGTGAAGTTAACGATTGGACATGTTAAACTGAGAGCTATTCACATGTCTGACCTAAATGGCAAATTCTTTGCCTGGTCCAGGATAGGTGGACGACCTCGACAACCACTGACAAATGGGAACCGAGTTGGTTATCACAATCTCACGATTTTCCGTTGTAGTACGCAGACATTATGACGCACGATTACGGCTGATTTTTTTGATTGAAATATCGCAAAAGTTGGGCAAGAAACGTTCGGATTGAAATGGATTCAAGGGAAGAGCTTGATTTTTGTTGGATCTAACTGTAAGTAGACGTATTAACTTGTTTCACATACAACTGAGAGCTTTCCGGAGAACTTACGAGGTAAATTATGGTGGTTTTTCAGCAGTATCACAAGTGGGCAGTTGACATTGTGCTATCGGATCCGAATTTCCGGAAGGCACTGCACAAATTGCAAAAAAAACAGTAATGAATGCAATAACACTAAGAGATGTGACGTCATCGGTGGTCAACATAACCACGACGGATTTGCTATATTAGCGGTATTCACTGCTCTCGAATGTTCCAACCATTAGGGTGGTTTCTGGCTGTCTCCGTATGGAAAAGCCTTAAAAAAATTGATAGTAGACTATGGTAATCTGATGTCAACATTAAAACTATACAAAGCACACTTAACATGTTTTCCGTATGGCAAATCATCTTGGAGATTCAGGTTCGCTACGGTCTGCTACGAAGTTTTTCTTGAGCAACAAGGGCCCAACAACCAAACTATTCATCTATTCATCAGACAACTGATGCCTACAACTGATGCGGTCCTTCACTATGAAACTATAAGTGCACTAAAAATAAGAAGGGATGAGTCTAAAAGTAAAAATGAAAGGATCACGAGGTATACGACACTACAGACGAAGCTGAGAGTGACCGAATAAAAATACGCAGTTCTGATCAGTAGTACAAGGCCGGAAATTTTAGCCAGTCTTTGGTTCGAATTCTTCGCATTGCTTTTTGATGAACTGATCAGGCTACGATGGGAACCTCTGATTATAGCTCAGAATTTGTTTGCATCCCCGCGATATCAACGAAACTCCAAATCAAAATGAAGATAAAGCAAGACCAGGCGTTTCTTATTGGTCGAAAGATTTTTTGATGTGTTGTTGTGTGTGTATATTCCGACGTATTGATTGTGTACATCAAACCTCTATACCAACAAAGCATGTGTTGTACCAAAGGATTTTCAAGCAAAATGAAATAAACTACAGATGCCTGTCTGCGTTGAGTTTTCTTGATGTTCCTTTGGTTGAGCGCAGGGTACATATTCGTAGATTTCATACAGGCACTCTGTTAATATTTTGTAAAGGCCGGAAATTAGGGCACAAACGGTATGAGCGAAATTACAGTCCAAAATCATTGTCAACAGTCAATCCTACTATTTTTCACATGCGGGTCACGTGAAGCACAAATCAGGCCACATGACCAGCTCATTTGAACTAACGTCGATTGTTACCTCTCTCTCTCTTTCAGTACATGCTGATCTCTAGTCCATGCATTCATCCATGCTATCTATTTCAATTGTACTTGTGTGAGCTGGTGACAGTAACAATGCGATACCGAATTTTTCCGTACTGTTGTTTTTAAGACATTGATGGGTAACAGACAAAGTTTTGGAACATTTAACTACTCATCGAACACTTTTAATAGAAAAGAAAATCACAATTTATATCAAACCGGAAACGTTGTTAGTCAGACAATTAAATCGACTAAAACAAATCAAGGAATAAGAAAACCGGGATTGCACTTTTCCCACGATGATAGCAAATCTCATTCAAGAGTGGCACGTTCACAATCACTGAGAGGGGATGATACGAACTGGTCTTCAGATTTTTCCCGTTCGTGTACAACAAGATCCAGTATTCACAGTTCATTAGAACGCACCGACAGGATTCCTTATCCTTTGTCGACATCTAATGATTTTCAAGATGAATCTCAGTCGCTAGGTAAACTTCCAGATAATTCGTTTGCGATCAGCGACACAACAACACGGACTGGATATGACGAATCAAAAAGTCAAACGAAAATTACTGGTAAATCCAAATTGGGATTGGAACGGGGAAACGCCGACAGACTGCAAGAAAACGAACAGGCAAAATGTGAAATGCATTATCCGGCCGTAAGATTGAATTGGGAGTACGACTGTGGACAAAAAGAGAGCGCTAATGAAACTGGTGACAATCATTTTGAAGTGGACCAGACGGTGGACCTAGTCTCGGTTACAAGCATGAGTCCGGCATCTTTAGGCGATTCATCTTGTGTACAGGACAAGTCAGACTTTCCCAAAAAATTCGGACCGTTTCGCTTGGGCCGACGTTACAGTAACTGCTTACGTCTGATTAGAGGAACTAATGAGACTGCACCCAAATCATGTCTGATGCGTCTTGGAGCTCTACGGAAGCCAGTATCTTCACATGAAAAGAAAACACACCAAGCTTCTTCTAAACCGAGCATTCAAGATCGTGGACAACAAACAGATGGAAAATATTCTGTTCGAATTTCGGAGGCGGGACCAAACAGCTCCTCGACTCGTGAATCAACAAAGGCCGAGGAAGCTGATACTGAGCAGACTAATTGTACCTGTTGCACGGAGGAATCCTTAGACCATGTGAATCTCCTCATTCATTCAATGCGATCCGAACAGAAGGACTTGCGTAGACACTACCGGGAATTGTTTACTAGACAAATTGCACTGTCGAATGAGGTGCAAGAATTACACAGCAGATTTAATGTCAGTCGCGAGATTGGACTGAAATTGGAAGCCACGAATGGCCGCTATATCAGTGAATCATTAAAACACAAATATTTGATGGCAGAAAGGACACAACTTCAGTTTGAAATTGATAGTCGAAGGAAAGCGCTTGAAGCCAAAGAGATTGAGCGACGTGAACTTCAAATGGAATTAGACCGTTTGCAACGGCTGAAAGTTTACTCAGAACGCCAGTACCAGGATGCGTTGATGCAAGCGAATTTCACCACCCAGCAACTGCGAGATGTCAGCGCGAAATGTTATGATATGGAACAATACAAGGATGAGAATAATCAGCTATGTAAGATGATGTACAATTTGCAAGATATGGCCGGACGTATAAGGGTGATAGTAAGCTTGAAACCAACCGTGAACGAGTCGTGTCTGACCTATTTGAATGCAACCGAATTAACATTTACACCACCTCCAACAACCATGGAGAAGGATAGTAGACAATTTGCTAAGATTCGTCATTGCAAAAGTTCACACGGGGAGAACGAACCGGTCCTATGTCGACTCTCCCATGTAGTTTCTCTCGGCTCGTGTACACCACTGGAGATTTATAATGAGCTTAGTAGCACAATCGATGGAGTTAGTAACGGTTTGCAGGCCCTATTTGTCAGTGCTGGCCCTATTCAGTCGGGGAAAACAACAACGATGTTTGGTGGTCAAATTCCACTCAACGATCAATCGGACATGATTAATCCACACACAAAACGCTGGATTATCACTTGGAAAGAGAAGAGAGCCAGTCTGAAACTGATGGCGAAATTCAATTCCCACATGTTTATCGAATTGGTACACTCAGAAGAGTTTGCCACGTGCTATGGCCTGCTCGGTTTATGCTTGTTGCATTTAGCACAAAATGTTTACTTGAAAACACTGGCCAGTTCTCACGAGGAAGATGTCAAGACATCACCACGAAGTATTACCGTGTCTGCCTTGACAGTCCCTCTGATGGATAGCCTACCGGAAGTAGATATACTGGCAAATCGATTTGTGAAATGCTTTACAACAAATCAAGAACGTTTATCGACCAACCCCATCAGTATAATGGGCGAAGAGAAGTCCACCCGGATCCCGGGGCAACTGAAAGAATATCCAATCAACAGTTTGTCCGATATAGTCGCAGTCTGCGAATCAATTCAACACCGATTACAGTCAAGATACGAAGTAAACCCCGCCATCTCTACTGAACCGCTCGACTCTTTACACACAGTTTCAGCGCATGCAGTGATAATCATCCGTGTTCAGGGTGCCTCAACGGACGAGAAAACTACGGGACTCTTCCCACCTAACCGCGATGATAATAATGGCAGTAATGTTAATAAAAACCGCAATGGCCTTCTCTTGCTGATCGACACTGTCGGTTTGGACAGTGAGGCGACCACAACCACGGGACTTTTGCCATCCGCATATAACCCAGCCAAACATCAGGCTTTGAATGCTTGGAAAGATGTAGCAGCACTAACCCAAATGATTCGCGTCAATCCGAACCCAGTTTGGTTTGAACGTAATCGTTTGTTGTACACAATCAAATCATACCTGGCGCAATGTGAAATTGATCAAAATGCTCGAAAATCTGACTGTTGTACACTACTGCTCCACTTGCCCTGTGATCGACAACAGGCATATACAACCATGCAATGTCTTCGACTCGGTCTATGGATAATGCAACTGAATCGTCAACAAAAGGATCGTGAAAGAACTAATAATGACAGTACAACAGAAGCCACCAATACTACCACCATTTCGAATACGGTGGAGAATAAAAATCAGAGTTTGTCGGAATCGCGAAACTTTCGTCCCATTTGCTTGTGGAAGATCGGATTGATCGGGGTGGAGAATCATACCGAATGGACTCGTGACCCGTTGAATGCATCTAGACGCAGTTTGTCTAGTATTGATCGAACCAGTCGCTGGCCCACCCCGTACGCGGTCAGTGCGTCTGGTAATAGTACTTCTTCATCTGAGCCGACACGACTGTTACATTGCAAACGATCAAACCAAGCAAAAAATAAATTGCCTTAGAACAGAATAGCTAATTAGGAGGAAGCTTCATCGCCTGGTTTGTTGGAAATCATAAAACAGAAGAGCTTGTGTATGCTGTAAAAATGACTTAAGTCGATGAGTGAATCTCTTTCTCTGAAAGTGTTTGTGTGCGCAAATTTTCATCAGTGTGTGTGTGTGTGCATATGCACGTGGGGCAAGTAAAATTGTACGGAATTCATTGCATAAATGTTTAGTCGATACAGTGTTCAAAGCACACTATTCACGGGGCATTTGTAACGACTGAGTGAGTTTTAACTGTTTGCGAATTGGGCAGTACAATGAGAAAAATCCTTTCGGTCCTACTTTTGCAAACATTGACCTTTCGTACATTTGTTCCCGTTCTAACTCCCACATCACAGCACCGTATACTAAGGAAATTAGTGCATCTAACTACAGAGCTTACTAAAAACATGGAATGCAAAGACTCTATATGGTCTGTAACCATCCCGTTAAGAAATAGATTTTGTGGATCCCATCTTGGGAGCCTAATTGCACCTAACGGAATCAGTTCGCCGATTTCGCTTTCTGTACTTTCTCGCTTCGTCAATAACTGCTTAACTCAACCCGTCTTTTCTTCAATATCTGCCTCGAACAGCGAGACAGATGACCTCTGAGGCAGGCGAAACAAGTCCAACATCCTTTATCTATTTAAGCCCAGTGTTTCCTCTAGCGATTGAACCTTGGGTCCTAACTCATCAAAGCTACTAAGGCAACCAGACCTCCGTGTTCTAGCAGTACAAGGAAGACACCGATGCTAAAACGCCAGAAGAACCGATCAAATCACCGCTATGTAACCACACGTCAAGCGAGCGCAAAAGGTTTCTCATACTGGTAGAACTTAGTTCAGTCTGCCGTGAGCAAAATGACGCCTTCTGACATATGAACTATTCATAGAGTCCATGTGCCCGGGTAAGTGAAATAATCTACTTCGCTCCGCAATTCTCCTACAAATAAAGATTCGACTTTGAGCAAAGCCAGTCTTGTGATGACATTTTCCTCTTTAACTGTGCGAAAACATCCGAAACCGAGCCACAAAAGCGGAGAAGTGTTCCCAAAATATTTGCTCCCTAGCTGGTTTCTAATGAAGCACGAAATTGTCCGCACGTTTTGAGGCAAACGATGCTTTCGATCAGATATCGTTGATAGAGTAATCCAAATTAAAAATTTGCAAAGAGGTATTGGGGTAAGTTGAGGTTCAATGAAAGTTCCCCCCTTAACATGAACTCGACGTCGGCTGTCGGGACACAATGAATGAGGAAGAGAAATTGATTTTTCTATACACTACTTAGTGAAAGGCAGCGTTGCAGAACTGCGTAGATGACTTAGTCATGCAGTGGTCTCAGACTAAAAAAGGAGATTATAGATCCACATGAGTTGTTCTTGTTCAAGAGTTTTATCGCAAGACAAATATTTGCTGAATACAACCAAGACCTGGTTGGGAACTGGTTTGATTTTCACCCATATACATTTTCTCCAGAATTAGATAACCGGCACCAATCAGTTCCGCTAATAGCGATGAGTGAACGCGTTTCAGAAAACGATGCTGACTGAGGAGGAAAAGCTTTGTTATCAAGGTTAACTAAAATCCATCAGGCCAATCTGCAAAAGTGCCCTTTTTGAAAGTATTGTGTTAGTGATTGATCAAGGGACTCGCTTAAAGCCGCACTCCATTATCGGATGCGCAGAATTCTGGGGATACGAAGAAGCAAACGTACAATGAACCAAGGTTAATCAGCCATTCACCAGCATATGTTTGCATCAATTTGTAAACACTTTTCAAACGGTGTTTGCTGCACGCCTGTGGCTTCACTGGTGGATGCATCACAGTGGTTGAAAGTACTAAATACTTATTTGTTCTACCTTTGTTGGGAGGCTACTGACGGCTAAAAAGTAGTTAAAATCTAAAAGTCAACAATGCCTGTCGATATCGAGGGATAGAAAAATTAACTGGACCACAGTGCACCAATGAGACTCATGACAGCGTTGAAAAATACACCGATATTACATATTGTAAGTAGACAAATTTCCATCCCAAAACTAATCGTAACTACTAGTTTTCACGTACATAGTGTAGCATATCTCAGTTCTACTGAACCCGGTTGCATTTTTATTCGACAAATGACTGCAGCTATTGTTTCAAATGGTAATGTTGTGGAAAAAGTGATGTTATTCCTCGAATGGTCACTCACTGTTGCATCACTGAACCACTGCAAACCAGCACACGTTCATTTGCCCATCAGAGGTGTCAAGGGAGCAATGAGGATGAAATTCACTTGCGACAAAGAACGATGTACAAGTATATCGTCACCTTTTCTCATCCCTTCAGTAGTTGCATACTTCACTTGAGGCAGTTGTCGGATCAGATCTTCACCACTGGGCTTACCATCCAAAAGTCCAAGCTTCTTTTCAGATGACTCCCTAAACGTGCAGTGAACAGGATTATTGTCATATCACTTTTGATATCATGCAACTTCTATTAGTTGCGGTGCTGGGATTTCAAACAGGCATTCCACGATAATGTTGTAACGATAAAAATACTAATTAATCATTTTGAATTGTTGGAGTCGTCTATTTATCTACCTCAAACATACTTTTCTTTGGTATACTTCAAAAGCAGATAGAATGCTCTTTGATCCACGTGGATTGTTTGTATGGGATGCTGATAGTGTCTGCCAAATGGGACCCATTGAATTTGTGATCTTTAATTAAGCGTTCGAAAATTGTCACCTGATCTTTACGTGTTCTGCTCCATGATCATTGTTGATAATCAGTTGTACCGGAGAATCAACCTAATCACCATAAAAGTCTGATGATTTTCGCTCATGTTAGCGTGAACAGTAACATTTTTTTGGATTGTTCACGGAGGAACCACGGTGGATGATGGACGGTAGATTTTTTCTAGGAGGAATTTCGAATTTCGTTCAGACATCTCACTTTCCTTTCTCTTTCTCTTGGTTGGTTTTTATTGCCAGAGCTCACAAAGCACAAGATTTGTGCACAGATACGCTCGACTATAAAACGATGTGTGTAACCATCAAATTTTTTTTGGTGAGTTCAGCTTCCTCGGTGTTTAGTATGGGCCAGTTCAACCTTCTATTACTTCGTTTCCTAAGCTGTATTAATGGTAAGAATGCCGTCATATTTACCTACCAACAGCTTCCTTTCCCTTGGGCGACGATCGATATACGTCTTGTTATGTATACAGCAACCGGGCCTTGAAGAGTAGTAACAGTTGGATATGAACATGAATTGACTGAAAGATAAGCTTGACTCATTCAAGTGCATTTGTTTGCAAATGTGATCATGAAGATCAGTTATCTGTTCTCACCCACTCAGTCTAACTGCGCGCCATTAAAGATAAAACTGACTAATGGAAATGTTGACTTTTGACCGTAGGTGCGTTATAACAACCAAGAGAAATGTTTCTATATCCAAATCAGATTTTTTTCGGAACGAGAAGGGTGGTTGTCGGTTGCGAGTGGTTAACAAGGAAGATAGCATAGGAGGTGATGACAGAATTCTATGCTTGATTGCATTGGGTCTAAATGTCTCCAAGTCACGGCAGCAGTAACAGTGAACTGAGGGAGCAAGAAGATCGTAGCTAGATTTACGGTATTTATATTATACATGTCTTGTGGAAATTCATACAACAAATCATAAGAAAAATTTCCTCTTCAGGAGGTGGAAGAAAAGGAAAGTATTTTTTTTATTTGGCAAGAACTGGCGAATGTTGGATACTTTGGTATTATCTGATAAGCAAATAGGCAAGGAATTTAGTAGATATCCTATTCTAGCCACCATATGTTTATTGTAACGACTAGGCATCACGAGATTGTTAGGAAGAACAAAACGAGATTAATTTACAACACTCTGAGGCCGGCTTTGGCAGGAATCTAGCGTCAATAAACAATGGTCAACGATGGGCTCGCCACTATCCTTCAGTAATTGTTTGGTTTTTTTGAGGTGGCATCCGGCACTTCAAACTGAAATCGTTTTAATTCATAATTTAACAAACATTTGAATTTCCATTTCAATATCCACTGGTCATAAACGTCCTTTAATTTTCACTGGAAGACGAAACATTTTGAAAACAACCAGGATTCAGGCCGGGATATGTTTTTATGTGAAGCCTACTGTCTAACCAAGTGCACTTTTATCCGATTTACGTCAGACTGAAAGAAAACCTCTCTACTCATGATAGCATATTTACTAAGTTCTGGTAGAGTGAAACAGTAGACTTCTTTCGGAGATAATGACGTCTTAATATATCGCAAACTTTCTTAGAATGAAGAGGATATCTCCGGCACCACAAGAACACAATTTTCTCTATCCGGAGTCCATTCTCTTTTGATCCGTTGGTAAGGGTTTTCTAATTTCACTCGTGCGATAAAAAAGTTTTTGGCGGGAATAAAAAACAGATACAGCTTCGTCCGAGAATTCACTTTTAGAAATGTTCATTTTGTAGGCATATTTCAAGTCGTTATATGCCAAGCATCCAACAAAAAAATTAACTTGTCCTTACAGTGAGGCGCTTAGCATTTTCTACCATTGTTCGGGATAGTTATATTCATTACATTATTATGCCATTAATTCATGTCACATAACTGGTGGAACATGCGGCATTGAAATGGCATTCAATTCGATCTGGACGACGGTACATGAATCACTAGGGCCTACTTTACAATAGGATTAGAGTGTAGAATTTCTGTCGTAATAGTTTGATATGAATACAAATAACTGTGATTACTTTCGTGTGTGATTGGTTTCAGCCATGAATATCATGCTCTTGGTATTGTCTGTTTGTTTAATATTACAGAAATGGTGGCCTTATTTATTTTAAAGTACTGAAAAAGTTTAAATGTAAAGTTTGAATCGACCGATGCTTTGAATTCAGTTCCTCATCCGTTACATTGTGATACCAAAAGATTTTGTTGTTTCTCGCTCATTGTCACGGTCACAATGTGAGTGATTAGCGCGGCGTGCCCTAATGACCTTGAGGCCGAGTCAACTTTGATGTGAACCAAGGTCCTGCCTAAACGAAAATTTTCCCGTTCGTG
The DNA here is from genome assembly GCA_008360955.1 of Fasciolopsis buskii. Lineage (NCBI taxonomy): Eukaryota > Metazoa > Platyhelminthes > Trematoda > Plagiorchiida > Fasciolidae > Fasciolopsis > Fasciolopsis buskii. Next base: position 434,144 of record LUCM01001418.1, on the reverse strand, counting down.
ATCAACCATGATTATTAGACCCATTTAATGTAAAACAGCCCATTTACCAAATAATTACCTTCAGTCTATAATTATCTGCGTGATCGTGAGTAGAATAGTCGATAAAATAAATGCGTGCGTTGGGCGAGCGAGTTTGCTATCGTTTATGAATGTAACCCAGGATAAGTCCTAAAACCGCTCCAAAAGGATTCAATTTTTTACGTTCAAACACGTTTACCTAAATATCAGTCACCCATTTTTGACTAGCCTAATTACTGTCTACAAACTAATTTGATAAAGGAAACCTCTAAGTGAATTCCAGGTATAAGCTGATGCATGTTTTCTCAGAGTTAAGTACTAGAACCATAAGGACACTATCATCGAAAATTTTCGAATGCCTTACAATCGACGGCACTCGTGCTTTGGATTATATAGCAATTCTTTATTCATCTGAATAAACGCTATGGATCCGGAAGTTATCCTCGAAATATCAGTGATCTTTCAAGTGTCAACATATTGATTATTCTATCCCATTCATGTTCATGCTTGACTGTAGTGTTCTCCCTTTAAAGCATTAGATACAACTGAAGAACAAAGTCAATCACAAGACCGTTACGTCTTGCGGCGTATAGCGTGAAAGCATACATTTATCACAGACTGTTGCCGTTGTAATGAACCTTGTGTTCGGTCAATATGGGCAGCACCTTTCTTAAGGGGTTTTTTTGATCAAATAACCCAGTTAACTGGTTCGCCAGTATCTGACTCTTCTTGTTTGCGTGTTTTTGCTTGCTTGGGAATTTGTGGTTGCACTCACGTTTGGATCGAGAAATGCTGACGTGCACATCTGTGTACTCCATGTTTGTTTTATAGAGTTGGATGATTCGTTTGGATGTTTGTCGAGTAGTGTTCGCTACCTCATCATTTGTATTTAGGCGCTCGGTATAGGCCTTGATGGCCAGAGACTCAGTACTGATGCATTCAGAACGCATTTGGAAGCTAACTTAGCGTATTTTGGTATTATTATATCTTGGGTCCTTCGATTGCAGTATGAATTGCAATATCAAAGCTTTGTCGAACATTGCTAGCGCGAACTTATTTTTTAATATTTCATCTTTACTTCATTTATTAATGAAATAACCATGTACATCGTTTTCATAAGGCATCCGCGGCTAGCACAAGTCTAGTAAGTGGGAAAGTCGACCGGTAATAGAAGGATAGGAACCCGCAAGCTTCATGCTCAAACGCCACAACCCTATCCGCTCGAGCAACACCGTTGCGACCTTATTGCACGCATAGTCCCAAACCCACAGAGACACAAACAGACGCAGACAAGGAGATTTGAATACTGGTAATCTAGCTGATAGTATGCAATTTCTTGGTCATTTGGCTGAAAATTGCCCTGAGAAAATCTGGCCTCAACAACCACTTTCACAGACAGAGCTGTTTTTAATGAATCCCCTTTCCCAACTTTCTATTTATGCATATTCATACAACTGCTTTTGTGTTAATGACAACCGTCAAGTTCCTTTACTCGTTTGAATGCATGCATATCGAAGCCCAACTAAATCGCTGACATTAGTTCCCGGTAATCCAAGAAAAAATCGCAGTATTTTGAAAATTTCCTCATTTTAAGTGAATGCAATAAACGACGCAACTCGATTTCCCGTATTTTATCTTCTTTTTTATCTGAAAACATTTTACTGTGACAATTTCACTCAGTTATTTGCTTTTTTAATGAATCCATGTTCAATTCACACGGTGACTATATTTCAACGCATGATTACTATGTGCTTGTTCCACTGGAATGAACAAGTTCAACGCCAACATATTCGGTTTGGTCATGTTATTGTCGTAGTTGCTTGTGCTTCAGTTTGCGTTGATTTTTTCGTTCGCTTTCGATTTCAACTTTGATTCACATATGAATGGGGTCACATCGCCCATGTTGCACCATGAAATGAGAAAAGAGGCGCCGTCAGCATGCAAATACAACTAATGGCATGGTTTGTCATGGGAATTGTCTGGACGTGTTGTTAATAGTTTGGTGTATTGTGTACTCGGTCACGGTGTTTTGTGTTTTTCAGTGGCACGGAAATTTGCTGAACGCAGACACCATTTTTGGTCATCAGCACGTATTCAATTGTTGTGCTCACCTCGGAAGCGTGGGTAAACTTGCTGATTGTTTCGGAGTGAAATCGTGTAACAAATTGCGGGAGTTATACCAGCTTCTGACCGATGGTTGTCAAGTGGATGAGATTGTAGTGTTTGAACGACAAGGCCGTCGGTTCAGATCTTCCCGCAGCTGGTCAACATCACTTGGCAGCCCACTACCAGCCGCGGTCCCCTCTGTAAATATAATGCACATTGTTAGTTTATTGATAAAGAAGGTAACAGATAGGAGATAAAAAACTTTTCCAATGTGCATCCACAGTTCTGTCACCCTAAAATCTAGTTTCCCACCAAGGGAAAGATGTCGAAATATTATGGGCCCTAGAGGTCAACAGATGTCTTTGTGAACTGACACTTCCATTTTGAGGTTGCTTGGTGGCTTTCTTTATTCAACCATCGAAATCTCTGATATGCTACTACGAATCCCGTGGGAACATTCACTAGGAAATATCGAGGTGAACCATCTTGTATTGTTCTCAGAAGTTTGAATGATGTTCGCGTACACTTGTCTATCGTTTTGTTTTACGCACTGTTTCACTTCTGTTAAGCAAACCTGTACGCAACGAACATCTGGTCAGACTAATTTGGCTCACGGGCAAGAAGACATTAGTTTTCATGTTGCTTCCGGTTAAAACGTCTGCCACTCTATATTCGCGGCAGGGTGACTTCATGCACCGTTCAAATGTTCGTTCTGTAGACCCAAAAGCTATTATTTTACCAACAAAATCTGCTTTTTTGTTCTACATTTGGCTGCACAAATGCTTTTAGGGAGATAATGTAGTTCATATAGAAATTTCTCTTGAATCTTTTGGTTCTGTTGGAAAGTCAACGGTTGAAATTGAGTTTGCGTAAACTAGACATTCACCAATCTCTCATAGCCAAAGTTAGTCTTGAAAACTGATCACTAGCTGTAGCTAGGAGGGGAAGCGATTTTTATTATGCCAGTCTACAGGTAGGCAAAACAAATTATCGAATCAAATGGAACAAATCTCTGGAAGTGTCTAAACGAGAAGCAGGCTAGTTTGTTAAGGATTGGTCGAAAACTGACTGCCTTTCCGTCTGTTTTCAACGACCCGCTAGAAAAATGCTCGCGGAAAGAAAGAGTCATTGGAGCACTTGAATGGACTCGACTTCTTCCAGGGTAATTATCCATCTTCATGTGCATTTATTCGAAAATTGACTGTAGTCCACAAATGCTGTTCACAGATGCAAATATGATAAAGCAGTCGGGATTAGACTAAAAATAACTACTCCAGGTTACAGAACGTAAGCACTTCTTCAATTGCCTCTGTATCTCCAACCCTTCTTTAGTCTGTCCTCGTCTGACCCTTCACTCGATGAGTCCATCTTCCGTTGAAAAATACCAGGGCTTCGTAAAAGGAGATCAAAGGAGTAAAATGAATTATTCATGCTTGAATCCGAAATTCTTGGGCCACGTAATCGTAAGACGACAGAAAAATGCCAAACCAATCGAACTCTGGAAAATAAGGAAATGCTTGCACGTTGTGGGAAAGAAATATTTATTATGCCAGTTCGGGCAGGAAGTAGAACGAGGTAAGGGTGAATTAAACTCAGCTAAATGGACTATTCTTGGGAGCTTACGGCAACGGTTGAAGTAGTGTTACTGAACGCAACGTGATAAGACGCACTCGTGAAACATCAGGATACATGAAGATATGCCTGAGAGATGGGAGAAGGAATATAACAAAGGGCTATTATTGCCAAACCCATGGTTTTTCAGTAGTATTTGAGTAAACAGGATTCACTGACAATTTCTCCCTCAACTTTAACACTCAGCTGGCTGTTGAAAACTGTTTTGCTTGCATAAATAGAGAAGAAGATATCTGGTCTTTTAGCAACCCGCCATACGGTGATGGCTCCAATCTTCCCTTCGGTATAACAAACTGTTACAAACTTTGGTGAGAAAAAAGACCAAATCGAGCAGACACCAAAATCCGTTCATTAGGCGAAAGCAAGTCACTTCTACCGGTTTTCTCTGATCAGTCGATCAAACCGCTGGCTGATTCGGCCTACCGGTATTAGCTGGTCGTATCATGTGACATTTTCGGTCAACATATTGATCGACACAACCAGTACGATGTCGCAACAGTTTTGTTGACATCGGACCAGCAGAATGGATATGATGGCCCATCATCTACTAATATTACACAAACTAAGCAACACGCACTTGTTTCGTCTTCGGAAATGTGATGCCGATAATACAGGCGGTGGTCAAGCGGATAAGGTCGTGGCGTTTGCACGTGAAGGTCGCGAGTTCGAATCCTGTTAATGCCTGTCAAATTCCCCCCTTGGCAGCCCTCTGCTTGCCGCTGCCCGCTTCCTGGAAAAAATGATGTACACAAACGGAGTAAAATGATCGAAGAAAAGAAAAGCAAAGGGAGAAACATTCATGAGATAGAATAAAGATAAAAGGGTAAACGACTGTGCAATGCTTCCACGAATAACAGTAACTAGTTAGATATCACTGAAGGATGACCGACTGGGAAATCCATGAAGATTATCCAGTTAGCGTTGTCATAATTTTCAGTACAGTTCTGTGAAGTTTTGGAGATATGACTGGTTTGTACAAAAATGCGGATATCAATTTATTTCGCGCACTACACTCGTGCGTAAATGGTCGCATCTGAGTCAATAAAGTGAACTGAATATGAGTAAAAAATGGTAGTGAAGGACAAAAATCTACCGTAGCTCAGTTAACTATTGGATTAAACTGGGCAGATTTCGATCATAACCGACAACCAGTTACCGGCCTGCTGGGCGGAAGTGGTCGAAAAACCGTTGAAAGCTAACGCTTTCGAAGACCACCAAAACATGTCCGTTGACTGGTATACCGAGGGTACTCAAAAAATTGAAATAAATGAATTCCATAGGAGCAATCAAAGGATTATGCAAGGACCGAAGTCTACGAACACTCAATGATCAGTCATATTAGATATAGGAGCAGTCACATGTTACTCCCTACCCAACCCCCAATTAAGCTATGCATACCTCATTTTTTCAGGGTGGGTTACAGTCGAGGGAGACTAAGCTAGCTAAGAACGTTGTGGGTACACCATTGATTCCTGGTAGTGTAAATAAGAGCTCACCTTGATTTGATATGGTGGCATGTGAGCCGCCGCGATCCAGTAAACTCTGCCGAATGCATTGTCCCAAACCGGTTATTTGATCATAATTGGAGAGGCGGATAGTAGAGATGCGGCAAGCAAACTCCTTGTTCTTCAGATTGGGAATTAATTTTAGGTGGGAACCCAGTCGCAAATTTGAGTAGAAGGATAATTAATCCAAGATACGGATTTCCATGTAACCACTTCTTGTTGCTTGATGACGTTATTGCTAGGATCAAAGGTTTTTAGTCCTAATCGGTCTTCTGCTTAGCGACTGGACTCCCTGGTGGTAACTGTCTATTACTCGACATCAGTTGCAAACACAGGATGACGAGAACCCAACTTCACATTGCTTCTTTTGGGACGGATCACAAAACAAGCGCGACACGGATTTTGTTTCTGAGTTATATCTATCAGCTTCTTCAACGAACAAGAATCCTCATCTGTTAGGCCTCAGCTAGGAAGACGGGAAACACCGACCGAGGCCAAAGCCGAAACTAACTTCTTTAATCTGTAGAGGAGAGCATGACCACAAAAGAGTGTCAGATTAGCGAATGCTGCTCTGTTTTTCGCAATTCGTGAAGCGACCTTTCCGCAACACCTCCGCCAGGTGTGATTAGGCTTCCAACGTTACAGTATCTTCATTGTGAAATCAGGAGCCAATGTTTTGGGAGAAAAGGAATTTGTTAGTTTAAACAGAAAATGC
>LUCM01001418.1:400832-425164 GCA_008360955.1 Fasciolopsis buskii | reverse complement strand
CAATGAATAGAGAAGAATCCCAGCAACTGGTCACCTGCACTGACGATGTCACCTCGACTGATGATGAAACCATTGGAATTTAAAAACGAAGTTTAATGAGCAGAACCCCTTGAAAGCTAACAATCGGAGCTACGATCTCTACAAATTCTCAAATCCATCGAGATATTGTATTTTTCACTCAAATGAACGCGTAGCTGTGCTTTTGATTTTCCTGCAAACAGTCCCCAGTTGTTTCTACCAAAGTGCAACAAACCTCTGGGATTGCAGTTCTAGAATACTCCGGTACATTCTACAGTGACATGCGATGAAGTTCGGATGAGTCAGCAGAATTTCCCCTCCAGACCGTGAAAGACGACTGTGTAGTTCCATTTAACATGAGAACTTTCAACATTTTGTGACCATCTCCGGTCAACCGGCTGGTCAACTCAAGTCACGTCAGACAAACTGCTGATCATGAATACCGATGCAGAATGAAATCGTTAAACTAGGCAGCCATTTGGTATTTTTGGCTGTAGGAGATTATATGTTTTCAGGAAACGTGATATCAGCGATCGACGTACCATTACAAAAACATGAATGCACTCACTGTACAGTTGTTCCATCCTTGTTGAGAATCATTAGCAATATATATCCACCACGTCCGAACCCCGGCTGAACAGTCTTGGGTCAGTCGCCTTAGCCATTACTTTATGGTTAGTCTATGAACGGTTTGTTGAACTTCACCACCTATCCGTCATTGATTTGCCAGGCCACAGTACACTAGCGCATAGCAATCAAGCCCTACTGATAGATGACTTCTGTGCAGGTAGCCTAAGTATGACTAAGGCTTTGGAGATGACCCACAGAGCTTAGCTTCTTGGTGTGTCTTAGTAACAGAAGATTGAATGTTTTTTTTTGAAATAATTCAACATATGAGTGTTAATGAACACTCACTTCGCCCACAAGAAACCAGGGCGAGATGATAGTTTATAACACGTGGTGAATTATTTCATGATAAACAGCAGTTGTTTTAAAATTTAAATTCTGCCAGATCAAACGAATTCAGACAATCGGATTTTTTTAAGAGACCGTGAACATCGGGAATCGAAATGACACGTTGTTCATTGTGTAAAGTTCCGCCTGTTCTAAATTCTCACACGTTCACGAAAGCGGGTTATTCAAAGACATCTCGAATATCGGCTTCGTTATTGTAATCACCGCGATACACATATACTACACATAAATCTACTTAATTCCAAAATGACTTTTGAAAATCGGACGAGTGAATTCTATCAAATATATCAATATGCACGCTGGACACCAGATGACTTTGACCTCTGAGTTGGATGATTTTAGAAAAGAAAGCTTTGCATATTGCTTTGCTGCAGCTCTAATAGTTTGTTCAAATCATGCTTGTCATTTTCATCTGCTGAAGATTTACACTTTGAACTTGTGAAAATGAACACATTCTGATATCAGAGTTTAACGAAATGTTGACTACGACGAAATCAGAAAAGTTTCGTATGAACGGCGCAACTGAACTGCGTCGAAAACGAGTAGCCTTCTAAATCGATTTTCACGAATGGGGATATGGGAGCATAGGGCTTTATTCATAACGGTCCTATTTCAAACACTACTAGTCATAGTTTACAAACGCAATGTGGGCACTGTATTCTTAACTTGTAAGCCAGTACTACACCTTTGTATTGATGAATATAGTTACTCAAATAAGTCTTTCAGTCACTTGCGAGTAGTGTGTGGGCTTGATGTAATTATGTCTAACTAACAGCTTCTCAATAAGCAACTTTCAGGCAAAAGTTCAACCAAACCAGGCACATGCACATGATCCATTGGTTGTGTTGAGAGGCAGACAGTGTGGCTGGAATCCCAGTCTGGTGTGCTAATGAACTACAAACTACTTTAGTGTGTCCATGTGTTGCATCGCTGTTTGTGTGTTCTGAGTCTAACAAACAAGGAGTTAATGCCATCCATTTGGAAGTGCGTCCAGATCAACAGACCACTCACAAACAAGCACGGTTGATCACGGTCCATTTTATTTGTAAAATTCTCTGGCTGGGTCATCACAAAAACATATGAAGCATCTGCGATCGAGTAAGTTTCTGAACCGGTCTTCTAAAGCAAGTTGCTACGCTGATGTAATTGCTTCTTAAGGCCCGCCTTAAACTGTTATGGAACGACTACCTTGGTGAAACTGTGTACGACCCATAAACCTGACCTTACTTGAAACGGCCATTTTCCCCCTGGTCTATTAAACCGATCGAATTCAAAAATAAGTCTATTTCACCGGGAATCTTGATGTTGGTTAGTGGAACGTGGGGAACAGAATTACGTTTGATAATGTATTGAAACACTGGCCTGAATTTTCGTGTGAATAAAAGTCGTCGTTATTGTCGGTTCGCTGCTGAGTGTAAAAATATTTCCAAATACATGTGTAAGTTCTACAGATTAGAGTGATTAATAATTTATAAGCAGAAGCTAACAAATGGCTAAAAAGGTGCGTTTACTGTTTTGACAGATTTTTCCCATGGTAATCCGATTATTCCCTAAACTTCTTATCTCTGTCTTTTCGCTTGTCATCGTTATTTTGCAGTTCCGCATCGGTGTCTGCCAAGTCTCATCCTTGTTGCTTGCTTCTCACCCGTTTCATCTGCACACCAATATGTTGCTTCATTATTAAAATGCGTTGAATGTAAGAGCAAAGTGATCAAACATTGTCTCCAAACGCTGAGTTTCAATCTCTGGTTTATGAAAACCAGAATTTGAGGACATTCCGCGAGATTCACTATAAAATGGTATAAGGCTAGGAAATTTCAATAGTTGACAATAAATCGCTATCTCCAAGGTTTGATGTCACACCAAACCTAGGGGGACCTTATGCCCTTCCGTAACATTCCATTTTACAGGTCCAAGATGACAGTCTCTTCGTCTCCCTCCTGTGTAATGGGCCGGATATTCCTGGTATTACCACAGTGTTCAAATGTTTACACTGGATTCTCATAAGATTAAAAAACTTTTTCGGCGATCGTCATTAGACGTGATGGCTACCAATTTTCACTATTCATGACCGTAATCAAATGTCAGAAATGAGGTTGTGCATCATTCCCAAATGAAAGCAGGCTGTCTCGATTTGTATGAGACGTGATCCAACAGTTTATTCTGGGAGTCCAGAGTGAATGAGTTCTAATGATCTGTAATACGTGGTTCATTTACATAAGGACATTTTTGGCTACCATGAGCCAACTCTATAGGCCAATATCCGTTTGGATTGGGAATTGTATGATCAGTCAGCTGAAAATTTTTCTATCTTTTCTGTCCGCGAACGACCATTCAACGTTCAGCGGTACACGATCAGCCCAAACAATGACCGGAAACAGTTGCACCCGAATCTGCGAATAATCAAGCCAACTGACAGATTGCATTTTCTTATGGATTGTTAACTTTAGGTGTTGGGAACGAGATGCATGAAGTTTTGTCTTTGGGTTCTCATTTCTGTTTCGCTTTGGAGATCCGTTTCGGTAACTTGTTTTACCAAATCCATGGCCTCGTAACTACAAGCCTCGAGACTTTCTAGGTTGTACTGATCAGTGTATGGGACACATCGCAAAACCGAACCGAGAAATACTAGCCCTGTGACCAAGAAGAATAAGGAGGAATTAAAAGGAATCTGTACGTCTCTTTGACAGAGAGTAGAAACATTGCTAACACCCAAGAAAAAATAAGTTAAATGTTCCTGACCATTACGAAAGACTTAAATAAATTCATTATACTCCAAGTGAAAAAGATAAAACCAATCAATGCGAAGAGCACATCGCAACTATTTTGAAGTATCAACCAATATGGCTACATAGTTCTTGTTTTAGTCGAGCGATTGAGACCAGCAGATAAATGTATTCCAATGTTGTGTGGATTGCCCGGGAGCAAACAAAAGCTTCATTCTGTCAATGACAAACTCATACCAAACTCTCTTCGGATAGCTGGTACAGATTTATGAACTCTGTGTCTAAAGACACATTTCTCTTTGTGGATGGCGCAGAAGATATAATTGCACCAAATAGGATAATATTTCTGTTTATTGCAGCGTCACTCTCCACAGTCAAGTTTCTTAACGAAACTACAATTTCTAATCAGATCTATAACGAGCAATAAAATCCACATAGGGATAACTGTCAACGAGGAATCTTATGCAGATGTACATTCAGTGCGAAATCTCAATCCACTGGAAGTTTAAATGGAAAAAGAGACCACATATCTTCGTGGTCCAGTTTGAATAACATAATGGCCAATCTTTTCCCGATAGTGATTGGAACAAATCAGCTAAAATAAATCACGAAAACCATATATATGTATACATATATATAAAATATGCGCCGGGACGCATAATGAAAATTGGCCGAGGCAGGACCATTCATTAATGAAGAGGGGGAAGAAGATCAGGCGCGCGATTTTCTAGGTCACATTAGAGATGGTTTAGGAGAGATTTAAGTAGTGTATTTTAGGGTTTATATATATGCATATATATGCTAGCAGTAGGAGATTGAATGTTTTCATAAAAAAAATATATATATATGTATACAATGCACCGGCTTAAGGTCGAGCATGTGGCAAGTAAAACAACATGCCAATGCAACCTCAGATATGGTGGACATAAGGAGGAAAAATAAACCATAACAAACCAACTCACATTTTGGGATTTTACCGTACACGTCTGATGATAATGTGGATTATTTTTAAGGGGGATGAGTTCTACAGACGGATCACAAAACAAGCGCGACACGGATTTTGTTTCTGAGTTATATCTATCAGCTTCTTCAACGAACAAGAATCCTCATCTGTTAGGCCTCAGCTAGGAAGACGGGAAACACCGACCGAGGCCAAAGCCGAAACTAACTTCTTTAATCTGTAGAGGAGAGCATGACCACAAAAGAGTGTCAGATTAGCGAATGCTGCTCTGTTTTTCGCAATTCGTGAAGCGACCTTTCCGCAACACCTCCGCCAGGTGTGATTAGGCTTCCGAGGTACTTGAATCTACTAGCCACCTCTAGCCGATCATCACAAGAGCTGAGCAGGGGCATTTGCTCCCGCCAGTCTTGATAAAGTAGCCTGGATTTCAAAGGTGCAAAGCACATGCCTTACCTAACGACCTCAGTCGCCAAGCGGGCCAAAATCTCGTTTAATTTGCTATCCATTGCCAGCCTGCAAGTCATGGGTATAGTCTAAATCAAAAGTCTGTTCCCCCTGAGGAGTTCAACTCCGCAGTCTAAAAGATCCGATAGAGCGTACTGTAGAAAATCCTTCATGTTTATCGTTTCTTTGATGACACATTCCGTGTCACTGGATCAAATGGTAAGATGATAGAATTATTGCAGTTGTTCAGTGCAGCTCCTAGCTCGGCTCAATTTTCATTTGAATTGAGAATGGATAAATGGATTCATTTTCAAACGTCTTACTAACCACAACACAGGAAGAGTGTATTGTGGATGATCTATAGACAGAAAAACTAAAACGAATTGGACCTGTCAGTGCGCGAGCTTTCACAGCTTTGCGCCTGTGAATTCACCGAAGTACATTCGCGAATGTCTTTCAATTTGTTGTTAGATAACTAGGGGTGTTAATTTGTTCTACCACTGCTTCGTTAGCACTGCCAATTTCAGATACGCAATTTAGAATGTTCAGCGGTCTAAATAATTCCGTCACAATAAACTCTGCAAAAGCCAATAGGCAGAATTTGAATGAGACTGGCAGAAGGGCATGAGAACCGATTTGCACGGCCCCACTCGCATTGATACTACAGTGATTCAACCAGTCCTATGGCCGATATAGCTACCGAAATGCTTGATCTCGAAAAAGAAGCTGGCGAATTGTAATTCGACTGTTTTAGAGAGATTTGAAAATTTACACTTGAAAAGATAAACCAAATCAGAGCACGTTAAAAGCTAATCCATGGGCTCACTAGTACAAAAACATGGCTCTAAATGTCTGCTTTTCTTAACCGTAGCATCACATCCTTTAACCACCGCATAAAATGATTGAAAAGCCTAAAGTTTACCTAGCCCTCATAATAATATTTTTAACAGCACGATGCCAGTAAATGCAGATTGCCGATACATACATCTTCCCTACTTTTGATCGACAGCAATGCCTGTGGATGTAGATTCCAATCAACTCGCTGTAGTTCATCACACGGTGCAAGATTTTTTCATGGAGTCTTGTCAGCTAGATTGTCATCGCAGACACCACGGATTTCGGATTTTAACAAGTCATTGGTGGGCTCACCAAGGACCGAAAATGTTCACTTTTCGTTCTTGTGACCGTTAGAATGCCAACAAAGTTGTGTGGTTTTGGTTTCCACCTCACAGCACTGTTTACTCATACGAACAAATGACTAAGAGAATTAATTACAAATCACATGCTAGATAATGAGTTGAAAATGTTAGTATAGGAAAGATTTTCGCTAGAATAATGCCACTCATCGCGCACCGAGTCACATTACCTCCTTCCGGACAATCTTGTGGACCCCAACCCCGTAGCCGTATTGTACCAGTACAAGCTAGTCTACCGGTTAAAGTTTCCATACCTTTTTCCGTGTCATCGACTGGCCACTCGACCGATATTCCAGCTATTACTTGTCCCGGAGAACCAAGTACAACGAGGCAATCGCTCTGTAGGTTTGCGTAAAGCATCTCCCAACCAACTGAACCTATTCTGATTCAAGGCCTGTTCTAAAGACCGGACCCTAGGACCCAGCAACTCATGTCTACCTTTTATTTAAGTCACGAAATATATTTTAACCTAAAACACAAGGTAATCAACTTGTTCCGTTCTCCAGATGTTGAGTCTTAAAGTTACGAGTCTTTACAACATAGTCGATTGCGGACGGGCCTTATCTTCCCTTTATTTTCATTTCCCCAGTCAACTATGAATGAAGCTAGATACTAATCCTGTTTACAAGCGCAAGCTGAAACTGCTCCGACGAGATGCTATGGTCACATCATAAGTATAGATAATTTATCGTAAGGGCGCATTGTTACGATTAATTCTGAAAGACCCAAGGCAGAAATAGAAAAAATTAAGCAGTAACATTTCCTTTCAATTTATAAACAGAAGAAATCCCGTCAGAACGAAAAGGCGATTCAAGAAAATGGTGAAACAAACTTGTTTTGCTTCGATGGCCAATCTGTTGCAAAAAACACGAACACTTTTCTGCGAATGTCTAACGGTCAATTTACGGTACATGCAGTAACAAATATTTCAATGGAATTAGCTGAACCTTATTCTGTTGCATTGTAGAACAAGCGTCACATGCACGGCCGCGAAATAAGGAAAAGTTATCAACCTATATAATTGTTTAATATATGTTCAATTACATATAATCTCTTTTGAACTTGAGAGAGAATTCCGAGCATACAGCAGACAAAATATTATAAGGATTACTTCGGTGTGGCGATGCATCATCTATGTGATAATCTAGATCAAACATGTACAAACTATCTGATTCCGTTGCCATTCTCAACTCATCTTGGCAAGATCAGATCTGATCAGTCCCCACTGGTTGTGATTTCTCATTCAAGATAAAATCCGAGTGTCCGTATCTAGCTGTGCATCTTCTTAGACCAACAAGTGACCCGATAAAAGGAGGCCAAACAAAAACGGGAACTCTGAATTTTTTGTTCCCTTGTCCTATTCAAATCCAGCAGTTTAAATGAACTCATTGAATACCGTGTACTTGGCAGCAGCTGCATAGCTTGCAAAACTAACGCTAGGAGGAATGGTTGCGTGTAATGCGTTCATACAGGAAACACGTGGTGATTTGTTGTTAGTTATTCTTCGGCTAGTTGAATTTGAACTTCACAATGGTGAAATACAGCAGGTGATTTGAATGAATATAATATAAATAGGATATAAATGTGTAACTGGATAGGAACAATTTGATAGAAGTTTGTGGGGCTATGATAAGTCTACGTGCAAGTCACGCGATACAGTTCAATGCAGTTTCGCCTACATCATTGGCCAATGAAAACCGTGGCAACAAACGATTGTGCAGTCCCAGCATTCCTTGAAGGCCTTCAGACGCAATGTATTACACCGTTCGGGATATTTCTAATTTTGTATACAAAAGCAAAAACAATAAGTAAAACCCGGACGTGTTTACTAACGGTTGTGATCTTCTTTTGTACTCGCTTGCGTAGCTTTGGCAAGAGCCAATTTCGTGCCTACTGGTGACCTGTAGCCGTTCTTTACTGAGACTGACCGATGATGGTGTATTAATTCCAAGACGACGTACTTCAATGGTTTGAATACTTTTTCAGCGAAAACTAACCACAAAAGGTGTCGTTTAATCTCGAACGCATTTTTTCCAAACGCTCATATATAGGAAGAACGTAGGTTATTTCAAAAACTGCCTGTCTCGGCCCTTTGATTAAAGTTGGAAATTTAGCTTGTCAGTTTAGACACGTTCTACAATAATTAGGAAAGTCTGTATAACCTGACTGTAAATGTTATTTCTCAGTAGTGGGGGACAAATTTTTTAACAAATAGAAACCGCATTGTAAAATGGGGCTAGTTTTCTAACCAAACTCACCTGGATGCCTTTTGGTAGATGACTATGATAAATTTGTGAAACAGAATGTCTAGCAAAATCATGCATTCGGGTGCGCTTTTGGCAGTCTTTCAGTATCCCATCACTTTAAGGACATGTAGTACAGTCGATCGATTTCTCTAATGCTTTTTTGAAATTCATTTTCAGGTATCAACTTGAACCAGTATGCATTAAAGAAGATCTCCAAGACTTATTAAGAAGGGTAAGATTCATTTTTAAAACCCGCGAATGAAAAACGCAAACAAACAAACAAACAAACAAACAAACAAACAAATAAGAAATCAGGCGAGCAAAAAGTAAATCAGTCATCGATCATTCCAGAAAACATGCAATTAGTCATTCAGTTAATCAGTTAGCATAACAGTCGAGCAGACAATTAATTAATCACCTATTGAACGTATCAGTAAATTCGAATATTTGCCTCTCTGTCGACCTATACAATAAGTTATTAGACTCAAGCCAGACTAATTTGTGAGTTCTTTATTCCTTCGTTTGCTCCTGGCAGTTATCGTTTGAATATAAGTAAATATTGCAGTGAATGATAAGGTCAGATTCTGTTGTGTACTTCTTTTTTATGATAGATCTCATTCTTCTCTTACCGGCCGGCGGGCAATTTCCATGCGAATCTTGTGGCCTTGTTCATGCACGCGTACTCACGTGACTTTAACACGGTAAAGTGAGAAATCCTTAGGGATGCAATTACAAGAAGTAGCCGTTGTTCTTCAGACGGAAAGTCTCGTGTAATTTTCAATTCTAAGCACGTGCTTAACGAGGAAGCATTTATTATGAAATACTAGTGCTTTAGCTGAAAGTGAAAAATTTAACCTAATAAAACTATGAAAGTAGAAATATGAGTGTTCAAACCCGAGACCATAGCCTTGGTGAATAAGCATTACGAATACCTTGAACTCTTTGATCAACAACTGTACAGGGTATGCGAAATGAGTTTTCTCCATTCAAATCCTGTTCAAATTGTCACTAATCTATGATAACCGTAAGCAACATCCAACCCATTATCTACGTAAAAGAGGAAATATTAAACTGACAGGAGAACACAATATTGTCGGCTCACGAGTGGTTCTAAAAACATCAAGCCACAATTACTGAGGACTATGTTAAAATTGTCTGAATGTTTGCGAGAACATTCGTTTTACTTGAACAACTGATCCATCTAAAATGGTAGGGTGGAACATCAGCAAATCAGTGCATGTTCTGCAACAAACTCAACTGTATTCGATCTAAAAAGTGTTAAATTTTGGACTCGAAAAAATGATTTGTCAACGAGTCCATGCACGAGCACTTCCACCGAAAAAAAACTGAAACGTCATAATTAGGGTAAACATTCTGACTAGATATAATACACGCATATTATAACCCTTGCATCTTGTTTCGTACACACCTTGTTTCTGGTAGCTATTCGTTGTTGTCAACGTAGCTCAGTGAATCCTAGTAAGTAATTCGTTTTCAGTGCGGTCAGATCATGTGAAGGTTGCTAGTGAATAATAGATTTTCTGTCACACGAAACGGTAAACGGACGAAACACCGTCAAGATAAACTGACGCGACAGTTTTGTTGCTACGGTTTAACAAAAATGGGAAATAATTTTATATTCTCTTATGATGATCTCGCAACCTATTTGTAAGGTTTTAAGATGGTTTTACACTGGTTCCATCTCCAATCATTTGTCTGGCCAACAGATTTTACCGGATAGTTGTCTCTATTCCGATTTGTTTTTAATTTTGTTTGATAAGGTGGAACAGAGTCAGGATAAAAGATGGATTGGAAATTTCAATGGACAAATGAACTGACAGTTCATCTATTGTTTGAGCTGACTATATTGATCGTTCTTGTCTGTTTAATCCTGGGTCCCCAATACCAGTTTGATCACCCGGAAAAGACAGGGGAAGGAGAAACCTGTGTGTTACTGACGATTTGTTCTGAATTCAGCTGTTCGCAATTGCCAACCTTGAGGGGAATTCCACCTCACATATGACAACCATCACCGTTGTTTCAGTGACCCCGGGGCTCGTTTGAGATCGTGCTGACAAGATTTTGAGCATTACTGTCGTGAATCTAAGTGCTCACCTTTGAATTAAATTATATGACGATGTACAACAAAGCTGACGTTTGTAAAATGACTATCCACGTCAAGATTTCATCAGAATGGAATAAGAGTCCGCCACATGGATAGGCGAATATAATTCAGTGCGTATTTGGTCTCCATACATTTGGCAGATCGTTGATTGGAATGACCTTTTTACAAGGACGACAAGGATGATTCGAATAAAAACAAAATATTGACTTGTTTTTTTAGTATATTACTTCGAAATCTGGTAAAGTTTCCGTACATAAGTTGTGTTTCCTTCAAAAATCAACTGAAATCTGATAGTCGGTTCACTGCCTAAGAGTGCATTTTTGCATGATCTCCATGAAGACTTCAAGATGGAAATAACCGTTGAATTGAACCGAATTTGACCTCTTTATTGACATGAAATTCACCTTGGTGAACAGAAGCATGATTGAGAAATAAATTGTAAAACCAATTGTACGACAACAAAAACAACAAAAACTGTAGGGAGCCGGATAGATCCAACGACTACCTGACATCTGACAGACAGCTTTTACCGCTCCAAGTTGCTAGTCAATTTATTTGATAACATTATTTTAACGATCCAAATAAAGACGGAGCCAAATCTCGGACACCAAGCGAGCCGAACCATATTTGGGCCAAAAGTCCATAATGGGGACGGATTATCAAGGAATTCGAGGAGGTGAATGATCCGCCTTTTGTCGTTTTCTTCCTTTATTGATGAAACAGCAGTGCACATCATTTCTCAGGAAGGGAGTTACGGCCAACAGAGGGATACCTGGTGGGAAAGTTGACCTGGCGCTGGGAGAATTCGAACCTGCGACCTTCACGTCCAAACGCCAGGACCTTATCCGTTTGGCCACCTTGCAGCTAGTGATTTCACCCTGAAGTAAGGAAATGGTTTTGAAAATAAACGATGCAATCATAGCTGATAAAGTGTGCATCACTCAGCCGGCATTTAATTGTGCCCCTTACACGTTGTGACGATGTTTTTATTTTTACCAATGATTATTAGTCATTCTGAATTTTGGCAGATGTGGAGTTTGAATTCTTGACTTTACCTTTCTTGTTGTTGACGATGATATTGCTGCCCACGTTCAGCTAGTCCTCTGTTAGTAGAGATAGATGTAATAAGAAAAACTGTGCAGCATTTGTTTAAGTTACTTAAATTTTGTTTTCGACTAATGCCATTTCGGTTCAAGCATTATCATTGATGAAAAAAGTTTCTTATTTTACGAGATGGCAAGATGACAACGGTTTGATTTTCAAGATGGTAACGATGATCAACAATCTCTTCCAAAAATCTGGTGAAATATCTCTCCACATGAAACTGAGAGATGCATTTAACATCGCTCTCTCAGTCAGGCAGCAAGGGACAATAAAAAGATGGGATGTTATTGACAAGATCGTATTTTAGGCTTTGAATGGTATTTAAGTAGCTTCTGCTACGCAATTTTTTAATACTTTTTTTGTAATTCAACTTCCTGCTTGTTTATTAACGAAATGAAATTATGTATCACTTTCAGGAAGTGGGCCGGGGCCAACTGACGGTTTCCAAGTGAGGAAGTTGTCCGGCAATGGGAGAATTGGAGCCCGCGAACCTCATGTCCGTACGTCATGACTTTATCCGTTTGACCACCGCCAGGCACCACCCCTCACAGGTGACTGGTCACTCTATACACGGGCATTGCCTAAAGATAAGTTACGTTACCTTGGTATTCGCACCGTTCGCAGTTGAGGCACAATGCATAGGAATTGCACGTCACGATTATTAGTTAAGCACAGATAACGAGCAGTAGCCTTTTTAAACGTAAAACCTTCGTCGGCGATATTAGAGTTCAACTTTTAGTGCAGCATTTCTCCTACCAGATGAGGTTAGAGGTCAAGCCAAATGGTGTTTACACGGTTCAGGGAGATTGTCTTTTGTCTTATCAGATTATCTGAGGGCCTGGTAACTACGAACAAGTGGATTTTTTGTTAAATTGCCCCCAAAACATGGAGAATTATTGAAAGCTTAGTTGGAATCCATCAATTTCAATTTGCAGACGAATTTGGCTATGGATTTTATCTCGTAAATTAGTTTATTGCTGGCAATAATGAAGCACATGGTTTATTTGTGCTTAGGTTCAACAAGTGCTGGGAAGACAAGATTTAGTTATATTTAAATCTTGTACCATTTGTCAAATCCATCAAGCACCATAAGACAATCTCAGTCAGATTAGAAGAAGCAATTGGTAATGTTCTCAGAGCAGCGATCTTTCTGTTTGCTGTGGATATGTATGTATATATAATTAAGACTGAAAATGGCTTTAGGGCTTGCACAGTTCATCCTTTTAAACATTTATTTTGGCGGAAATGAGTTAGTTAGTAAAGAGGAAATCAAAAACCTTTGGCTCACTATTTACAGGGCATTTGTTACTTTGATAGATTTGTAATATCTGAACAAAAATGCGTTGACGATTATATCTCCGACGAACGAGTACACAATCCGGCAGTTAGACACGAAAGCATGGAATGTTCACCAGTGTAAACAGAAAATTAAATACCCACTAGAATCTCATGCGATTCGTTAGGAGCGTGAACGGATGATAAAACCAATGCTTTCGGGCCTTTTGTCTTCTTTCTAAAGGATAGCCTTGCCTGACCAACGAAAATCCTCCCACGAATCACCATGTGATTCTTAGATGGACTCACTATCCATTCAGGTCCCTAACGATTTAAGTTTCTAGTGAGAAGCTATGAAATGAGCGCACTAGCATAAAGGTGTTTGGAAAGTAGACTACCGGGTGCGTGCATCTGAAAAGCGGCAATAACCGCGAAACCGGTCTTGTTCTTCCGGGGTAGGTTTTGTCCATCCAGATCGAGTGCCCAATCTTTGGATTACGAAAAGCATTTACTTGACATATGGGAAACATTGACGACAGAAGAATACGTAGCTTTCATATGTCAGCCTGGGACAAAGACAAACAGCCCTCGTTGGTATGGAGTAATTCCTTTGTACGACTGTACTGCATTTTTTTTGGATGAGTTAAAATTGCAAGCCAAAATACTTTTCCAGAAATCAGTTCATGTAATTTTGCTATAGACTGCTGTCTTTTTTTACTGAAATCCATAACGTTGTGCTGCTCAACATAAGAAAATTCCAGCAATTTCTCGTTCTCACTGACACAGCTGGAAAGACCAACTGGCGTTTCAAAATCGACAGGAATGTTTCCACATATTTTAGGTGGCAGTTCGGGTCTTCACCAGACTTCTGTGCGGTCTACGCATTTCTTGATTCATCCAACGCAAAACATTTTACGTTTATCACTAATGGTGTACCGTTTCAATCAATTCGTCCTATATAAAGTTTAGTTTGAATAACGTATGGAGTATTCGCAACGATTCACCATTTTGGCAAGTGCAAATACTTGGTAAATTTCAGAAATAATTTTTAGATATTGGATGCTGGAGATCAATTCGTCACTGAGGATCTTACTGTCCCCTGTTAAGTAATGATAAAAGTGTACGGCGAAAGTTCTCATGCTCTGAATTGCTGAGATAAAGTAACAAACCTTTTTTAGTTTGATGTGCCATACAAACGTTCGGCCTTTATTCGTGTTACATAAAATTCTTTTCCGATAGATTTTCCGAAGTGAGTTAAAGTAATTCCTAACAGGAATGAAGCAGCTGTACAGTGCTTCCATGGTTTCTTAGTGGTGAGTTAAGCAATGATATCACATGGTGAAGTATTTCATGGAAACATTCTATCTCCTACTATTGGCACATTACCAAGTAGCCAAGCTCTGTAGATCATGTCCATAGCCTTAGGCTACCTGCAGAGAAGTCATGTATAAGTAGAAATCAATTGCTTCGTGCTAGTGGCCCGTGGCCATTCTAATCAGTGACGGATAGGTGGCGAAGTTCAACAAACCGTTCGTAGCCTACCCGGTAGCGTAATGGCTAAGGCGTTCGACTCAGAATCGTTCGTCCCGGGTTCGCGTCTCAGTTCGGGCGCGGTGGATATGCACTGCTCATGATTCCTAACAAAGACGAAACAGCTGTACAATGCTTCCTTCGTTTCGTAATGCTCAGTTGAGCGATTATGCCACTTGGTGAATGATTTCACAAAAGATAACCCTTTATCAGACCGCGATTGGACTGTTATGAACTGTGCCTATTTTTCACATAAATGTACTTCGGTGTCAGAAGAAATATCGACTTACCTGACAGTGCTAGTCAATTTACTTAGTCCTTCATTTATGATGCTTTCATCTGTAATCCGTGTTCCACTGCTCACTTTAAATAAAAACTTCATTTTTGTTGTACGAAATGTCATTCGTAATTTTCATTTGCCTTATTCACCACGCGGTCCTGATAAATAAACATGGAATAACCAGAAAACTTTGTATGATACTCCGGTAGTTGGGCCAGTTTTCATCCGTTTCACCACAATTTTTGTCCGGGTGAGCATTAGTTATAAAAATCTGCAGTAAAATTTGATACTACGCAATAGTAAAGAAATAGAAGATTGCTTTTATTTGCCTTTGCCGGCAAGAAAATATGCTCGGTGCTTTTATCTGTGCTCTATCCAGTCGTTAGGCAAGACTGTTGCAACGGAATCGGTGTCTCCACATGATCTGTCGGTACCCATGGATATAGTCATTTGCAAACAGTCAGATGTGTACACATGGTCATACTGATGCAAATGTCTGTTAGTTGGGCTAAATTATATGTGACAGGTAAGACAATCCCCTTCATTGATTCTATTGCAAGAAATGAAAAGAAAAACAGAAACTAGTTTTCAAATGTGTTTTTACAGTTAGATGTTTCCGTAAATTAACAGAGTCTGGCCCTTTTTGGTACCTGGTGCCCATCGTTTCATTGGCCAGAACATCACAGAGTAGTAGTGTAAGACCTGAGATGGGGCGAAGAAACCTATCTCCAATGAATTTCCAAGATTAGAATGGTCTATAATGTCTAGCAGACTTTTCAAGTCCGTCGATGTCTCCAAGTCTCCGAATCCCTCAGCATAGGCAGAAGTGGTCCTTCAGGCTCCGAATCTGTTACTTGCCTTGAATGCCCGTCATAATGCTTCCAAATGGCCGGCTTCTTACAGTCTCCGTTGATGAAGCCCTGCTCACTTCTCGTGGCAGAGATGTCTCCACGAATGTACTTGACCAATGGCAGATGTCAGGCGTCATTCACCTGGTTAATTGAGCTTTGGTAATCAGTCTGGAGAAGTTAGCCAAACCGTGATTCTAAACCATTCATAGGTGGCGTACCAACTGTACCACCGTGTGATGGAAGCGCTTACTGGGTGTCCATTCCAAAGAAGCACAAACTGAGCAATAAGTCACCGGTCCCCAGTCAGCTACGTGATCGTCAGGTAATCCTGTTGCCTTAAGGGTTAGATCATTTGACCACAGGTTTGGGTTAACATCTCGGTAATCCTTCGCTTTGGTTTAAGTAACCAGGTAGTATGAGTCCCAAAAAGGATTTCTGGATCCCCATGGGTTGACGAAGGCTTAAAGATATGGGATTGAAGAACTGAATGGTAGACCTTGTTTCTTCTTCGATCCTCATTCGTTCATCGTTAGGATCCCGATGACATAATTTGTAATCATATTTGTGTAAAATATAAACACGTAATATGGTGTTTTCAAGCTAAGAACAACAGAATATAGTCTTAAAAGTTTTCTCCTTTCAGTACATTTTGATGAAGTTGCAAATGAACAATTCCACATTGGTTTCTCAAGTGAAGGTTCGGTGATCGTCGTAAAATATCTGCTGTTGGAATACACTTTTAGTTCATTGCATGTTCTTGAAACTACAATAAAGACCTCATGTTCGATTGACATAATATGTTGGTGAATGCTAAACAGATTTGATCTTGCCGCTCGCAGATTTGTTATGTTCACATCACTGTAGTTCTTCAGGCTGCACTTGTTCGGGTTGCTCCTGTCCGATACCATGGTTCCGAGTTACCCGACGTTGGAAGCTGGCATGCGTTAGACGCGTCTTTGGTCATTAGACTGGCCATTTTTTTGTACAAAGCTGGCGTACTATTCAGCTTAGCATGTTTAAGTGGCTAGATGAACTTTTGATAATTAGAATAAAATGTGGATCTGTTGCATGGTTTTACCAATAATAGAAGTATTGGCCCCACTACTCGGCACCAGTATCACTCAGGAGACAGTTTATCACGGATTGTGCGGTTATGCACACACGGTTTTTCTTCTCCGGTCATTCCTGTGAGCGGGCGCTGTCCTGTCCTAGGATGATAGATGGTGAGTAGAAAGCTGCTAACAGACAATCATGGTTTGCTGCCGTAAGATTGTCTCAGAAGCTGAACGCGCGAGTTCCCAAAACACAAAAAGAATAAAACTGCCTTGTCCGACTGTTTATCATTTTCCGTATCATGTGGAGTCCTTATTGGACCACCAGAATGTAGACACACTGTTAATCGGATGATGATCGATGCAAACAATGAGCGTGATCGGTCCTTGTTTCACAGCAAATTGACTTTGGTCATTTGAGACTTATGGTCACAGTACAAGATGACTCTGTAGACCAACGGAAGACATGGGTATCAGATCGACGAATAAACGGTCATTATCAGGACCAGATTACGTAAGGAGTGTATCGAAAAATCGATGCGCCATGTATTGGTTTTATTTGTGAATGATATAATGTTAATAAAACAGCTTTGTTGGTATATGCAATGTGCCAACGTTTCGACTACCGTGGGTAGTCTTTCCAAAGGCAAGTTTTACAATCCTGTTTTAGATTCCAAAACAAACTATGCTTGGTATTCGGCTCCACACTCACACACATACCGATTTTTTATCTGTACTGTCAAACTACTTCAAATAGGACAAGTATACACGTTTTATTAGGATTATCAATAACGTATGCATTTTCGTCTGCATGTTTGACCGGTAAACGTCGATAGGTATTCGCATTCCGAAAGGTGTACAATTTCAGGCCACATTCCTGCATACATCTATTCGTACAGGTTATCTTGCCTACTTCGAGGTTATTTGTGGTGACGGTAACTATATGTTCGGCTGCGCAGTTCGTTACTTTAGTTTAGCAACCTATGAAATACAACAGCACCGGCCACGAATCAAATATGTTCGTGCTGGCGAAGAAGCCAAGATGCCGGCTGATCGCATTGTCAGACACGTGAATGATGCCTAAATAAGCCCGGTGTTACTGTGCACGTAAACTGCAACGTTATCCCAACTGTAGCCTGCGTACGGGGTAAAAACCTTTGGTTGAATGCACATTCGTTTAGTCTGCCCTCGCATTTTACGATGTGATGATGATGCTTGTCTAGTCAGCTTTTCTTTGACAGTTCCATTTGAAGGGGTCTTAACACAAAATCCGGCAATAGCCGGCTAGTCCATTTAATAAATAAGCGTACAAAATGCTTAGTCTTTACGTGATGCCACGAAAAACAAACATAGCATTTTTGTGGAGATATGATGATTTCGTGGCCATCTTACCAGCGGGACTGGTTGCATATATCGGCAAGTTTAGTTCTACTCGCGAAACTATTTCGCTGAGTTTTGTTGTCTCGACTTGACCCATAAGATACTATGGCCACATATGTCCCGGTCAATCAAGCCTAACCAATCGCCGTTCGTGTAATGACGGACACTTAAATGAATAAAGCTCGAAACTCGTTGAACATAAATAGTCTGTTTGAATTTTGTATCACTTCGTTTTCTTGGTTTTACGGTCGTGGTTACTGTTTCATTTTGTTGAACAATTTATCGGGACAATCGGATAAATTGCTTCGGAAGCACAGACAAAACAGAATAAGATGAAATCCTTTATTCGTTGTAAAATTGTAACTAATTTAAGGATTAGCTCGTTAAGTTTCACTGTTGTGTGACTAAAACTCTCTAAACTGCTGGTGGTGGTAACAAATAAAAGATCGATAGAAGACGGAGTTGTGATATTCGTTAATTCCTAATACAACAAATTTATCACTTTATTGTTACTTTACTACCTGTGAGTAGTGTTCTTGTCAAGGGTTGACTAGATCATTTTCTGAACTCAAGAATATCTTTTGAACCAAATGAGGGCACTTAGAATTAAGGAGAAACGGCAGCATTTTTGTGACTAAGCTTTGCAGAAACATACGAAACCCTGAAACTTTGTGAGCAACTTGTTTCACAGTGCCTTTGATAATTTCCCATATTCAATCGATATGAATCCTCTGGGGTACAGTTGGCATGACAATCACCGTACTGACCTTGCACGGGATTATTGTTCGTAGGATTCACGATGGACAGTATATACGACTGCCTTTAGCAGTGAATGCTTAGATAAAAAAGTCGATTTACCGATCGAAAAAAGCGCAGATCAGAGTAAAAGATGTTTAAAGGTTATTCATTTTACATCCACTTCAAGGTGAATTAAGATTCAGAAAGGCAGTTGCCGCGTTTCAGAAAAGCTTTCAGAGCGGACTCATCTGGGTAATTTCCTGCACTTGTGTAACACCACTCGTGGCCTACTGCCTTGTGAATCGGATCGATCTTCAAGGCTGTCACACTCAGACCGTTTGACACAAGTCCTCACGAGAAACTTTACAGTTGGAGTGAATGAAGTGCAATGCAAGTAGGAAAAAATTGCTTGCATAAACCTTGCGGGGGAAAGAAAACTTGAATATAATTGAATATACAAGACGGTTTATGCGAAACGTGTTACCGACCGTTACTTCATATTTCCCTTGTCATCCCAGGCCAGCTACGAGGTGTGAAATGAAAACAGTTCAACGGTCTGATCAAATCAGACACCTTGGATATTATGCCATGAAATGAAAGTTCTGTTGTGATTTTTATTGATAATAATATTTTTGCTTTAAAACATTGCCAAAATTCAGCGAAGTTTATTTTGCGAAAGAAAGTGAGTGCCTAGTCGTAACTGAGGACACATACATTTACTTGTGTTTAACTGTATTGCAGTAGAGAATAACTCAGCAAACCGAGCATCGAGAATTACCGCCAACAGTACTTTGTGGATGGAGAGTAAAGTTTTGCGTTTTCGCGCATTGTTTTGTTTCCCTACCGTTTGCCAAAATTTGGTCGTGAATTTAGAAATTCCCAGTCAGTGATTTGTAGTTTCATCTGACCATTAGAATAACAACAGGTTTATTTTGAACATGATGACCGACACGGCGTTTTCATTGGGAATTTCCTAACTGGTGTCCTTGGTTTGTGCCCAAACCATTGCAATGGTTAGTGTGATAGAAATACACACAGACGCATTCCGTACGGTAGTGCCGCGTCTTTAGTTTGTCATTGGAGAATGTTTCCAAGCGTTACATTTGGACAATTCCTTGTAAGCAATAACAACCAACTAGAATGAACGCTTCCCCTCAAATAACATGGGCGATGAAAGTGAAAAGTTCACTAATTGGCAGCAATTACCGTAACGCTGGGCTGCTTGAAAAAATCTTTAGGTAGGTACGTCTATTCTTCTGATCGGCCCGTTTTACTTTTCGATTTGCCGTAATCATATTTGCCATACGACTTCGTTCACGATATTTTTACGTGGAACATCGTGCACAGCAGGTTGCACGTGGTGTGATTGGACAAGCAACCGCCGCACAATATTTCACAATGACTTACTTTACTAGGATGAGTAAAAATAGCAAAATGTGATTTCCTAAGCGTGCAAACATTTTATGGATGGCAAAATTGTTGATCTGAAAACCAACAGGAATTATGAGTTGCGGCGGTCAGTGTTTTAAGTAAATAGTCAGCTGAATGGAAGCCAGATTCGACCATAGGATGGTCAAGCGGATTAAGCTTCAGTCACCAAAATTGTCTGTGGTTCGAACCCAGATCAGCTGTTCACTATAGTGGCTGTCAGCACCTCGATGTTGCTCGACAGATTAGCGCACTTGATCTAACGTGACCTTATGTGTTTCTATGTCAGTTCAAGTTTTACCGCCATGACTGCCGCTTCCCCGTCTCTCCGTTCCGTTTAGTGAGTTCCAGAGGTTGTGGAGAATGTCTCTTCCATCTTACCTCTGCTTCTAGCATGTCATGGATAAAAATGCTAGTGAAGTAAATGATTGGACACAGCGGCATCGAAAATATAATCAGCCATTTCCGATTTGTCCCATAGCCTTCTGAGAAAGGTATAAAAATAGAACTCTAAAATGTTATCTACTAAATCCTTTTCTTATCACAATATCATGATCGCAAACCAACTTAAATTATGAATTAATAAGACTAACTATATTTCCACTGCTGTGCCTGAATTGTGCCAAACGTATCTGCAGAAATCAACATTCTGGATTTAGGAAATAAGCCAGTCAGTTTTTTATCTGGAATGGAACAGTATCTGTTGGAATCCTTTGTGGTTTCACGCTACTCCTATTCGCAGGGTCATGACAGTCGGTCCTGTTCTCCCATGCTTTGGACCGTAACATCTAGGCATTTTCGTGTTGATTTGCATTGTTACAGCTTTGGATCTTTGAATTTTTGTGGGAGACAGAAGTCAAACTTGTTCATTTATACTTTGTTTCGATAGTGCACGATTCATCATGATGTTCTAATCTGCTTTTGCTCATCACGAAATATCGCTTTTCTGTTCAACTTCTATCTGACGTGAGTCCCCTTCTCATTCAGATCACTTCTCGACATCACAGAAGTGCTGACGCTTCCATCGTTTCGTTAGTAATAAAAGTAATAATATTTCCTTTCACTGAACATTTTGATTTCGATAGTTTTGTTTTTTGGATAAGTACAACACAAAATTTGGTCTGTGATGTCCCACACTGGTCGTCATATTCTGTGGACATATTACCTGCCAGTCTGAAATTGGGGGCAGCTCGTATTCTTTGTTAGCACAACCCATTAGACTAGTGAGGAAGGCTTTCAGCGGCCAAGTTGAATGAACCACTAAAACTTCCCCACAGAAAGTAATTTCTAAAACTTCTGACTCAAAATATTTTACGACGGGCTTGTCCAAGTATTAGTGACATAAATATGTGCTGCTGACGATTCCTAACATGAACTGAACAAATGTACAGTGTCTTCATCTTTTCTTAGTTGTGGGTTATTTACTTTTAAAGCATAACGAAAAGTTTCGTATATCATTCAGTTTATGTCAACTGAATTAACTATGCAACCTGTAAAAGTTTGCGGAAGACAGAGGATGTGCCCGATGGCTGTTGCTATCGTACTGTCCCTGATTTTGGGCGCCTATGTCATCGATCCTATGACTGCATCTTTGCGTTACACCCCTTATTTGCATCCTGTCTTCTACGGGATTTATCTATTCAACTTTCGTACCCGCGAAACATAAATTAATAGTGCCTTTTATTTTTTCTATCCCATACGGAATCTGGTCTGGATTAATCAGTCATTCTTGGGATGCTTCTGATTTAGTTGTGCGCATGTCAACTCGGTTGTGGGTACTCAATAAATTACACCATTTACAAGTTTGCTCCGGTAAAACCACGTGATCGGTTGCACCGGAATTCAAACATCCGACAGTAAATCATTGCCTTATTTGATTGATTCGCAATTTCCCAAATGATTCGAAATTTACTCGTTTGCATATTGTGGACACGTTGAAAATCATTTCATGATGAGAAAACAAATTTATATTCCAAAATAAAGTTTTCGATTTAATTCAAATACCAATTGTAAGTCATTTTATCTACGAAAAACTGGTTGGGCTGGCTCATGGATCCAAAACCTAAAAACTGTTCGATTTGCAGATTTCTGTTTCGCGTGAATACATATTTCATTTGAACCATCTACGTTTCATACCAAATCAAGTTAGAACCGGGAAAATTCATAGAGCTCAGGACAAGGACGAAAATTTGGGAACATTTTCTCAGTCTAGCCACTAATCAGACTTAAATCAAATCTTCATATTCCGGCAACGTTTCTTGATTTGCTAAAGTTGGTGAATTCTTAATTGCTAAAACAGAAAAAGAGTTGCATCCACAAAAATCTTTCTAATACTCAACACAAAGTGGATTTCGATTGCTTGACATCTTCAGGCTAATCATTGGACTAAATTTTTAAATCGAGATTTTTACTTGGCCACAACCGTTTGTGTTATCAGTAACCATAAGATCTAAGTTCTTAAGTCTTACGCCGTTTTGTTTACCCCATTGTTTAGCGCGTTCCTTGTGAATCTACGCAAATGTTTGTTAGAGCAAATCAGGTGGTAGCGTAGATAGGCTGGTTAAGACAGCCAAAACAAGAGGACCTGATTCAGCTTGCCAGATTCCTTTTAATTTGTATTAATAGTTACTTCCTCACTCGACAAAACGCCGGTGAAATAGGTTCATGGTGGGCTTCATTATAGTGTATGCATATATATACACAATATATAATAATAATATTAATGTTGGATCTATCCCTCGCACTTCAATCACCGATCCATGTTCATGCGTGTCATCTGCATACAAGAGTCGTGGTTGAACCCAGATACTGCTGATTTACTCGTGCCAATGGACAGCTTTAAATCCATCGGCTTGACAGAGTGCCGGACAAGATGACTGGAGGTGGTGTGGCAACATACATAAACTCCTTCTGGTCTCGCAAGTCCGAAGTTGTTTATATGTACACGCCAAACGGAATTGATTGTCTCGTGACTCAGTGTCATCCTAAGTGTTCTCGTCATATCAGCACTATTATAAGGAATTTATATATTGTCCCTTTTAGCTCGCAACAAAAAGTCACATCTTTATTCTACTGCTTTCTAGCATTTATTGTTCTTTCTCTTGGGGATAATCAGCATATTATTGTAGGTGATTTCAATTAGGAATCTACCCTACCACTGAATGTGTTTAATTTGAAAGGCCTCTGTATTTATCCCACCAAAGGTGAATCCGTTTTAGATAGGGCTATCTCCAGTCACCATGATTTATTTTCCCTGACACCGCGTACTCCAATTTCAAGCGGTGATCATTGTCTGCTTCTGTTATGGCCCAAGATATACTCTAGTTCAGCTTTTCATTCCTTCAGGCGAACAAGTCAAATCTGAGTTCGCCTCCGTAACTTTTCACACAACAAACTTATTCTCCTTTAGAAATTTTCACTCACATCTACCTGTTTCTCTTTTGAGCTCCTGCTCAATGACAATGTCAAACATTTCAAACAGACGGCCAACGCAATCTTTCATATCTGCTGCCACTTAAAATCATTATACGTCTCAAACGGCAGTATCTCCACCCAGAAACTGAAATCTCTATGAAGATGCAAGGAGTACTTTTCCAAATCCCGTAATAGCATAAGCCTGTGGTATATTTCCAACCTAATAAAAGCTGAAATCCAACGCATCCACACTACATTCGCCAGCCAACTCGTGAGTAGAAACAATAACCGATTCCTGTGGCAAGGCATTCGACTGTTGTGTGGGGACAAGAAGAAGCATACGAAAACTTCTTCGGATGTAGACAGCATCAATCGTGCTTTCATCCATCCTTCCACTTATACCCCGGTCATATTTGGTCAAGGTGATAATAAAACAGTTAGAAGTTTCCTAGAGAGGAGGTGCTCGACCTTCTGCGAACCACTAAAATTACCACAGGGGTAGGTCCTGATAGTCCGCCATCAACTCTTTTAAGACATGGTGCTGTGACTCTGACCGATGCATTTACTTATCTGATTAACTCATCATTAA
>LUCM01001418.1:124461-399950 GCA_008360955.1 Fasciolopsis buskii | reverse complement strand
ATTTGCATGCCAGTGTGACTTTCCAATTCTTCTTTGTAGTTCACCTGTTATTTCTCCCGGTTTACTTAAAAATGACTAAAATTCTTTGCTGGCTGGTATCAATTATTAGCCGTGTGCCCTGCGTACCACTAACTAAATTGTCCCTCATTCTATGTGATCAACACTTATCAGCATGTGAGAAATTTGCTCATAATTCTTTCAGATTCCACGCATCCTCTGCCCAACCAACTTCCAAAGTGCCACTCCCATGTTTCAACGCGTTCCGCTTTTCGTTCCATGCCTTCTATGATCAATACTTATAGGATTTTCACTGTCCCCTATCTAGCACGCATTCTGGCAAACCGTGACTGCGTTTCAGCGGATTTCATGAACAATCTATCATTATGTGCTCTGATTATTTTCCGATGACTTTTTTTCACATTTTTGCAGGGTGATTAGTATAAACTCTTTCCTCTTTTTTAACCCCACACATTTTTGGCTGAAATGCGACATTATTTTCGTACGCATAAGACCGCATCGTACAACGCGATACAATTTTATGATGATACGGGAAAGAATGCGACCAAATTGGAAGGATGCAAATTGGAAACGAACAGAGACCGATGTAATGTGGGGGTGCGGTTGGCAGGAGTTCCTAGAAATCACTGAAAAAGAAATTCATCCAGACTGGAGAGAACCTAGATGAGAGAATAAGTGAACTTTCTTGTACAGAAGCACGAAGGATTTGGAGGACAACTCAGCTAACAAAATTGGTTGTAGTCATTTGCTTAGGAAAAATTCTGCGTTAACCTATGGGTGTGAAAACATTTTAATAAACAAGGTTATAGATGGGATTCAATGTTGTAGGAAATCCATTATTGGTCAGCATTCATCCCCATCATTTAGGTAGCTGATTGAATCATCGATAAGAGGCGATGGCTTAAATTTACCATCGATTGTGGATTCAATAGGACCAAGGAGATAAAATGTACAATGAATACATTTTTATGGATTAACATGTAGGCAAAAATTGAGTGAAAATATGACATCTTAATTGTGAAAAATGACGCGAGATCAAGCTTTCTTAGCAACCATGGGTTGTTGTCAAGTGCAATTATTTATGGCCTCATATTAGCTTTTACACCTTGGAAGGCAGAAAATTGGCAAATGATATGTGTGAGGTTTGAACTAAAGACAGAGAAAACGCACTTGAATTCGGCATAAGAAAAGCCAGGGGAATGGAAAAAAAACCGTTTGACTGAATCTTTGTGACATATCTTGCATATTTATTTGTATAACTACTGCACCAATGCGCACTAGTCTAGGCCGTCTTAGAGATCGTAAGTACCGTGCACCCACGGCTATCAGTACACGAGTCAATTGCACAAGGTAACTCTAATCATCTTAGCAAGCTTAGCAATGCTTGGAATACCACAGGAACACCAACGATTTCGCTCTACCACTGACAACAAACATATTTAGATCATCAGAATATTATATTTATCGCCAGGACTGTTCATGGAAGAGTCCACAGAAGAACCACATCTGTGATTCTCGGATAGCTTCTGTCAATTTGGCTGAACCAGCCTAAAGATAGATGTGACCTACCAGTAGCATTCCGATGAATGAGAAAAATCGATCCGGAAGCACAAGGCCTTTTTTTGCAGGTTTTGCCGCTAACCAAGCAAAATTCCATCCTCGTTACTAAGGTTGGCTCAGTTCAACTGACGAAGAATTACCAGCAAAGTACAGGTCTTCTATGGACTCCTGCACAATGGGGTCACCCGCGCACTCATGACGGCACAATGGAGAGTATGAGGGTGTTTCCACAGGAAGGTCCCGAGTATGCTTGACTGACAAGTGGCAATATCCGCGGGACTGGCCGTGTACTTCCGGAACAATTTTATTCACTCTTTTCCAGATATTAGCTGAACTATGTAAGATGTATATATGTACATTTATATACATATGCCTGTATACTTTGCATTTCAAGTACATCTTATTGCCACACTTCTTCTGTACGATGTCACAGTGTATTTCTTCAAGAAGTGTATTTTTACACTCCAGTACTCTAAAGTAGTGGAGTCTCGGATATATGTTGCCGCAGCCCGCGGTGGCCAAACGGATAAGGTCCTGGCCTTTGGACGCGAAAGTCGCTGGCTCAAATCCTGCCGGTCAACTTTCCTACTTGGCAGCCATCTGTTGGCTGCGGGCCCCTCCCTGAAAATTGATGTGCATTGTTATTTTATTAATAAGGAGAGCAAAAGGTAAAAGTAAGTCGTATTTCTTTAATCTATTGTGATTGTGACAAAATTATAAAGCACAATTTTTGACTGCCGAAAGGATAAGAGGGCTAGAGACGACGACAACGACAACAACAACAACAACAACAACAAAGGAAACGAAAACAGAACCCGGAACGACTATATCAACTAACTAGTGTGAATAATGTTTGTGCCAAATATATTTCGTGATGTTCAAAACGTAGTGGTGAACAATAAATAAAACAATTAAATAGTGTCCAATATTTTCCTAGGCAAATAGAAACACAAGTACCAATAGGCGATAGTAATTGCGCTATTCGCTTGGATAACAGTTAAGATTTCGTCACTTTGTCAATTAAATTTCTTGCATAATCCGATCAAGTTGCTGTCGACTAACCAATTGTGGCACGGTATTCATGCAAGAATGCGCTTTCCTGCCTGTCAGTGGGACAAATTTAGCAAGAACAGATACTTTCTTTGTCGATGGTAATATGTAATACAATTCATTCAATAATGCGTGTCGTACGTGAACAGTATGTGTCGCGTGAGTGTAGGATTCAACTGAGTCAACTCGGCAAGTGACACATGGAGTCTGATCTGACGTTATCCAATAAAAAAACGTTGCTTTGATCACCGGAAAACGAACAGGTCTATTTTAGTGGGATCTTCGGAAATTTTTCGACTTATTTCAATAAAAACCTCCGCTTTGATTTTTATTCATGTTATTCAACAACGGTGATATACT
Organism: Fasciolopsis buskii; assembly: GCA_008360955.1. Classification (NCBI taxonomy): domain Eukaryota; kingdom Metazoa; phylum Platyhelminthes; class Trematoda; order Plagiorchiida; family Fasciolidae; genus Fasciolopsis; species Fasciolopsis buskii. Next base: position 396,962 of record LUCM01001418.1, on the reverse strand, counting down.
TTAAGGTTATACTTGTGTCCGTATGCAATCATCGCGTTAATCACAGTTCGAATCCGGGAACCAGCTGGTTGCCAGTATTTTTAGTCCAACACTTATCAGGTCATTCTTAAACATAATTGTCACCCATTCATATTCCCATTTGATCGAATGTGATTCTAGTATGAAGGTAATACAGGGGCGGACACGTTCGTGAATGTTTATACAGGACGGTACGGCGGACGCACACCTGAAAAGCAGAAAGAACCGTGAAACTGGTCGTGTGCTTTCGCGGGAATTTTGTTCATCCATCCGTATGCGAAATGTATCACTGGCAATAAAATGGTTAACACTGTTTAGCACTGCTGTTTTAATGGGAGAACGAAAATTTTACCTTAAGATTCGAATCTTGGCATTAGTGTCGGGAGCGTTTCTTCATCAATAATGACGATCGTGTCAAAATTTAAGTGGAGTTAAATGTATTGCTTTATTACTGATGCATTGGGCTTTGATATCACCAGAAAACAATCTCCTGCTACTAACATCAAGTACCCAAGCTCTGCTGGTAAGCTGCAAAGCATTCGTCATACTCCGGCTATCTGCACAGAGGTCATCTGTCAGAATTAGACGATTGCTTTGCGCTAGCGGCCTGTGGCCGTGCAAATCCGTAACGGAAAGGTGCAACATTAGGCGGTCAAATTCAACAAACCTTTGAGACCGTGCCCGGATGCATAATGACTAAAGTGTTCGACTCAAGATCGTTCGTCTCTTGTTCGAGTCCCATTTCAGGCATGATGGAAATGCACTGCTGAAAATTCCTAATAAGGATGAGTCAGCTGTACAGCCGACCATGAATTAGTGATTTTACCATGTGACCTTGTGAGAACTGATGTGCGGTCATCTAAATTCTGATCGAAGGTCTTTTTTCTTGAGGGTGACACCTTTGGATCGGTTTTGTGTCCGCGGATAATTACTCGTTTGATTTCGTGGGCGTGTTCACTTGGGGCTGGACTTCACAAGTATAAATCACCATGGGTTTTATCTACTAATTTGTTTTTTTGGCTTCTTTGGTTTTTTGGATCACACTGTATATGTGATTTAGTCCACAAAATTATGTGAAAAGTACTGGGATCCCAAACACCTCTTTGAATGACTTTTTGTTTTGACTGGTTTTTTATTCCCTTCACCTGGTCTTAAAATGTCTTTCGAGAACTGCTAAACAGTAAGGAAATCCGTTAGCTACATTTACATGTTATGAAATATGCAATACTACTATTTCTAATGTCAAATGCCACTATGTTCGCTATCTTTTGTGCTCGGAAAAACACCCTTATCATAATAATGAGAGCGCAAGGTCAGCAATATTGCATTCATTTTCGAATTGTGCCAAAATCATTCAGAATCGTTACCGAAGTGAACTATTGACATCTTGTCAGAATGAATTTGAGTCATTGTGCATTTGAGACTAGGATGTTTGAACATTAGTGTATTTAGATGGGCGGACCACCTGTTTGTTGTCCAGCAGTTTGACAGCAAGCAGTTCTGGCGGTTCCTGCAGAACTACGATCGATTCGGACATCATCTTAAATATTCTGGACTCACTTCCGAAGGACTTTTACTAATGAAAAACAAATAGAGAAATGCTACTTTCATCACTTCGTGCAACAAGAATTCAGTCAGCACTTGCATGACTGACATCTTGAAGTTCGGTGTTGAACGTTTATTTAGCTTAATGATTAATCATTGCGACTTGGACAAAGAAGGATTCGTTGTTTGATGATGAGCCGCTGGACACGAGAACTGTTTTCTAGTATTTGCTGGAAATGACGTTTGGCTCTATGCCATTCAACGATTGATGTGGATAAGTGAAATCGCAGGGAAAGTAATGTTTCTGTAACTTCTCTTAATAACCATTCGACACCAGGAAGAAATATATCTCCACTAAGTATCTTACACCCAGCCGAGTGTTTTTCTCCTACGGGGTCAAGTTACTAAAAGAATTAGTGTGGGACTTTAATCTGTTCTCCCCCTTCTTTAGAAAGAATGTAGATCAACCAGCATCTTGAAAAGCCTGGAGAGAAAATTCAACGGCCCATCCTTTTTCGGACAATTGCATCAACAGGCTTAGCGATGGAAATCAGCTAGCAAAGAAGCATCTATCATCAAAACTTTCACAGGCGCGAATCCCGTATCTGTCGGCCACTTTGGTGATATATGACAGATGGCCATTGAGTGGCTCGTTATCACATCTGACCTAGTGAGACCTTAGATGGCTCTATGCTGCTTCGTGTCTCAGGGTATGCGTTCCCTCCTACTAGTAGGCACTAGTGGGTATGAGGTAATCTTCCAGAACACATGCTTGCAGCATATCATAAAAGCATTAAGTTAGGAAAATATGAAGCCGCACTTATTAGCATTTTAGATTTGTTGATCCCAGGTCCATCCACTCTCAGGTGTTAGGACATGGTGGACATCAAAACTGGGGAGTGGACAGATGGGAAAATTGTGTTAAGCAGTACAATTCCCAATTTAAATCTTTGTGCACTGGGCATCCTAAAGTTGGTACTCCGAGCCGGAATCAAACCAGCGATCTTCCATTTGCCTTAGGTCAGAGTTAGTTCATCTTCTCGGCAAGCGAACGGTTGTCGATTCGATTTCCGCTCATGGCAACGAGAGTTTGGTGCGCAGTTTGTAAGTGCATTTCCCACTTCATATAATGCTTGGCTATTCGTGTCATTTAAAAACAAACGCAGATTTCTTCCTTTATTGATTTCGGATGTTTCTACATTGATCATATGACCGACGGAGTTTGATATTCGCATTTATTCCCAGGGATCAATTTGAATTAGGAAAAGGCCAGCTGACGTAATAGGTAATTCCAAAATATCAAATTATATTTGTGCCGCGCATGAACCAAAGTGGATCACAGTTATAACAAATAGATCAGTTAAGAAATCAAATGAAAATTTGTTTGTTGTGAATGCACGAAAAAGTAGTAATCCAAGATTTTAACTAGTTAGTTTATCGTCCATGTAGACTAGATTATAGAACAGAAGATAGTGAAAAAGAGAAGCCATAAAATTAATTTGCATGCTCGAATAACATTGTTCTATTGGCGTAAAAAACTTTAAATTATTTCACACTGATGATATCACAGTCGTCTGAATGGCAGTGTGAAATGACCAGCACCGGCTATGAAAATAAAATAAGGTTGTACCAAGAGCTAATATTTTAAATGATGTGGACACGGGAGATTATGCACACGGCGTTTCTCTCAGTTGAATGGACGAAGTGAATTCCGATGGTGCATGTGATTGTGTAAACAATAGACCCTGTAACATCAGTCATTTTTCATAATGAAAATTGGTCCACAGTTCGTTAGTCAACAGAGATGTCATCACTGGACAGATATGTGAACTACGCTGGGTAGTCAGTAGTTGGTCAATAAGGTAACCGACAAAGCAAAGTTAGTAAAGATACTCATGGGTCAGAACAGCCAAAAATACTACAGAAGTGGGAAGAAAACCGAACATTAGTCATCTGTAACCTAAGTGGTGAAAACGATTCTGGCCACTACGAACGGGAAGAAGCAAAGAAGAGATGCACATTATCAGTGACCGTTGATTAGTTGTTAGTCGGAGCTGAGGTTGGTGATTTTCATAAGACTTTTGTCGCCGAGCTTGGCTGTCTAAATACTAATGAGAGTAAGTAAAAGCTCATGGAAACTAGGGCTCTCGTAGGGCGCACCATGGAAATGATTGCACGCACGCACTTCCACCAGTGACGAACTTTTTGCACTCTAGACGCCAAGCCCAGCAATCGGAACCTTGCAAAGTTACAAAAAGTCTGCCAATGAAAATCAGGGCTTTGGGTGGAGATCTTGACGCATTCAAACAAATAATCTGTTTGCTGCAGTTATATTTGAACACCTCATAAATTAGATCTTGTTAGCAACTCGGGATCGGACTGTCCAAGCATGAACATGAAGTGACTAAAGTACTGGCTATGAAGGCATGATGAGTGTCGATGACGGTGTGACTGGAATTGGGCTCTCCAGCATCATTTTTAAATCTTGCAAATAAAATTTACTTTATGATTATATGCATTTATATATATGATATATGCAGCAGGTTAGAGAATGGTGTTCTTTCTCGTAGCTCAGGTTCAACAGGATGGCATTGGTTTGTTCACTGAGCTAGGCAATTTGATTGCAAACATTGCATCACTTATCGAGGTGACTTCGTCAGTGCTTTGTTGTGGCCACAACACCAATACGGTTTTCCTCTGGCACTTCGCAACTCGTTGAATAGGAGTGAATGTTCAATACCGAACACATGACCCCGAGTACTGGACTCCCAGCTGTTCACGTGACTTGGCTTCCTACTGCCGTATACTTAGTTTAAGAAAGTGGAAAATAATTCACTCAATCTTTTCCCAGACTAAACGTAACTCAGTTGCACTCACAGGTGTTCGAGTAATCCGACTGGTAATGAGAATGTGGTGTTGGTTTGGCTTATGCTTCGAGAAACCGGTATAGAAGATTGGTTTCTTTCGTTTTAAGCTGCCTAATGCCTTCTTCCATTGTGTTTAGATCACTTTAATCTGAGATAAGCAAATCCTTTGTTTAGCGCGACTGAAGCGTTGAAAGACAATCAGGAGCGACTGATGATCGAATAAAACACGGGTAATAATAGTGTCACGGTCTTTTAGAAACCGCCCGAAAGTGACAAGAATGCATACATACAAACTGAAACTGCAAAAAAATCGATCAAAACGACTGCGGTGCTTTGAAATTGAGGTCAGTCAGTGACGTACAAATGAAGGTGTGCATGTACAAGCTGCCCACGTTCCCTCGGGAATTGAAGAGAACCTGCCGTGCGTTGAACGACCGATTTGTCAATCAAGTCCTTTTCAAGGTCGATCATATGGTTTGCTGTCGCAAGCCCGACGAGCTGCATGCATTATGTCAATTCAACTTCAAGGGTTTTCGCTTTAACGTCAACTATCAAATCGTTATCTCAAGAGGACGTTTTATCATTTCAAACTGGTTTATTCATCGTCATTACCTATTAACTTAAGTATTCGGTTGCCTTGTTGAGACGTAATTCTTTTCAACAGCTTGCGAGTCTTGTACGCAGCTACCTTGGATACCCAATTTGATAGCCGTCATAGTTGAACCAAACTGTTTTTGTTAGTCTGTCCCGGTATGAGTGAACTAACTGAGAGGTCAATTTGCCGTTCGTATGCCCACTTTGTGTTATGAAGGAAAACTCCCGATTTGACCAATTCATTGGAAAACGGATAATTACTAATAAATGGAGATTGAGAAACTAATACCAGTTCTAGTTACCGTCGACTGAAAAACTTTAAGATTACTTTGCTTTCGTAAGCACAAAATAGCACGCATGCATCGCGATAGTGATAATGATAATACTAGGTTTTTGCTTTCTTTCATTAATTGAATGGGAGACGTACAGTGTTTCAGGAAGGGTGGTGCGACCACTATAATCTCGCCGCATTGGAAGGCTATGAATGCTGGGCTTAATCCTGCCCTTGGGTAAACACTTCACTTCGGTTGATCACTATCAATGAACGAATTTGACAAGCAGGAAGAGAATGTTTAAAATGAGCAAACATCATTCGTTTCAACCGTCCAAGTTAATCATTCTGTGGTGGCACATAACTGCGGTCCCTGTTTTTCATGCCTTCAGCTGGTCGCAGGATTACCAAAGGAAGCCTTGAGCATGCAATAAATTATGAAATGGAACATCACTCAAGATGGCGCATTTCATCTTGTCTTTAGTCTCCTTTTTAACTCCTTTTATTTACCGTACTTTCTCATAAAAAGACTGCACATCATTTTTCGGGAACGTGGCCGAGGCCATCAAACGACTCCTAAGTGGGGAAGTTGGTTGGTCGTAGAATGATTCGGCCGTGAGACATTCACGTCCAAGCACCACGACCTTATCCGTTTGCCTATCCCATTCTGAATACGACAACAAAATTAGATCTACTCAGTAGCTAAGATGATGAAGACGTCGGCGGGGCGAAAATGTTGGAATGTGTTGGATAGATTGTCATACCTAACTGGTACCGCATTATAGCTGGTCTAGCCGGAAACTGCATGAGCCGGAGGTGACAGGGCACGACCTGTCTAAGGGCACCAAACATGAGTGCATTATTTACTGCCACAAACTGCAGAATCGCAATATGTCTACTTATGGATTTTATTGGTGTTAACTTCTCCTGTATTGTAAAACTCACATCGTGAACTATGTATCTAAATGTGAGGTTGGCTACTCACAGTAATGATATCTTTTCGTCATAAAGATATGCTGTTTTAAGGATGATAGGTAGCATGCAATAAAAACACCATGAGAGAAAAGGACTACTTTATCTCGAATCAGCACAAATATGTTCATAATAAATTAGATGACGTGTCGCACTTACCAGGTTCTGGCCTTCATTGTCACACATTTGTCATATCAGTATAAGAACCCGAACACAAAATGACTGTTTTTCCATCTTTGGTTTAGATTGTCTTAAGAATAATAGACAGCCACGGGTGAAAACCATCAATGGAGTATTGATCGCACACGTTCTTCAGTCATGGTCTGGTAAGTTCGACACGGTCTTTTCTTATTCACTTCTCGGCGCAGACTGGCCGAATTTCAGTTGCAATATCTTCAGTACGTACTTATCAATTCATTAACTTATCGGTCTTCACTAAATTTATTAATTTTATCCTCGATTAAAACCATCCTCTGATCGAACGAGACTTGAATCACACGTTATTAACCCCTTCCCCTGAAAAAACGGCATTCAACTCGAGGAATTTATGTCTCCGCTCCTTTCTTTCTTCTTTCCTTCCTCCTTTCTATCTTGATTTCTTTTTTTCTTTAACACGCTCTCTCCAGCGGGGTTGCAAATCTTGGTAGTGGCATCGCTATTCAGTTTAATGGAATGCACCAATCTATACCAACAATCACTTGTGTATTGCTGTGTAACCCGCGACTGGCTCACAACACTCTTGTTTAATTTAAACAGATTAGGTCGTGTCTGTGTGACTTGTCCTCCAATCCATAATTCAGTGTTCAGGCGTTCTCTTGTCATGGTGTTCTTCGACATTGTATTTATTCCCTTATTTACAACTCCGTAAAACATTATTTCCTTACTGTAGAGAACACGGACGTTCTTAGTTACCCGATTGAGTTGGCTTTATTCCTGAAAGATTGGTGACACCTGTCCACATGAGGTAATTGCTATACCACAGTCCACTGGCATACAAGATAAGCAGAGATAATATTGGCAAGAATTCAATTCTCTTGTCACTTTCAGTGGCCATGTTTTAGGGCATTTAGAATACGAAATTTCCGCCGGAACGGATTTTAAAGCTTCAAGGACGTACGACGAAAATTCTTTCCTATCCGTTTGATATCGACGACCTGAACGCTGCATTTATACAAACACATATTCAATCAACTACCACGTTTCTTCATTGGTTGAAGTGATGATGAGCTCAATTGAAAAAAACATTCAATCTCCCACTACTAAAATGTACCAAGTAATCAAGCTCTGTAGGTCATATCCAAAGCCTTGGTCGTACTTAAGCTACCTGCAGAGAAGTCATCTATCAGTAGGGGTCGATCGCTTGAGCTAATGGACAGTAACCGTGCAAATCAGTGACGGATAGGTGCAACATCATGTGGTGAAGTTCAACAAACCGTTCAGAGCCTGCCCGGTAGCGTGATGGCTAAGGCGTTCGACTCAGAATCGTTCGTCCTTGTTCGGGTTCACGTGTCCCAGTTCGGGCGCGGTGGATATGCACTGCTGATGATTCCTAACAAGAATGAAACAGCTGTACAGTGAGTGCTTCCATCGTTTCTTAATGGTGATTTGAGCGATGACATCACATGGTGAATTATTTTATAAAAGAACAAAGTTTTTGACTGCCTAACTCAATCGAGGTTACACTAGTTCTCTCTACAACTCGTATTTCCATTGATTAAGTTGCCCATTGCCCCAAGACCTTTTTTCTTTATCCTACCACAACCATAGCCAGGTAGCCGTCAGCAAAATGTTCAGTGACTTTGTGTTGTTCGTATGCCTCCGAATTACGATTTTGAGTGTTTCTTCTCCCCGGACTCTAACGATTATATTATTGTAAATATTTCTAAAACCTACTCTCTTACCGTCCATATAAAACATCATCCAGTTCTCCAAAATTCGTCTTCTTGTTCTGCGGTTCACTGCGGTTCACAGACCGATTCTCTTCTCAGTTTATTCATTAGTTTATCATTCTGATGGCCTTCTTTCATGTCTGACCTTGGCGGTTATGCTGCGGATAAAACTGGTCTTTTGTTTCATGCCAGATGTTTTCCCCACTACAACCTATCTTTGACTACTGTTTGGAGCTGCATTCCGGTCCGTATTTGAACAATTCTGTCTCTTGTGGTATGGGACTTGTCTACTTCTCCTTGTCCTCTTGATTGGGCTCAACAATAAACCTTCAAGCCAGTCGATCACTATTATTTTTTCTCTACTCTCTAGTTCGCAGCCCATTGTTGGGTGGCTGCGTTGCTATGCTTTTTCTACGGACATCATTTTGTTCACTATTCCTCGGACCTTGCCAGTACGTCATCTTTTTAAATTCGTACTTTTATATTTCAGCTTGTTTACCCGCGACTTCAAAACTGTGGAACTTTCTCCCATTTTCATTTCTACCATCGACTCATAGTCTTGCCATCTTATTTGCATGTTTCTTCTTATTCCCTTTTACGGTAACTGTTTATTCTAACGAGGTTTATCTGTTGTGCTGTTTTTCGAAGTGTAACAAAAAACAAGATAACCCGCAATATTTCATTTTTACAACTTTCTGCGTGAGGGGAGGCAAAATTACGACCAGCGGAATTTATTTTTTGCCAGTCACGTGACATGGACAAATACTTAGCTACCACATTAAGTCATCTCTGGAGGTCCATATGATTCTTTTACTGACCACGTTCTCGAATCGACCTATGTGGAATGTCTGTCACTAGGTTCGGACAACAAGGTAACATTCACCGAGAACCAAGGAATCCGGCTGACCTGCCCGCTCATTCCAGATACGATAGTCGGATACGGAACACCTTAAAACTGGGTGTTGTGCTTTCTTCCAGGACATGTATCTGGCAAGATTAGAATTCGTTCAACAGATTAAGATTCAGTTGTATTCAATTCCTTGTTCATATTACACGAATAAATTCCTATCAATATGCCTATTGCATTCTCATTGTTTGATCATATCTCGCAAGCAATCAGTCAGTTTTGTGGAAGGAAACGGATGAGCTGCGAAAGATTGCAGTGATGTTTGCGCTTCAGTTGGTTGTGACATTCTATCAATAAATCAATGACTGAATAAGTTCATGTTTCTTGAATTAGAGAAGCATAGGAGTGCAAAACGGATAGGCCAGTATCATTTGTAATGGGAGTTTTGTTCCTTGTGCTTTTCTCCAAAAAACAATTACACTTGTTTCCATGGTTCTGAGAATTTCGAAGCCACACGAAAGTTCTAGTCTCTCAAGATTCACATCATTGATGAGATATAGGGTACGTCGATGCTCACGCATCAACTCATTGGAGTAGGCGGTCAAATCACCAAGTACAAAATACACTTTAGATTTTGGTGAACCTACTCCTAAGGATGAGTCGTGCTTTTTATCGACCTCCAACAGACCGATTAATATCGGGTTTCATGATGATGCATTCATGTTATGGCGCTCAGACTTTTACTCCCCATAGTGACTGTGAGTGATATAATGCTAATAACAGCGTTATTGGTAGATGTAATGCCCCAACGTTTCGACTACCGTGGGTAGTCTTTCTCAACGCAAGTTTTACAATCAAATGACTATGGGAAAGTTCACATGCCAACTGATGTCAGGTTGTCTGTGTTTGTGAGTGTGTACTTTGAACAGTGGGTCGGGTGAGAGAACAGTTGCCCCTCACGTCGTGCTTCGCCGTGGTGGTGGGGTCAACTAGCGTGATGACCTTTGGAATGCTTGTTTCTCAAAGATGTTAGGGCTGTCCATGTCTCCGAAATCTCTGCCCCGTCTTTCCGATTGATGCATGTGGAGTGGGGGCCTACCGCCAGAGCCTTGACAAACTTACGTTCATTGCAGGTTCTGAATCCATGTTGGAGTACTTTTGTGTTTTCATAATCTATGTTATGTCCCTCTGCTGTGGCATGCAGAGCGATGGTTGAATCGCGCTCAAGTTTTGATAAGACTGCCTTGTCCGAGGGTCCGCATTTTTATCTCCTAATGTGTCCTGTTATCTGTGTCTTCAGTTGTCTGCTGGTTTGTCCAGTGTATTCGGCTGGGCATTCTTTGCAGCTGATTTTGTAGATGCAGTTGTTTTGCTCTTTAGCCTTTGATAAGTGACACTTTAAAGTATTGTCCATCCGGAAGAAACTGTGAATATCAAATTTACTGAGGACCCTTCTTATTGCTTCCGAAGTACCCGATCTGTACGGAATTCCAAACGAGGCCGTTTTCTTTTCTTTTCTTTCTTCGTCTTGGTTGCTGATATGCAACTTTCCAGTTGTTTTTAGCAGGCGTGGCGGGTAGTGATTGTCTTGCAAGATGTCGTCTAGACGTTTTAGTTCTTCTTTACGATCGGTATCGCCAATGCATAGCATTTTAACTCTGTCGGCTAGCGAGGAAATAAGTGTCCGTTTCACGCATTGCGGATGAGGTGAACTGAAATCCCAAACTTATCCGAATGTGTGGGTTTTCTATGAATGTCAATATTGAATTTTCGTGAGTCATTAACTTTCAGCCGACAATCTAAGAAGCTCTACCAGTGTTTCTACTGGTGTCTGTACTGGTGTCTTCTGACTCTATTGTGAACTTAATGGATCTACATTGCTGATTGAGAGCTTGAAGAAAACTATCTTTTTGTGCCGACTTGATGATTGCAAATGTATCGTCGACACACCGTAAGTACACGCGGGGGCGGGTGAATAAATTCCCATAGTGATTGTTGATTTTTACAATTAAGTTGGTTCTCGCCGTTTATAATGTCGAATTGCGTCCTATGCAGTCGCGGTATTTATCACTTCTTTTGCTAGCCTAAACGATTTCATTTGTTTGTCAGTCAAACAATTTTTATTTAGGCATGTCACTTCTTGTTCCTTTGAGATCTGATCACCCAAGCCGGAGGTTTACTGACAAAGTTCCGAATTAGTTTCATTTAAGTTGGTTAGATTTGTTTTTTCATTTTGGTTGACAATGGGTACCAGAGAAATACGCAGACATTTCGGAAAACATTTTCGTCGTTAACTTCCAAATCGCGTAGGAAGCGATTGCTCACACACACACACACACACACACACATTCGTTGGGTTTTCTCAAGATATCAAAATTATTTCAGGTTCCTTTTCGTTCGATGAAAACCGTGGCTAAATATGGATATTTTTTTGGGAATGTTCAACAAGACTCACCAAAAACATGTTTACCGATTTATGAAAGGCTTATCTCGGAAGACATGTAACATTTGCTGTCTTCTTTCATGTTGGTCTGAATGGATTTCAGAAATGACTGATTTTGATAATACGCCGTTTGTGATTTAATTCTCGGGGCATACGGTAATCCCGACGACTGGAAAATGATCGCGAATGGAACAATCTACACGTTCCAGCAACTGACAATTTTCGCTGGATATTCTTGACCTAGAAAGGCTTGGATCGTTCATATGGGGAGATAAGTCTTGGTACGCATACGTAAGGATTTTCTAACAGATTTTTAGTTAGAGCTTCTAAGATGAATAGCTTATTAGTGTGATCAAACCAACAAAAACCAACGTTTTCTTTTATACGTGTCTCTTGTGAACTAACTCGTTCATATGAAACGAAAAAATTGATTCTGGAAAATTGTCTTTTTCGATGTGTTAATCTCAGGTATCGATATTTCATTCTGATCCAACTAACAGGCTCACAGTTCTAGCCTTCCGGCTCGTCATATCGGATTTAAATTTCCTAGATGACTTGCACTGCCATTCACTACTTCGCAACAGTTTGTGACCTCTAGTACACAAGATCCATCTTACTGGCCAGGTCGAACAACTGACATTACTGAACTCCTGGCTATTCTGGTGATCCCTTCAAGTCAAGTTTTCTTATGCCTAACGAAATAAGTTAATTTCTGCCTGGTAAATTTCAGCTGATTTCGGGTTCGACGATTTTGATGTGCTCATCTGACTGGAAGAAAACTTCCGTGAATTTAATAACTAAAGCAAAATGATTTTATTACAGTTGTCTCCACTTAGTCAAACAACTTGCCAACTCTGCCACTCAATTGTCTTACGTTTTTATCGAGATAGTGTTTCCCGAGGTTCGCACACGGTGGTTGTTGTGCGATTCACTCACGTTGAAACAAATATATGGGTGTAGGTAGCTTCACGTTTGGCCAGAAATAGCTCATTCTCTAGTTCTGCAAACTGCAGAAGCGGTGAAGCTTCCAAATGACTGCAGTGGTTTTTAGAATAATTAAAGTGCGGTTAAAATTCAGACATACGTGGGTTAAAAATGGCAATTGTTAGACTACTAAGCAGAAGAAAGTTAACGGATTTTGTTAAAGGATTAGTTGGGGAAAAAGTCTGATTTTCTTCGTAGGCATTATATGCATTAAATTTTGAATACCAGCTCCAGGCGCAATCAATCAACACGTTTTAGTCCAAAATACCTATTAAGTAGAACTGTAAAGCAAAAGGAGAACGGAATTTTGCTCTAAGCGAAATGACATTCGTGTTTGCTAGGACACATAGTAAGAACGAAAAATGCCGAAACCCCCGCCGCGGCCTGTCAGTTTTCACGTTTAGCACCCCCGTGTTGGCAACTGCCTCTCTTTTCAGAAAATTATATATACTATTTTTATATTAATTAAGGAAGTGAAAAGATGCAACAAACCTGTAGACCTAGGTCATTCAAGTTTAATGGGGGAAGCCAGGCTTAGCACAAGAAAACCTCTAAGAACAGTGATAAAATTCTTTTTAGTATTTCTGAGGTAGTGACAAATTATAACTGACACTAGACATTGTCCTACACAAGTGGAAACGGTAGACAGTAGTGTAGAGAACTGTCTTAAATTGACAAAACAACCGGTATATTTTCCTACCATGGTTTCAAAATGCATATGCGGATTGTAGAGCACAATAACATCAAAATATTTCAAGTAGTTTCACTTGCAATTGTAGCAGAACTAAATAAAGAAAGTCTGTTCCGCGAACCGATAGAGAGAGCAAGAATGATGGCAGAATAAAATCTTGACGCTCATCACGGCTTAGTAGAAAATTAAAATGTCTAAAACATTTCTGACTACGTAAAAGCTGACAGTGAATTCACCGTAGTCCAATCTGGTTGAGGCAAATGGAACCATGGCGACGTCACCTGTGTTTCATGATTCCTACTAAATAGGATAATGGAAAGTGACTGAGGTCAGCTAAATATAAATACACAGAAACAATAACACCTTGGAGTTGTCACATTGTTTGGGAATCTAGTCATTAACAGCTTTGAGTGGCCAAAGTTCAACTTGTCAATTTTCTGAAATGATTCCAGATTGATTTCAGAAAATGCTCTATTGGAATTCTCTGGTGCCAAAGGAACTAGTCACCCTTGTTGCCGTTTGTACGCAAGATGACGTGTGAAAATTGACCGAAATTTGGACCATACTGCTTTAATTTTAACTCACAGTCATCGATGCGTCATACGACACACTCTGAACGGGTTGCACAAAATGACGCCATCAGATATGAGTTCCCAAGTGCGTTGGTCTAACCTGCTTTCCAACCGCTCGAAACAAACAGGGGTACTAAAATCATTGATGGGAATAACTACTACCATTATGGAGTCAGAGAAACAAACAATTCTTGTCACCAGAAAGGATCAAAGGTGTGTTTGTAAATGCAAAATGCCCACAGCACCGATTTACAGTCGGAGTATGTCGCGATTTGCATGCCTTTTGTTAAAGCTTTCCGGGTCATTCAACCTTGCTTACTTTTTATCTCTGGACTGTGTTGGAAGTTGCTTTAAGTCAGGGCCTTGACCGGTAGTATCACTTTGGTTGCTCATATTCTTTCGGATAAAACGCTTTAATTCCACGACTTTTACTAGCATAAATTCTCTGTCAATGAGCTCACAGAAACATTCATTTGATCCAGCTGTTCTGGTTTTGGACCGCTAACCACTAGTCTTATCCTAACCGGGAACAGCATAATTGGATTTATTCGAAAATAAAGTGAACTGTGTTCAACCAAGCGTCTGTTCCCTGCATATTGACACAATGTCACGCTTGCTGGTTGCCAACCGTTTTTACCGCGAGATACCCAGCGGTAGCCAAACGATAAGGTCGGGGCATTTGAACTTGAAGCTCGCGGGTTCGAATCCCCCTACAATCGGTCGACTTCTCCACTTGGCAACCCTCTACTGACCGCGGCCCCTTTCTGAAAATTGATGTACACTGTTGTTTGATTAATAAAGGAAGTAGGACACAAAAAATGTCCCCTAGTGGTACACGTTTTCTTGGTACATTGTAGACCAATAAACTATCACGTACATAATACAAGCCACCCTCATACAAAATACGCCACATTACTTTTTGATTATTAAACCCGAAAAAATCGGAAAGAGATAAAACAATGAGAACCCATTGAAGAAAACTGTGAAGTTGGCTAATCTACATAGCGGATACAGCCGCGTCAGTATCAGCCGCGTGTCCCCATGGTAGCCCAAATAGAAGTGTAAAATTACCACACGCCATCTGTCCCCCTAGCTTTGCGTAGCTAACTTTTGTAAAAAGATAGGTTTAAACATATTTCAGCTTGAAAATTCCCAAACACAGTATGATCTGATTCCATTTTACATTACGTCTTGTCCACCAACAGTCGGCATGTTAGTCGACACTTTGTTTCTCATCCAACAGCAGCGACTTTGTCAATGTTTATGAATACTTGCTATAGGAGATAGCGAAAGAGCAGATCCCGAGAATTAATCCAACTATGAAACGTTATCGACCTAAGCGGGATTCGAGCAGAGTCCTGAAAATAACCCCACGTGTGTTCTCTTCGAGCTGAGCTACCAAGCTATGCCGAAGTTGTTCTCGGGTTGCGTCAGTGCGTGGGCTCGAATACGAACAATTATTTCTGATCACACCAATCCAGTCTGCTCTGGGGCTTGTCGTTCAAAGGTCCTACGCTAAATCAATCCATGAACACCTCGAGTAAGCAGTCAACTCATACGTGCGTGACATCTGTTGTACCTCAATTATCTTGCCAACACACTTCTGCTGACTCCAAACCTTCTTTTTTGGCTGGGTATGCAGGGGTGAAAATCTGTTTCAAACTTTACACTGACTAATGCGCGTAGTTGACGATTTTAAGGCCCTAGTTTATCGTATAAATAAGGTCGGCGTGTCATAGTTTGAGAGAATCAAATTATCCTCCCAATGAGGAGTGGGTCAGGAGGTAATCTATGCTAGCACGTGAGCGCGCTCTACCCCTCCGGATGAACAGTTCGAAGTGTGATAAACCATCGGAAGGTCAACAAATACAAGGCACTACTAACTTCGAGTAACCGTTTTCAGCAACCACGGACTGGAATTTTCTTTATTTCATTCTACTATTATTTTGCTTTCATTTCTCCCATCATGTACCAACGATAAATTATCTAGAGAAGGGGCAATATATATGGCTTATTCAACATGTTAAATAAAATTTCAACACTAAAATCTTGCCCGTTAACCTCATCCTTTTAGAAATTACTCACGCTTGAACTGCAGCGCAAACCCGGGTTGAACGATTGCGATTCGCACATTGCCCTTCCAACCTGCAAAGAAATGTAATTATGATTAAATGTCCCAAAAATAGGTCAGATTGGCATAGATCAACGGACCAAGGGCAAACAGTAGGTAGACCAGGAATCTAATTGATTGCAAGGCTGTGGGCTAGGTCGAAATTGATCTTTCGGTGTTGTTTCAGAACAGCATTCAAAATGGCAAAGTTTCAAACACAAACTCAAATAAGAGAAGAGGCGCCGTTCAAAATAAACACCAGGGTAGAGACAGAGAAACTAGAGGCAGTCAAACAAAGAGCTTTAATATGAACTAATCACTGCATAACTTTTGAATATAAATAATGAGCTTGATTCGTGTTGGTTAGCCATTTTTATCCGAATAATCAGGACGGAAGTGAATTGGAAATCAGGCGATGGATGTAATTTGCCGGATGGGACTACAGACTCTTTGTCTATTTCAGGACATCGGTGTACACATGGCAGTTTATGGAACAATAACATAACATGCTCTAGTTCACCTGTTCGCCACTGGATGCATCAAGTTGTCGGAGTTTTAAGCTAGGTGCCTAATGTATTCTTGCGGTTTTCGATGAAGAGTTGGGTTTTACCGCCTCATACCCATTCAATCAGAAACAACGGTATACTCTCTTCTGTTGAAGACACTAGGGAGCAATTTGTTTGACGCCAACCTAGGTAGTCGGACTCGAATCCAGGTCTTAACAAATGATTTGCAACTAACGGGATAGATAAGACATTAGATCAACAGTGTTCGCTTCTCGACGATGTCAAAATGTAATAAGCAAATCTGACTGACTGTGGCTGTAGTTTGTTACACAGGTCAGTCTCGTCGGTTTGTATTCATAGGTCACAATTACTGAAAGTGGCTAGTGGGTTGTATACAAATGTGGCGTTTTAATAAGATTGAGAAGCTGCGTAAAGTGTCCACGAAATTTAGGCAGAGTACCGCTTAATGCAAGACAGATGTCAGTTTGATTGTTAGTACTAAATTACTAAGTTCTACTCAGTCCAGCGACTTACGTAAAATTAACTTCAGTCTACATAAAATCGGTGTAACATTTTGGGAGTTCATGGAATTATTTTTTCGCCGTGTTATAGGTAAATATATGTATGTTTGGAACTATTGAACTCACAGGTACACAAATTGCGATTCTTGTCAGCAATCGGCCAACTGCTCATCAAATATGCTTTCCCGACACTATTACGTCAATTCATCTTCGTGCTTGGAAATGTTTAGTCTGCAGTACGAAGATCATTTAATCGAAAATGGATGGAAAAGAAGCACGTACTGTTGCCAGATTATGTGAATCGAATAGTACTCAGGAAAAAATTCAATGCGCCGCATGAGCGAATTGTTTAAAGTTTAAAATGATGCGTTTGCTAAATATAGTTAATAACTTGAGTTAATATACATCATTTTATATCGCTATCAGGGAGCGGTCTGCGGCTAGCTGTAAGTTACTGAACGGGGTAATGTTTCAAGCGGTGGAGAGAGGGGGGAGGTAGTGAAATGAAGCAGCAAGTTTCGTCCGTGAACACCGCTCTGCTAATCGTTTTGCTCTCGTCGGCAGATCAAAGCCTGATCAATATTTTTATGTGAATGAATGGTCTGAAATAAGTGCCGCACAACTGGAATTCTCTCTGGTCAGAAACATGTGTGCTAAGTTAATCAGGACACCGTTTTGGAACAACTCATTGAATATTTCGCGACAGAGCTAACAACTCAACGCACAAAGCTCGTGACTCGATCACAAAAAATGGAAACTTTAAATATTTTGGTCATTAAGATAAATATGATAAGCAAAATGGATAAGAACTGCTGGTGGAAATATAAATATTTCTTGAAATTTAGCAAAAGTTGACAGACCTGCTGAATATGGAAAGAATGATGCCTACTCTTGATGAAATATTCTCGTCAAAATCCGGCGGGGAAACGTGCGCCTGTTCACAAATAGCGTCATTTTGCCATCGAATAAAAAGGGAGGGAGCAAACGTGACGTAAACCGTAGACGAGACTCAGATACGAAAGGGGATGCCGGGTAGGGAGACGACACCATCTGTCTCGCTAACTGTACGGATATGTGTGGAAATTTACACGTTGGGCTGAGAAACAAGCTTTACCCTAATCCCAGGTTGGGGACAGGTGTGCGGAAGTGCTAGAAGTTTATTGGTTAGTTAACATATCCAATAAATGTCACACATCGCTAGACTCATAATATTCCGTTTCGCAATTATCAATTTTGTGTCCGAATGATGTCATCGAAACGGTTCCCATTTGGCATATTTCATTGTGCCCTCGTGCTTTTTTATTTGGAGTATTCAGCTATTCGCTATACGGCAAGCACCGGACTCGACTTTCGCTATCATTAGTGTGCCACAGTTATAGATGTCCATCGATGCACTCGAGGGTTTGAACTAGGGACTTTCACCTGCAATTCGTGTACTACTGCTTTAGAGCCCAACTCCCGTTTGTACAAACAAACATTCCGAATTAAGACAAGGCAAGCACTTTGTTAGTTCCAGCCTATCGCTTCTTCTGAAGTCAGGCACATTCCACAAGATCGATCGATGTCCCCATTTGTCCTGTCAGGCACTGCCCACCGGCACTAAGGAAGGGCCGGGAAAACTTGGACTCGGTAATTAAGACACCACCCACCGATGAGATTCCGGGTTCCGTACAGTGTGCAAGGCCTTGTAAATGCTCCAATCGATTTTGGTTAACTGGAAGACTTGTGGTTAGCAAAATTGGTGAGTCATCGTAGGTAATAATGAGATATATGTGTAATACTCCCTTGAGTTCATTATGACGAGATTTGTGGTAATTCCGTACCATAATTATTTTGTTAATGTTATTTTAATGAATGAGCCAAATTGTTTTTTTGCTATTTGACATGACTGCAAAAAAGGACAGTCTTCTGTTTGCCCAGTATTTCGAGCAAAGATTGTTTTGAGTAACTAAACTGGGAAAAGATAATTTCTAATGAATGATTTGACATGATGGCTGGAAATCCGTCATAAAACTTTCGTCTAACTGCACACAACATGATGGTTGGTGTATTCTAGTGTGCCGAGTAGGTCCAAACAACGTCTTGCCCGATATTGGGTCAAGCTAACTGCTTTTGCATCAGTCGGTGGATTTCGGCTATTTTTGTGCGTACTTCTTATGACGGTGAGATCATACGTTTGTTACTTTGACATTTCCCGCAATTCGTGGTCGATCAGCACAGCACAATGAACCAAATTATCCTGGTCAAGTTTGAAAATATTTGACTCAACAGTTCCTTTTTAGCATCACACAAGACAACGATTGGCCAAAACAACCGTTTGCAAATTTCTTTACCATTTAGTGTTAAAAACGACAAAAAAAATCTTCGTGAGAAAAGAACTGGCGGAGCAACACACGAAAAACTGCACGTGAGCGATTGGATTTCTGCAACTCCAGTTTCCCAGTAATCGTGGACTAGAGAAAACCGGAAATAGGCATTTAATGCGTCTTCGTTAGGTTCAGCTGAAATTTTGATACTGTTCGTCCGTTTGAGCACTCCCCGAGAGGAAAGCAATGGTCCTCCGCACAGTTTTGCTTCGGAGAAAACATATCGAAAAAAAGCAATTACATGGAATAAGAAATGCACTTTGAGAAACTCAGAAGAATGTACCAGATACCGATAAACATTCGATATCAATTACCCAGAGAGTGAATCACATTTGTCTTTAGTGCAACCCTTGCCGTCGACACTTGAGAACAGTGCTCAACTCGGTGTTTTGTGCGTATTACGTCCGCCCGCGCTTCCTGCAAACCGTGCTGATTCGAGTCACCATGTGTATGTCCGTCACACATCACCTGTCCAATCCATAGTTGACAGCGAAAAGCCAGTTAGTGAATTGTTGGATGAATTCACAATGAAGAAGACGAAACTTAGTGCTGTTGATGAATAAATTACACAACTAAGCAGAAGAAGCATCGTGGTCCAAGCGTTGCACTCCAACAGGGTGCTTTTAGCGGTGAAAAATACTGTCCGATTGCGCTTAATTTCGCATCGTTATGGCAGTAATTTATGCAAGTAAATTGGCACAGTAAGTCAAAAGTACAAAACGAAGAAGAGGAAATGTTGTCCACAGTCATCGGTACGATGACAGTGACATTGTTAGTAGCAGAAGCAATCGAAAATATCAGCAACGTAATTTGGTAAGTCATCATAATGACTAATGTTATTAATATAAGCAGTAACTTCGCTGCAAATACTTCCTTCGCTATTACTACTGCCATCCTCCTTACTATTATTATTACTACTACTACTACTACTACTACTACTACTACTACTACTACTACTATTGCTGCTATTACTGCTACTACTACCGCTGGTTTTTCCACCACCATTACAATTGCCACTGTTTCCAAAACTCTTATTACTTGTAGTCATAGTACTAGCGATATCGGCAATAACATTACTATCATTGTAATAGGAGTTGTGCTTGCAATCAGCAAAATATTTTTGTGTGCCTATCAAATTCCTGATGAAAATGTATCGGCAAAACATAAATTGAATTAAGTATGAAAGCTGGATTGCTTTGATTCGAGCAGGCCATTTCCTAATTTAACGTAAAATGAAATAATTTTTTCCGGATGGTTGAAAATCCGGCTACTTATAGCAGAACAATTGTCGACTTGAAAGCTCTTTTGATGAGCAGATTGTGAATTTCCTTTCTTTTGAAACAATCGAAGCAGAATTCCGCATATATATATATATATATATATATATATATATATATATAGTCTCCTATAATCTGCAAGAACCTCATGTGAAACAATTGGTAAATTAGTTATAGTTGTTTTCGGGCAAGGCATGCACACAGTCGATTAAATGTCAATCGGATAGGGTCATGACGTTCAGGCGTTAATTTCGCGGGCTCGAATCCTCCTCCTGCCGATCGTCTTCCCCATTTGTTGGCTTGCTTCCTGAAATATAATGCACAATGTTATTTCATTAATAAAAGAAGCAACGAGATAAAGAATAGAGAATATGTGAACAGAATCTCCGTTGTGCTATTCTGAAACTGTAGAATTCAGGACATCTTTTAGCGGAAAGGACATCAGTAGTGCTGTCATCAGTACTTTTAATAGCAATAATGACAGTAACAGAAACAATAGTAGTGGTAATTATATCAAAAGTAACAATGGGGATGGGGATAAAGGAAGCCTAACAGTAGGCACATAATCCGTAGTATTCGCCATCAACAGTAGTTCGTTGGGGAGGTAAAAGATGCGTGCCACAGACCAGGGCTTTATTATTAAACATCCGACCATCAGGTGTGTGAAAAAGCAACAGATAGGTCTTTGCGTGATGTTAACTTCATTTACGCGTGCCAGTTATGCACACCTGGTCCAAAAAATGGTGGCGGGCCCACGTCGCGACAGAATGTCTGCAATCGAGGACAAAACAAAATTGTTTTAGTGGAGCCTTCTCCGGAGTTTTGGTAGCATTTTCTAAACGATATGTATCCTAGTCCAGGGCATACCTTAGTGATTGACAGCACGTAGACTGCTCGGTGGTTTCTTTTGCTTCGACCGGTATGATTGCCATTCTGATTAGGAGTTCTGAAGTCGGATAAGTTGCTATCTGGAGAACAAAATAATTAATTCTTCCAAGGGGATGCACTGCACGATTACCTAATACGTCTCCGCGTTTCAACACAAATCCAACCGGGAGAAATCATGTCGTGTATGCTTGTACCACGCTTGCAAATGAAACAAAAAATGACACTTCATTCTTCCAAAGGAAACTTTACAAGTCCCGAATATATTCATTTGCTATTCATATGCAAATTGTTATGCAAAACGGATTTTCGTAAGTGAAATTGTTAACAAGCATATCAACCGAAACTGATTTAGAAACGAGTAACCCAGCGATCGGGGAATCATTTTAGAATAGCAATTGGCCGTAGTAACAAGTACCACATTTTTTGTTGTCATAGCAACGAAGTTCGGCTAAACCGAGTTTCAGTCATTTAAGGTTCCGACCACAAGGTGGGTGAGTGTCAGATGTGATCATCAAATATCCAGCGGAGAACCAATGCTGACCAAATCTACTACTGACGTGTAAATAGTTTAGACAAATACCAGTCGTAATGGAAAATCCAGTGTATTCAAACCTCGTTCAGATGCGCCCGAATGCAAACAGAAATTAAAGGTCAGTGTGAATAGGGCGAATAACTCGCCTGAACGTTCTCTAGACAAATGTAAAGTTCTACCCAAAATCTGGATAGCCTTAAGTCAAAAACTGTTTACCTTGCGAAGTGTTGATTCATTTGAATCTTTAATAGATCCAAAGAATAGTACCCTGGATTGACAGAAAATCCGGGCTCGTTCGCCTGACTTTATTCTAGAATTCGTGTAAACCTTCGAATTCTTTATGATGACAAGGTTCTTCATCCTATGTGCTTTCCAGTTTTTCACAATTGCTCAGCTGGCCAAAAACCGTTCGTGACTACTTCTCTGATCCTAGCACGAACATGAGTACTTCTATCCAGAGACTGAATAATGCCACGACTAATGTGGAAACCTTTTCTCGTAGAATGTTATTTCTGGTCAAAAATAACAACATCAAAGCACAAAACAAGAGTAAAGGCTAATATTTATTCTATTACCGATCAGAGAACTTCGGGGAACATCTTGATTATGCTTTTGTATCTGTCTACCCATACGACCGCTCTAACATTGTTCACGGTAATCTGTTCCAATTAATTTGTTTTCTGATGTGGAGATCGACGACAAATTTCATGCAAAGCAATTTTAGAAAACAGAACAACCCAACAATCGGTTTTCAGGGTCCCTTGAGGTATACTGCGAAAAGGAGTACATGAACATCAAGTTAGTCCTCGAAATTCACCACTCTAAACACGTTTCTCTTATTTTTCTCAGTAGCCAACATCAGTCACCATATTGATGAAGAGTTCGCGATGGGATGAAATTTGTCAAGGCTATAAAATCTTTATCTTGTGTCAAACCAGTTGATTTTTTAACCTACTCCACAGGTTGCGTAGCACATGTGCAGTACCGACTTGCAAAGCATAAGTTGTCCTGCGTACCAATCGTGGTTGCACTGTTCCTATCTTCACTCTGTGGCAATTAATAGATTATCGTTAATCATTCTGCCGATTAGCGGTCAATATGCTTGGACAGCTTTGGCAAAGAATTGTGTGCCCAGAATCATTAGAAATGTTTCATCTACCCGCATTGTATCATTTATCCAATTCAGGCCTATACTGTTCGAAAGAGGCCGTTTGTATCAACTGCTTCCTACACGGAACCTTTAAGCAGGTCCTATTTGCTGGTTTAATACCTGAAGCAATTGCTGTGATTTCGTGAGTTGCATTTTATCAGTTTTTGTCTGTCTGCAGCGCCCGCATTAGAGCCGCATTCTGTTGCTTAATTCGATATTATCGAAGCGCTATGTTTTGGAATAATTTTCATTTTGCGGAACAATCTGACTTTTGCTTATCGAAGATTTAATTTTTGTTATACTATTGTCATGTATTGAGACCAAGTTATTCTATTTTTATGAATTAGAGCAATCCGTCGAGAACCATTAAGGGTGACTATCGTGGTTTTCTTGCGCAATAAGCTTTTCCGTTTTCAGGGGAGAAGAAAAAGACAGTTGGTTCTTCTCGCCGTGAAATGTATTTGTCGCGATCTACAAATAGCGCGGGTTCATTTCGAATGCTTCCAAATTTTAATCGAATTTCTCTGGACTATGCATTTTGGAAAACGTCGTGTTTGGGAGGAGAAATGCGCGGTTTGGCTGGATACGTGGATGTCATTGATATCGGGTAAGAGTCAAACACTATTCTGTGTAGCATAAAGTAGTGTTGATAACGTGCCTAACTGATTGATCCGAAACCAGCTTGTGGTACCGATGTATTTGTCATTTTGTGTGTGGTTGTCCAAATTTGTATTTTTTTTCCATTTATTTGACATCATGTATCCTACAATTTAGGAAGGAGGCCGTCGCTGTTTTAAGACTACCTATTGGCAAAAATTCTATCTACGCTTAGCAGGATCAAACCCGTGACATTCACGTTTAGAAGTCACGACAGTCGTATACGAATAGGCAGTCGTTTTTTTAATCTATGTCGTTTCTTGGCAAATTTACAAAGTGGATAGTTGATAGAACCATAGTGCTGGGTTTCATCGCCAATAATTAAGAATTTTTGAGACTGTCAACTGGGGAAGTTGTTTCGAGGAAATAGAAATTGCAAGTGAGGTTGAATTATAACTTGTACAGTCATAACTTGTTTAATGTATATCGTCTTCTGAGGTACATAGCAAAACGGATTTCCAAGATATGGTGGGTAATCTGTGCAAACGGAATAAGTGATGATTGCCGCTTCTTGTTGTTCTTCATCGATCGAAGATACTTTTCAATAGAATAACAATTACTTCTCTAAAGCATACAGTTTGGTGATTGTCCTTCACAAGCTATTTGGTGCAGAATTTGTTTGTTGCCTATTCAGTCAAATAGATGTTTCCGTTCAAACAATGTTCTCAAACCCTACGATGATGAGATTTTTTTTTGCATTTTATTTTCTTTAGTGCAAATATAAAGTGATTTGTTAATACCAATTTATAACGTCTGTCAACCGGTCTATTACCCGGTCATCAGTATTTGTTCTTTCGGGAATATACCACACAGAAAAATTAATATTTCATTGCTATTAATATTCAAGACGTGTTTTGACGTATATTTACCCCAATAAAATTTCAATCACTAGCTGAAATGATCATCGTGGAGTACCAAACACCAATTCGGACGGCTAATGCATGCGTCGATGAATCAAATTTGCGCTGTTCGAAAGAAGGTTTGCACACATGACATGCATGCAAACTTTTCAGGTAACTGGCACCTTGAGAGTGACGACCATTTAGGTCATTGTTGAAGAAAATAGCGTAAAATGCATTGTTTCGTTGTCTTTTTTCTTATTCTTTCAAACTCTATTGATTTTTTAACAACTCCACTCCATGTGCAGTCGTTTTTCAAGAAACGTTTATGGAAACAAACTCATTTACTGCTCAATGTAATGATAACAAACGGCAACCGGAGATAATAGGAACACACAACGAGAACTTTAATTAATTTTCCACTTCGCGCAGACCGTTCCAAATCGTTTTTGTTCTTTTATTTGTACAAAATCAGTTTTTACTGCGGATATTCTTTTGCACTTTGATTGTTAATACGTATAATAAACAAGAACAAGACGGGGCTGATCAGCATACTTTGTTTGTTCTATCCCAAATGAAAAAGGAATCTGCTTATGATTTCAGCCCCTCCAAAATCGTCGGCTGTCTGCTCATTCGATAGCGTTTGAGTTGTGGCGGCCAACTGCGAGAAATATCGTATAAAAATTGGCCACCAATACGTGAACGAGAATCCAAACAATGAATCAAACTTTAACTGCCGATCATCTTAGATACGGTTTTGTCTGCCACAAGAGTGATAAGTTGGCTATCAAGTCAGTACTAATTTTAGTCTGAGACAGAGAATTATCAAAGTGTAATGCTGATTTAGTTGAAGTTTTATGTATCAATAAACTTACGTAGTTTTATGTGGGCTGATAATATGTCCATTGTGAAACAACAGTTTGTTACATCTGTCACCCGACGCATCCGATTTGATTCTAGTCGGCTGGATCCTAGGGACAGTGACTAATGTAAAGAGAGACAGACAGGAAGTTCCTTGGAATGGTCTTAAGTGGACATACCTTTACACGTGCCTTTTACAACGGGTTATCCAGACAAACATCACAGTCAAGGAAGAATCCACAACTCATCCAAGCGATCGCTAACACGCCGCTAACCGTTGTATAAAGCGAACAAGAGATTTCTTAGTCAATTTCAGCCAAAGTTTGCTAAGCCAGTTCTATCCAATTAAGTGAAATATTGATGCGACCAACGGGTGCAGCTCCATTTCACATAACACAAACGGTGCACTGAACGGAAGGTAAAAAGATGCCTGTACACTGAAGAGATGTATTTTCACCTGTATATATATTAGTCAGTTTCTGGGACCAAATGAAGCAGAGGAAAAGTACGTCATTGGAAGTAAGCTACATTTGGCTCAGGTTAGCAAATTGTCAGTATCATGTAATGGGAAATTTTAAAACCTTTTTGACACAGGGTTAGAAAGACCAAGCGGAAGAATTGACCTACAAATTAACGGATCACGAATCGCGAATCGCTTGTTGTTGTTTGCCTGAAAAGTTTGATATGGATTTGTAATGAAACAGGATGATGTCAACATATGCACTGCTCCAAATGCCCAAACCCAAGATGATTTAGACAACAAATCTTACGGCAAATGAGAATCAATGTTTAGACTTGCAAAACATATGGCTATAAGTGAGTGAAAAAACTGCGTTGGCAGAAAAACGTATGTGGCGAGAAACGACACAGAAGAATGTCTGAAATATTGTATTTTCCAACAGACGAAAACCGGAAGCCCACAAAAATCAAACTTGTCCCGTGTTCAAAAGGTGACGAAACAGTTGACCGACTATTGGACATCCATGAATACAAACTGAAATCGTTGACAAATCATCCTGAATGTACACCTAGAGTCACAAAAACAAATTGGTCCGACTAAATACAAATTAGTGAGCACAGCTAATACCATTTAAATGGTGATACGATAAATATCCGTATTTCATACAGACACATCCCTGGAAATATTCATGATCCGAGAGGGGGGAAGTTATGCAATCAAGTCATTCCGTAAAACTGAGAAGCAATCAGGGACATAGTGGATGTAACTGTAAAATTTCGTAGATCATATTCAAAGAATTCGGAGGACCAGGTTCAAGTGGGCTGAGTGCCGAACGTCTCTGGTCGAGTGTGGTCTTAAATTTCAGCAGAGATTCTAGTCTACGGTGCGGCATCTGATACTCGCCTGTGCAAGCTAGTATAAATTGTTGGTCACATACAAGGAAGGCACTTCTGAATTCAGTTGGCAAAGTTAGTAATAATTTAAAACACGTCATAATAATTGAAACTTAGTTGTTGGGTGTAAATTTTTCTGTCATTTTCTGAATTGCCATTCAACGAGATTAGACTCCGCAAACGGCACCTCTTTGGCTAAGCAATGGATCGTTTTCAGCATGGTGAACCTGAATTCCAAGAAAATAGGTGACCATATCTTGCCTATGCTGGAATACTGAATTTAGGCAAATGTACAATCGGATTGAAATGGGCACGAGGTAGTCTGGGGATACGTACATGATATACAAACACCGGACATTCAATCACCCATGCAGCAATTTCTGACTGGCGTTCGAAATTGAAAGCAAAATTCACTGAACAAGATACATTTAGTAGAAATCAAAAGTCCAAAAGTAATCAACGGTATCCGCAATTCAGAGGCGATGGGCGGAGCTGTAATCACAGTCACATTAAGGTCACCAAAACAAGTTCTCAGTCGTTCAACTATATTTCAAATATGACTGAAATATGCATTACGAAGGGAAGGGAAATGTAGTAAGAATCACAGTTATATCGGAAAATAATTGTTTGAAGAGTGACTACTCCCAACACAAGGTGTGAATTCTATGTTTTTCTACTTAGTACGGCTTGATGAGATGTCCATGTGAACGTATAATAGGTTCTTTTTCATTTGGATAAGGAGATTTCGCGGATAAAAACGGCAACTTAGTGCTAAACGCCGGCTTGGATCCAATGGAAGACCAAGCCAATCGAATAAAAACACGGTAAACATATTTGATCGGAATTCCAGTGAGTTTCCTTGCTAAAATGACGTTACAAGCTAGCATGAAAATGGGATTATAGCCAATCGGTCAATATGTTAAGTTATGGAAATTCAAAGTCTGCATTTTTCAAATTGGGTATTCAGTTTATAAACAAATACATAAGCAGCTAGTCTTAGTTCTCTTTTATTATAGATGTTACTAAGTCGTTTCTTTTTGATTGAAATTCAATTGATTTTTCACTGTCACAACGAAACATCTCAACGTGCAATGGATCCTCTTTCGCATCAAAATTATGGAACTTGGAACTAAACACTGTACTTTAGATACTGTTTGACTTTCGGTCCGAACAAACTTGTCCATTGCGTCTGTTTCTCATCGACCCTCAGGTGTGATCCGTTGAATTAGCTTGTTTTGTTCAAATAGAGTTAAACTTTTGCTACTTCGTATAAGCGATAGTATTAAACGATGCTTACGTGACGTTTGGACGGTACTGTGATTGTCACCTCTTTTTAGATGATGCGTGCTTTTGGCTTACTCTTGTTTGGTAATTGATTCAAGCCAGCCATTTTTTTTCTTTTGAGAAAGTCGTGTGAGATTGGGACCAGTTGACAGCCGATTGATTTTTTAACTTGCCGGAGTCTTGTAATTAAACAAGACTGGCAATTCTGCAGCTAAATTTGAAATGCTGACGAGACATTTCATTGGATTTTATTTCGCGGACAGATGGGACTATGTTTTTTCAATATATTCATCATTGTAAACGCGACTGGAACACGGATGATCTAGTTTCGTTGCTCCCCTTTTATCTGACATTGTATCTTTGAACTTATATTTTGGCAGATGGGAGAAAAACGCAAAGAATAAAAGAATTTCCTCCAAGCAGAAACAGTATGCAGACTCTTCTTACTGGAAATGATGTCTGATTGGTGCTGAGCGAAAGAACAAAGAGGTGAAAACACGAAGAAATTACAATCCCTAATGTTAATTACCTCGGAATATGTTCACTTATCTACTGCTTTCCCCAAAGCAAAAATGAGATTTTTTTCATACCGTTCGAAATGTTCAATAATTAGGCTCATTAGGTCCATTTAAAAAGACAACCAACCGATTTTTCACCCATCATCCATACAGGACCGAGTCAAGAGTTGAAGATTTTCGCTGTGTATATACAAAGAAATTAGATAGTTTAAACTATTTCGCGTTGTTTTTAGTGTTTTTAAAGGAGGAGAACTTGGCCGGTTAGTTTACATTGGAACGCCTGGTTTCAACAAAAGGCTTCTTATTTTGAGTTTTAATATGCATACACAGTACAGGCTGATCTTGTTTTAAAATTTGATCAGACAGTATCATTTTTGATACTGTTACCTACCTTCCCTGCCATAAATAACTGCACCGCATACAGCCATAGTGACGGTGATGTTTACAATGCTATAACCTAAGTAGTTTATTCTTGTAACTTATTCAAAGATAGCCAAAAATTACTGAAACAAACTAGTTCAATTTTCCAAACATCACAACAAAGTTTTTTGTAGCCTTCTCTGACCTCGTTCCGGTAGACGTAACATATTGCTTCATCGCCACGTCGACGTTATTCACGCTATCCCCTAATGGATTATTTCGTTCACGGAACTTGGATTTATTTCAATAATTTTTTCCGCCGCCTGAGAAATTGCCTGTTAATCTTCTGGACTCCAGGCTCGACTTATTTTCCCAGGCGAGGTTTTTTATTGATCTATTACAGCACGAAGGAGGTCGATCGTGAATGTGTTTCGTGACAATGCGTTTATGCGTCTCTGTAGGGACGATGACATAGAATCCTGCCTGATCATTTTGACCAGTGAATATTTACCCACTCCATCAAAAACTAAAGATATTTTTTGCTTTGCGATCAGGATCAAATCTACCGCTCCCTCTCCTCGCATCTCCGTAGAACGGTAAATTTGGTGATCAATTCTTGATGTCGCCTGGACAAAAGACAGATCTGAAATGAGTAGCTCGCTTCAAGAGTAGATGAATTTCGTTTGGTAGAGACATTAGAGTACAGTATGGGTCATATTGCCAGTGTAATTTAAAATGAACCAGTACATATGAGTATAGACGTTTACAAATCTGAAACTATGAGGGTCGAAAGAAAACTTTTTTTCTGTTCAGTACATAGTGAATTTAGAAGGCTGTTCTGCCTGCGTTGCGTTGTAAAAACAGTCAAGCGACCATGATTCAGAAAACACGTAAGCAGTGTTCCACGTGAAAATGACTATCGGGAATCACGTAATCGTCACCATATGGGAATAGAAACAAGCAAAGATAAAACTTAAATGGTCAATAAGACAGAAACACTGACAGTCCCATTTTATGGTCATGAAGCGTTGGATTTTTTAGCCCAAAATCGCGGGGTTTTATGTGACCTTTTCCGGTTACGCACAACGTCAAACTTTATTTGGTGGATCATCCATTTGTTCCTTGTCATATTTCGAGCTTCATGCACGCATGGAACACTGCCCATGTGATAAGACTTCTGTCCGACAGAAAAAATCCCTTAGGTAGTCTACTGAAAGAAACAACTGGGGTAGTCAGAGGAGTAATTTTCTTTACATTTGGCTGAGAGTGGTCAACAGAAAGACATTTACCGTCCTCCGAACTGATCCTGGCAGCGGCCAAATTTCAGACCATGGTATTGCGCACAAGATTATTCATGATTTCGGAATCTATTGTAATCTCATTGCCGAAATCTGAGTTGTACAACCGACGTAACCCCTTGCCACCGTCATCGTTGTCACGGTCATAATCTGTTCCCTTCTATTTTGCATACGCAACTTCACTGGTCGGTCCTTTCTTCCACTCTTTCATTTCTTATTCACCCTTGTAACTTTCTATGCTACGCATAATTTTTAGTATACACCAGTGTTGCCGGCGCCGGTTGTTTTACGTAAGTTGTTGAGATACCGGATCTCATTTGGTCATTCGCAGCAGACTTTGCCTATGTATCCTTTCTTGAATAGTCACCATTACCCACGTGACGTGATTAAACCGTAAAAATTTCTTCTTGGTGAAGAAAGAGTCGACTGATTTATTTGTTTCTATGGCACCAACAAACAAACACTTTACTGGTCCTCTAGAAACAGGAGATTATGAAACCAATACGGCCGATAACCTAGCGTGAACAATCACTTTGGCAATCATGATGAATTCACGGATTAGGTGCGAATTGCCCACGCTGATAACAGCCATGGTGATATACGTTGTTCCCGTACCGATGATGTGCCAATGATACTACTACTATTTGAAACGATCACCTACTCTGTCCTAATTGGTTTAAAATGTAAGATCGCCCACAGTATCCGCGTAACTGTAATAAAATGTGGTCAAATTATGGATGCAGGATTAATTTGTGAGTTTTATTTGTCACGTGGCCACGAAACCACTTATTTGCCTATACTAACTCCTGACTGCAAAATATTTCGATCCTCATCCTATGCTTTCCAAAGCTTATACTTGACGAGAAACAATAAATTTAATCATAGGGGGCAAATCTTCAAAGTGTACAGCAAATAGCAATCCTAACCTAATAAGGACTGTGGGTCTATTAGCATAATATCCTACAAATGTTTATCACACTCATGCAAAAAGTGTCATGCACATAATTTTCACTTCAGTTGATCACAGCATAACGAACCAAATGCTTGAATTCCTGTTTCTTTCATTCAGCGCGGAGTGGCAAATATTTCGGAAAATACGCTGTAAGCACCAGCATTACTAAGCAAGCAAAATAATGGGCAGAAATTTAGTTGGTATCCCATATTGGTTAAAATAGGCAAGTCACAACCATGAGGTTGGACTAAGTGAGAGCTATCCACAATGATATCAGTAACAAAAGGCAATGGAAACCATCGAACCTGTCACAGTTCTTCAGCAATTTTTTTAATTACTCCGATGTGACCTTCAACAAATCCAGTTTGAATGTGCTTTCACTATAAGCGGCAAGAAATTTTATAATTTCTATACCAGTACGTACTAATTAAGTAGATCATTGAGTTATCAGTTCAAGATATGAATCACTTCGGATACGACTAAGATTTAGGCTAGGATATATTGCAGTCTACAAACACATAATAAGAGGAGCTTATTAAATAATTTCATGTTATCCTCAGCTACTTCTCGGTACCTCACAAAAAGTAGTAGCTTGGAATACCATTAAGGAAATTCTTCGGATACATCACAATCCGTGATACCGGTACCGTAAGACTCAATTTCATCCAGAACACGTTAATGGAAACTTTTCACGCAATCTTTTCAACCGCCACGTTCAATTTTTTACAACTACGTCAAGTGTTAGTTTTTGTGACCTGGCGTTCATAGCTGCATACCTAAAATTTACGTGATCTGGTTAAGGTATCTACTTTTCTTGAACAAAAGGAGCTAAATCAAACCGATCCGTCGGCAAACTTATTTTTTCAAAACCTTATCTGCTAAACATGCCCGAACATATCAGCCCGTTTGTATGCCAGTGACCATGATATTTCTTCTCAAGTCAAGAATGATCGTGCCATCTGAATGTCTCGAACAGTACCTTTTGGCGAATGGTGTTCATAGACACAATGTAAACACACGAAATTAAGGTTATTCTCAAAGAGGCCGGTATTTTTAAACAAGCTGGAGCATCTATTATTCAATGTTTGGCGTGGTAGGTAGACTTTTAAAATATGAATCAAACTCGAATGGTCGGCTGCAAATACGGCTAAGCTCAGTCAAATACTGCTGGAAAGTCAATAAAACAAACAGATATTTATTGATAAAATCTTGTAATGATATCCCGTTACAAAGTGTAAAGTGAATATTTGGTCCCCACATTCCTATCCTGGATTAGCACGGATGCATACGACCATTATCGGTGAACAGCAAAGAATTAGGATCATTGAAACCACTGCTGTAATCAAGCGGATGTCACAGATTTCGGTTCGCATATGGCCAGCATCTGAGACATTGGTTTGGGAGTAGGAGAGCGACTGATGTTTCCCCTGACGGTGATCGTCCGGCTAACCATCAACAGAAGACGCGACGACACGCACCAAGTGATCATTGTTTCAGCTTTTAATTTCTTTATTAATAAAACCAAAACATACGTCATTTTCCGGAAAGGGGTCGCGAGCAACACAAGGTCGCCAAGTGAATAATTTACCCGGCGGAAGAGGAGACATGAATCCGTGAGTTTTAAACTGCGATAACACGGAGCTGACTGCTCGACTATCGGCGTCCAAAAGAACCCGAAATTCAGTGCGGATTACAGGATTATTAATTAAGCATCTCGGGCTTAAATTGGGACATAGCGTTTAGGGTACAAAGAGCTCGCATTGACTAGCTCACGTCAGTTTTCCTGTGAACCATAAGAGACTTCCTAGGCTGTTTTATCCATAAGATATGGCCGTGACAATCGGGATCATTGCAAAAGGGAACCAGCAGTAATGGTGCAACATTCAGTCAAATATTTGGAGAAATTCAAATATTATCAACAAATTATCTTGGTTGATATTTTGACAAATTTTAGCAGAATCGAAATGTCGTCTCTTGTAGCATTTCGTCCGTGAATGCATTCGAAATTGTTCGGAGTCAAAAAGACAACAAGACAGTTTACAAACCTGGAAAACAAACTGAATAAATTAAATAAAGAGCAGAAAAGTAGCTATTGGTCATTGAGATTTTTGAAAGCAAATTTTCGTATCACTATTTCGTCTAACAATTTCATATCCTGATTTTTCCGACGGTAGAATTAATTTATCTGGCATTTTGGAATTCACATGTACAAAATTTTCTTGCTCTTAGATTTGCTTTGTCTTCTTGGTTACACAAGGTCAGTACAATGACACGGAATAGTGGATGCGATCAACGAGAGCGTACAGAGTTTTGAAATTCACCACTCAGCTGAAGGATCAGAAGGTGAAAACTTTGCGGATATTTGTGACACCAGCTGTTCAGAACAAACCTTCTATCTTTGAGCCTAGTTGACAAAACGTCGTAAGATTGACTATTTGTGCATGCACATCTGGAAACGCAACACAACAGACTCGATTTAGAGTCCTAAATTCCCTTCAGGAGTCGATGCTTCACTTGCCTCATTATGTCTTTTGTCTTTTACTTCCTTTATTAATAACAATGTACATCAATTTTCAGGAAGAGAACCGCGACCAGCAGAGGGCTACCAAGCGGGAAAGTTGACCGGCGGTGGCAAAATGCAAACCCGCGGACTTCACGGCCACGATCTTATCCGCTTGGCCACAGCCGGCCATGAACTACTCATTTCTATGGCCATCTTATAATTACTGTTTTGGTAGGAAATCAAAAATTGTTTTGAAATTGGATTTCGCCCACGTTCCCGCCAAAAACTGAGAAAAACAATTGTTTGCACACACCAATTTGTGTCTAAAATGAAACCAATTTTCCAGAAGCACCTAAGCCACGTGACAGTCCGTATACAGGACACGGGATAGCGAAATAATTTACTTTCCTTAGGTTGCCATTTATAATGTAGTAACTGAATCACTTGCCTGTCTGCCAAGGTTCGTGTGATTTCGAAGAGAACAAATGGGAATGCATCAAATTTCGTGCAAGATTACACTGTGGATGTTATTTTTCTGCTCCAATCTCAAAATGACAATCAACTGATAACCACAAGATTTTTTCTCTCAGTAGTATTTTTCACATATGGGTAGATGAAAGAAAGTCCCCCGAAAGCACACCACAAGTTTCGCGGTTATTGCTGCTCTTCAGGTATGCGTACCCGGTACTCGCCCGTCCCACCGTCCCTATACTAATGCGCTCCTTTTTTGGTTTTTTACTAGAATCTTATTTGAACCATTAGGAGCCTGAATGGATGACAAGTCAACTTAAGAATAAGCCATGGTAATATGAAGTTTAGCCTTGCCTGACAGAAAAAAATCCTCCGACGATTCACCATGTGATTCTTATATGGGCCTATCATCCATTCACGTATCTAACGACTCAAGCGAGATTCTAGTGATCATCACAAAATATTTAAAAAGACTGCGTTCAAGGTCCGAACACCACTACCACGAATTCTCCGTATGTCTGGACTTAATTCGTCACACAACTGGTATCTTATCAGTAGCCGGGGTGTTTTCTTCAAATAAATCGCGTCGAAACATGACAATACTTTGTTCGTCTCAACCGATTTTCTCACTTTAGGTTGCCACTGGTGTTGCCGACGAGGTTCACTTTTGCACAAAGCTGGCCTAATAGCAACCAGATAGTTCTGATCTCCGAAAGTTATTTGCTACAAACATGTTTGAACAAATGAATTATTAGAGCGTACCGTACTACTGAACTATTCGAATAGATGATCAATCATATTCATATAAATTTTGCACATAAGAAAGGACATCTAATCTATAATATGAACGGAAATTTGTTCAGAAACCCAGTTACGAAGAATCTGAGCTTTGACCGAAACGTATTTCTCTAAAGTCTCTAATCACTTGTTAGATATTTGGAACGAAAGATGAAACAACTGTGTAGTGCATCTACTGAGTGTCGATATCACAAAGTGAATTAACATTAACTACCTATCAGCTATTCCATAATGTCATCTAGGTTGATCAGATTCATTTATTTGAACATAAAAATGATAAATTTTGATGTCAACGTTTTTTTAACTTCTCGATTTAGGACTTTTGACCGAATGCAAAATATTTCTTTACTGTAGCCTTCACTGCGTGGAGGCTTCCATATGACAGAAAGGACAGAACTCATGATTTTGCAACCTAACACCAACGCGTTAATTGCGTGACCACTGGACGCCCCCTTCCCCTACCAAAGAAACAAACAACGGTAACACCGGCAACGTTGTATTTGTACTGTGAACAGAGGAGCTTTTCAAATGAATAGTGTATGCGTGCACATGGCCTCCTGGCAAGACAATCAACTACTGCAACCAAGCTGCTAATTACACGATAATTTAGAGTTAGGTCATTTTCTTCTTCAGAGCATATCATGTTCACCTTTTCGGACTAATTGGTTAGATTCCTGCATTCGCTTGTGGCATGATATTCTGCATTTTCTATTCCCAGTCGAGAATCCCGCGAGACTAATCAATTTTTATGGTAGGATATAAGAACGTAAGTGATACCAATTATTTTAGTTTACTCTGT
The DNA here is from genome assembly GCA_008360955.1 of Fasciolopsis buskii. Taxonomy (NCBI): domain Eukaryota; kingdom Metazoa; phylum Platyhelminthes; class Trematoda; order Plagiorchiida; family Fasciolidae; genus Fasciolopsis; species Fasciolopsis buskii. Next base: position 361,226 of record LUCM01001418.1, on the reverse strand, counting down.
CAGATTCACACACACAGGCGACAGATTTTTTTCTATAACAGACAGACTGAATAAACAAACTCTTGTCCGTACTGCTTCATGTACTTGCAACGTCCCGAACGCAAATTTTACCCCGAATTCATCTTATTGACATGACCAGTAATTGATCTTGGCATGATTCTCGTGCCAGCTGCAATAAACAGCACACAATTGATTGACTTTTATGTGGTACATTTTTTGTTTATCGGTAATTACATGTTCTAGATAATTGTTAGTGTGCTAGTCAACTCAAAGCTCTTTCTGTTGTACTTATTAATTTTCATGCAACATTCCACCAAGAGAATTTAAATTCCTCCGCAATTTGTATGTCCATAGGTTTACTTTTTCGTGGACTAGTCAGGATCTAATCTTGAAATCCTATATCATGCATGCTTTTGAAACACGACCTACCAGGCTTGACAAACAATGAGCAAACGGAAATGTCCGAGGGATTCCCGCGTGACCTTGTCGTGAAGCTGATGGCACAGATAAAAAATACCAAGATTTAAGTGGAATCGTTTGGCCCTAGTATTCTGGCGAACTTCGGAAAACACTATCCATTTCCTGTACTATATACTTCGATAGTCGCCCTAAAAACGTAGAGTGACGAAGATAACAAAATGTCCATAGGGGAACCGGGAATTCAGCCGTCCGACAGCAGAACAATCCATTCCATATGGCATTATCCAAATGCGAGTATAGCTAATGGACACTCATAATTGTGACGGGGATTTTCAAACCATCCTTTAATCTCTAGGTTCAAACGTGTCGTAAATTTGTTCAAATAATTATGTCGTATAATTTACACTATCAACCGTAGTTAATTCCATGATCCTTAACATCGTTATTGCATTAGTCACGTTGGGTTGTTTATATTCAAGCCTGTTCTAAGCCTTGAGCCTAGGATCCAAGATACGACTTCGTGATAGTGGGAAACTTTAGCCATCTGAAGGAATTGGGACTCTCCCAATCGTTGAAAATAGCCCAAAACTAACTTTGGAAACAGAAAGAGGTATCATTGACCGAAGGTGATCAATACAAAATCGGCATCACTTTGGGTTTTAGTAACTGTTCTCAGTAACCCATTTGGGCTTATGTGAAACAAGAACGTTTACCCAAACGAAATTGATGGGCACGCATTTTAAAGGTGTGCAGAGAAGATATATTATTAAAATCGTTAATACTCCCCCCTCTAAGTATAGCAAACTAACCGAAATCATAATGTGTGCACTCGTGCACTGCTTCGATAGATCTCGGTGATCATTTGAACATTTTGTTTCCGAAAATAATATTTTCATCCACGGGAACCTTCACTCATCGCGGGCATTTACCACACTGTATTTGGGGTAGGAAAAGCACTAGACGAATGAAGTTGTCCTCTTTACTAAAACAGGCATTTAGGTGTAATACCGGCTGATTAAGAGGTTTCTCAAGATCAACCAGTAGTTTCTGTGATCCTTTGATTATCAGTCTGTCTGACAATCATAGTATCTATAGTAGTTGCATCCAAAGTTGCGATATGGAATACGGTCACTGACAATGACACACAAGTACCAAGGTTCACAAGTGCTAAGACACCGACCCAAACTAAGCAACGGAAAACAGCGAGGAGCCCATAGCTTCTACGAAATACGTCCGGGTTTCATTTGCAAATCTTACTTTCATGTAAAAAATAGTTCTGATTCGTGGAATGCCTTCTGCTCAATAGCTGTCGAGGTATGTTTAAACTTCACAATCTTCTGTGTCCACAGTTTCGGCTGACAGGTTGTCTAAACAGCCAGTATCGAAGCTATACTGGACTGTTCCACGTAACCTGTGTGCAGATACCATCGCTGCACTCTTAGATCCACATGAACACTTGGAACCTGTTAGAATAAACAACTGTTTCGAGCTACTGCCGCGTCAAATAATGAGGCACACAAATTAGCGCAAGATGCCTTCGAAAAGGAAAATTCCATTTTCGATCTCGCGTCAAAACCGTTGTACACAACATGTTTGTCCAGATCATTCGTCAAAAATTTGGTTGGTGAGGAAGTCCAGTCTGGTGGAATTTCAATCTCTTAAGAAGTGGTCATTAACCTGTTTGATTGTCATTCGTGGCTCTGAATCCACATTACAAGGCTTATACATACTGTGGCCCATGCCTCCTGACGGCATGAACTCCTGGTGTTCAGTATAGTTGGGTAAAAATTCTTCAGTTATCGAAGGGTCGTCTAACCTCAAAAACAGCACCGAGTGCTTCTATTGCCTGAGATTTTGGTTTTTGTGTTAATTGCCACCATCATTAAGATGATTAGACGACTGGTAAAGAAATATGAACAGTTATAAAACTGTTTCCGGAAAAGTCACCTAGCGACCACAACTGCACCGATTAATACTGACAAACTGTCTATTACTTGGTTGACAGTGTTGGGATACGCATTAGCATGGTTTATTGCTTCGACAAATCTCACATGTTTTCATTTGCTTTCAAATCCGGGGACATTGGTACCCAAGCCATCCTGAAAATAAATACTCGCTAGGTAAATGCATGTCTTCTTCGGAGATTCGCGTCTTTAACAATTGGTTCTCACGCATAGGGAGTCTTCTTTTCTGGACATTTTTTCCTTCGTCACGCGTTTGCCAATTAAGTTACATTATTCACATCTTGCTCGTTTTGGTTGAAACCATCTTGAAAACCTTCTATCTTTATCCAGTATTCGGGTATGTACCTTCTGTAGGAAAATAACCTGCAAGATGTTCATCCCTTCACGATGATTATTTGTAAAATTTACTAGTCACTGTTGTCCTTCATCCAGAAACGCAGGGGAGAATTAGTCATATTCTAAAATACATCTAGTTCAAACACATGTCCGCGGTCCCATCGAAATTGCGAGTTGATAGAGGGTGCTGCTCTGGTGAATCGGTGACATTTTGAAAGCTTCTTATCTGCATTCGTGATCTTGGGGCAACGTACTTCATTCACATGATAATAAACGTGCTAACTCGCCAAGACGAAAAAAGATTGAAACAGTTTAATGAGCGGGTTAGCTTCGTTGCAATACTTACATAATCGGAATTTTTCCAATACACTCGAACATCAAAGCAACCAGCCAGATGACTTGCAAACAATCATCCTGTTGAATCAGTCTGCATACGTATACATTTAATTCTGTTTGAGAAAACTACTACTGGTAATACGGTTAGCTATGCTATTTTTATGCTTCCGTTAATGTATGAATGTCGGCCAGAATTGAAGAAGAATTCATGAACGCGAAAGGTTTGCAATTGACAAGCATGTGTAGACAACGTTCATTTTTGCAACAGAAAGGGATTTGGAAATGAATGGAAGTAAATCAATGGGGGAAACGCCTGACAATTTGTTAGAGACAATCATCTAATATTAACAGCTTACACATTTTGTTAGGATTAATCAATACTCCAAATAACTCCTGGCTGTTTCGAGAACATTTCAGTTTATAACGCAAATCCACCCATTTCCCGATAAGAACAACAGAGGTATGGAACCGGTTTTTGATGACGTGATGAATGACTTAGTTGAGACAAGTTTTCCCAGTCAGACGTTTTCTATTGCTAGAACAAATTTCCCACCTAGATCAAGACCAATATGAAGTTAATGGAAGAGGATATCACTCACGGGCTATTAAAAATACATTGCATATATACGAATTCAGTTTGCATGAATCTGTTCAGTAGTAGGGGATTTCCAACCCTAAAAATGAGAGCCACTTTGGACGATGTCATCGTTGCACACAATAGTCAATTGTATTTAACTGCGTTGATGAACGGAACATCCGAAATCCATCAGGTCAGACGCTGGTTCTCTGGTTATTTGCATTACGTGTACATATATACGTCAGATCTAGTTAACATCCCAGCTTCATAAAGTGTCAATTCACCGAATTATATCAATTAAATCAAGGAATGTCTTCATATTGGAGGAATATCTTTTCCGTATATGGTTCTAGGCATTAATATATGTAGTATTGATTAGAATGAGTAAAAATGAAAAGCTGCTGCCCGTAATGGATGAATAAGTACAACAAATTTGGAAGTTTGATAACCGACCGGATATTCATGGTCCGAGTGATGAAAAGACAAACGTGATAATTTGTGATGTATATTCAGTCTCTATGCAACAAAGTTCGGGTTCGTTTAAATCTTATTTTCACACCTGTACCTGAATATTCTTGGTTCACAAATTTTGAAATTACGCATTTTTTCACAATTATTTCTGTGGGCCAGGAAAATCCCGTTGGTTTTCAATTTGGCAATTTTAATGCAACCGTCTGTTGTTCATTTTCACCCATGCCACTCAATACTACATATGGTAGTGCCTGGTAGCAACCATCATAAACGCTATTGGAATATACTGGAAACATTTCTATCCGGTTACTGGTTTCGCCTGATGTATTGAAAGCCTTTTACGAATAAAACCCTTTCTTTTTGACCGAGTATGACCAACTGCTTGTTATTAACAAATAAAATGCAAAGTGCAACCTCGTACTTACGCCTTATCTACTCAGTAAATTAGGATGACTTCCTATTCACAAAACGAACAACGGCTTTTATCAAACTTAAAGTAGTATTCCAGCAACTGACATTAATGTGAAGGAGGATTCAGTAACTGAAACAAGAAGTTATTTGGTACTAACTTGTTTTCTAAGCGCATAATCTTATCGAAATGTGAGCGACTGAATTGCCTCGTTTCATTCTGTGCTTGCGGGGCTAACCTGTACCGCGTGTGTGTTCTATAAGAGAAAACGAGATTTGATGAAGCCGACAAAAAGAAAATAAACTAACCGGAATACGGTGCACTCAACCGTGAATGAGCTGTGCAAAACGTTTGACAATATCCGTGAATCCGGACTGAGATGAAAGCTCCAATAGGTGTTGTCGCTGTACTCGATCGGAAACTGCCAGCATTTCGAAAATCTGGTATTGTGAAATACAATCAGGTATGTTCCAATCACGTCACGGATATGATCAGAACAATGCTGGTTTATTTGCATCATTAGTTGAGTTATTGTTGGTCCGGTAGACAAGAATGTGAATAAACAAGACCTAACCAAATAGTGAACAGCTGAGTAGTCCAATTATTGGATAATCTCGCACTTGAATGTGTGTACGTAGGAAGATAGAGAGCAATGTGCAGCTTGATATGCCATCGATGAAAACATGATTAATAAAAAATGGCGATTCGTCAGGGCAAACCACTCTGCACCTGTGTGCTTTTTGCTAACGTCGGTAAATGCACAAGCACATGTGACTTACCGGTCCGATTCAGTTTGATTTTTTTCATACTTATCGATTGACTCGGCTATCTTTGATATAGACGATCTAATTGGATGAGAGCTGTCTCTACTATATCATCACTGTGTACCGTGCAACTACATTATACGATTTGAAAATAAGCAGACTAACCTCGTGAAATTGTGAACGTATTCAGTGCGATTGGTGCTGTGCCGCGCGGATTCCGGTCGATTTGCATCCGGCCTTCACTTCTTCCTTCTCACCACTCACTTAGACAAACAAATCTCACAAACAACGGCATGGTCGTCCAGAAGAGGTCATTTAGTTACTTATCATTCAGTTTATTCGTATTTGTGTGTAATCCTACAAACCTATGAGCTACTTGAAACCACTGCTTAGCGAAAATTACTAGATCCCGGTGTAACTAAGTAATTATTGTTTATACAAGTCAAAATTGCCTTTGAGTTGTGGTAGTTTCTAATTCCCCACGGTGTTCTTATAGTCCTTCTGCAATGAAATATAATTAATAGGTAGTCCTTACCCAATTGAGAAAACTCACTTTATAATGGCCAATTTCAAGCAGGTTGCTTTATATCCTGAATTAAACTCTTCAGATAGTGGATGCGGTTTGTAAAATGCTGTTGTTTTGAGCTCAGTTATTATTTGATGACCAAACAACAGACAGCACAAAACATATGCAGACGTGTAACGATTTCGTCTGTTCTTTTTCAATACTTCCATCAAAACAAATTGAGAATCGGTCTGTAATTGCAACTAGATAAAGAATTATCCCATGTGTCAGATGAACGTATGTAAACAGTCGTGTGTGTGTGTGTGTGTGTGTGAGGGAGGGAGTTTGCCTGCTGTCTGTGTTTCTGTTGTTGCCATTTCAACAAGCTGTTTGTTGTTCCTCTTGGAAAATTATCCCCGCTAACCATACATAGCACGAAACTGTCGAGTTCCAACAAAATAGTCTAACAGATGCTTAGTGCAATCTTTTGCTTGCGTGTTTGTCTTTGATAATCAAAATAACAGTAGGATGTTATAGTAAGATGTTCGCTCAGACGGATCGTCAACAACAACGTATTGGTCTGACAAGAGAATGATTAGTTATTTGGTCTACATATGTTGCTGGTTCTTCTCTCTGACCACTTTGAATGTTTCGTCCGTGTTCTGCTTGCTCATTTTGTTTTGGGCTTGCGTGGGTGTTTGGCTACGGTTGAACAACTGGTTCCTTTAACTGGCTCTCATATCCACAACAATTGCTTAAACCGAATCACCAAGTGATATGATCACCCGTTTCACACTGATTCCGTTGGCACAAAACAACAGCCTTATTGATTTAGTTCACTGAGGCCAAACTGACACCGGGCTTGTTCATTTTTACAAAGCAATGAATGGTCCATTGATGACGTACCGAGCGTAATAAATTGGTGGCAGTATTGCAAAATAAACTCTCTGCTCCATTGTTCTTTAGACAACAGACTGTGTTCTTGACTGAAGACGTCCGGGTATTCAATAACATTAACTGCACAAAATGTTTGTTGCATGTTCGGCAACGGCTCTATTAATCGAGAGGGAGTCGAAATGACTATCAGTTAAATTGTGATACCATTTCATCAGTTAGGATTCCATCGAAGTAGGTTCGCAGGACGTTTTGTAATCATGGAAAAAATGGATATTCGGGTGATAGCCCAAAAGAACTGGATTCCGACTGTAACCGGTCTCAAATATATGAATTCCTAAGCATGCGTAAACGAAAGTACAAAGCAACGAAATTTACCGACGCCAAGCTATCATCATGAAATGTATTGTTTTGCTAATTTTCTGCAATGATGCAAGGATTCGGATGACTTAAGAGACAAAAATCAAACAAGAAACGACTTGTTGTCTACGAGTCCACTGGACAACTCCCATCCTCAGATTCTTGGTTAAATCACACCAGGCCATCAATTGGATCGCTCAAATCAATCAGAATCATGTATCATACCATTCATTCCCCTCTGTCAGACATCAACCCCTTGACTTTTATAGAGTTTAGCGGAGTTTAGTCGACTAATTATCTGTTAGAATGATATTCGGTCCAAGTCTCGAGTTTTTACCTGATTTTTGACACTGTCTGATTTCTTTGTCTTTTTCATCCTCTATTGATGAAATAACAGCCGTTCACTATTTTCTGGAAGGAGGCTTCGACCGCCAGATTGCTGCCAAGTGAGGAAGTTAGCCAACAGTGGAAGGATTTGAACCCGTGCTCTTCTCGTCCAAACGCCACGACCTTATCCGCTTGATCAATGCGGCCATCTCGAAGATGCCGGTCTGATGTGTTTCAAATATACATCGACAACGTTCATTTTAGTGCCCTTGAAACGCAGTGGCTCTGTGAAAAAGCTCATTCGTGGACGTGGAGACATTATCTTCGTACAAATTTGCATCTCGAATGTAGAACTATGGCCAGTAACTTTCTTTCGATATTGCACTTTCAAGTCTTTTTACTAAAATGACAAGATTTTGGTAATGTCCCCCGTCCCTGCACGGTATGACTGGATATTCACTTCCCGAATAGAACCAGAGGAACACTCCATCTTCACAAACATTAGACATATCATTCTCCTTCTTAGTAGGCCTACAGTGTCGTTATTCGTTGCAGGTTTATTGTCCACACTATAGTCACGCCGGTGAAGATCAACCGAGACACTCTAGCCTAACCTCATCAGGACACGTTTATTTGGGTATTCATTTATTTTAACTTTCGTTCCATAGGGCTGGATGTGCGATTTGCTTCTCCGCTGGTCGACACAAAACTGACCGGACGATGTTGACAATTTAAGGTGCCGGATGTGTAATTCAACAAGCCAATCCGATTGTTCCATTTTTGTACCGCTTGTATAATTTAAACCCTATTGCCTGGTTTTACCACTTCCAATCTCTTTCATAATGGAAAACAAAGAACAACAGACAACGCATTCTCATGGATTGTATCGTTTTCCTGACATCTAATAAATACATATTTTGTAGACTGGCTTAAGATATTCAGCACAACATTTACAGGCTATTTTTTTTGTTTTTCACAGCTTTAGTCAGTATTCGAAATTACCGAAGTTGTCAAAGTATTTTGAGCAACCTAAAAACTCGAGCTTTTTACTCACAACATATAAAAAGTAGCGATCCATCTCAGAGTCAGCTAGCTAAGCACAAAATCCACGGTTTAATTTTCAGAGCTTGTGACAAAGCGAAGCTGTTCGATGTGATGTTGATTTTACTTGACCGTTTAAACAATTACTTCCAATAACCATGTGATTGTCACGTACAGTTGCGATTTTTTGCTTTTCACTTATGTTTGATCTCGATTCATGGTTTGTGAAATAAGACCCGATGTTAAGCTCTATCTGACTACTTTGGAACTGAACACGCACATGGGATGATGAATCCACTTACGGAAGCAACCGTGACTGCATAAGATTTACCATATAATAATAATACATTCCCGTCATCAGAATGCTTCAGGTAATTCTACAACATCCAAGTTTATAATTTTTCTGCCTCTACCTATTTTATCCAACAAAGATGGTAATAGACGATAGTAAGTTGTATCTTGTTCTTAAGGCGGAATTAAAATTGAATTAGACCCCTTGAAGTTGGAAAAGGTGATGAGGTCAGTTTTATCCGTAATTAGTATCCATCTACTTTTATGCTCTTGAAACTTCAAAGGGGTTGTAACAAAATTTGCAAATAAGGCATAAATAGGTCGGCTGATAAAGTTACTAAAATGTGAAAATTCCAGTTCTACGGTTTCTTTATCATTATTAGTTCACGCTAGTCCGGGTCAAATTTGGCATTTTACATCGTTTTTTTCAAAACCAAAACAATGCGTGTTGTTTTGTCTGGACCTTTTACCTTTTCGTTTGGCATTTAGTTCACCTCAGCACTCAAAAACCAGAGATAAATAAAAACCAAACAGGTGTTTAAAATCATTAGAAACCAATCAGGGCGTTCACTGGTCAAAAATTGTCCTGAGTTAATTGCAAGCGTCTATTCCCGAGGAAAGTTGTTGCGTCCAAAATGTGTAGGTCACCAACCCAAAGAATTTCAAATATCAACTCTCTGGGCAAACAAAAATGGCAATGTTTAAATTCACTGAAAAATTCGCATTATATTTTGTGTTGTGCAATTTCTAGCAATACACAATTCTCTAAAGTATCATGCAAATTGCACTTCAGATTTCACCTGAAAAGAAACCTACACGGGGTTACCGAAACGTCCACTGACAGACAGCTCAGTGTCAGCAAACATTCCTGGTTGTTTACGAGTAATCGTTTGGATTGGAAAGACACTCGTCTAGCCTATATCCTATTTCCCGTTCGTTGATATCCTCCTCTGGTTCAATGTGTTTGATTCGGCTCAGTCCACATGTTGTTGATCTAGCATATCAAGAAGTGGCTGAGTGTTCCGCAGCTAGGATTACTACTTTTAAGAATACAAAACACAATTTCTGCTAGTTCCGTTGTTTGTAAGTAGTGATAATGCTTACGTGCTTGGGGTGTGAACCAGGGGTGAATGATAGCTACTCTAACGTATCAACCACGAGGATATTCAGGACCACTGTCAGCAGTTTGACACGCATTCATCATCATCATCATCATCATCATCATCATCACACCGTTCATTGTTAAACAGCAAGGCAAGCCTCACTGACCACTGCCTTTTCCCAAGGTCACGTGTTTATAAAAAGAGTAAACATCCAGGAGGTACAGGAGGTGGATCTGCGCATGTGGGCAAAATAAAATGCCGCTGCAAGCAACTGGTGGAAAACAGCCTAACTGCAAAAACGCGCATTTTTCAATTATTCTGATTTAATAGAAAATAGCAACACGATCACCGCTGTTCGCAGTTCACTGGCATATCCTTCAGTGTCTCTAACCAGCTAGTTGACGGGTCTCTCGGACCCCAACCAAGGAGATGCGAGACACCTATTTTACCTAAGTTCACCGTACGTTTTGTCATTCTATGTTTCCGCGTCATCTGTTGTCCTCCAGATGGCTTCTTCCATTCACTGGGAGGAACACAAAACAGGACACGGTGTGGTAGACGAGTGTTCGACACACGCAGCACGTGACCCAACCAGCCTAGTCTACTAAGTTTCATGCGCTGAAATAATGTATTCTGAGAACCGGCAACTAGTATTAGATTCCTGACCTCCATATTACTCACCCGATCACTTCATCCAATCCAATCCTTACTACGCAGACATCATTAGTCGAAAACCTCCAACTGACGGACATCTCCCACACACACTCCATGTCTCTCAACCATACAAAAGAACTGAGGATACTGCGGTACAACGCACACGACCTTTTAACCTCAAGAAAATATCAGGCCTACGCCACAGGTGGTTCAGGGTAGCGTAAGCTGCCCGAGACTTCGAAATGCGCTTGTTCACCTCTACTGTCGAGCTACCATCGTTCGACTAGCAGCTACAAAGGTAGGTAAAACAGTTAACATACCTGCGTTCCTCCTCATCCAGTATCAATTTCGGCACTACTATCGTCCAGTCCTGTAACAGTACTTTGCACTCTGAAGGTATTCACGTGTATTCAGACACAACAGAGGATATCTTGGCAGAGGTTGAACCCAATGACCAAATTCTGTGGCCGGATAAGCAATGACTGTCTCATGTATTCCAGCGCTGATATCCATTAAGTCGCTATGAACCGACCCGGCTAATCTGATTGTTGTTATTTGACTCCCTGATGCGCTTCTCGAGTTCAGCTGCCAGATCGGGGACGACGGGTATGAAGGTCGTTGAGTCTTAACAACACAAGCAATACAATAGTCAAATGGATGTGCCGTTTCGCAGCGACCAACCGTGCCTTGTTATAGCATCATAGATTATGTGCAATCTGATCTCGTACCACAATGACGATGATTAAATTATCGAGCTTTTCAAGCCATTTACAAAATTTTATTTAGTATAATCATCTGGCACATAAATCTACTAGTGGTTTTAACAGTCACTAACGGAGCAGGACAAACGAACAACGAGGTACTGCAGTTTGCAATACGTCGTTAAACAACAGTCGGGGCAGCTTGGTTGATGAGTCCCGGAAACTCAGACATGCCAGTTTTGTAATATTTTCAAGGTGTTCAGTTTTGTGACGCGAACAGCTTTGCTGCGTAATGAAGACGCCGCTGAAAACCCGAGTGTTCTCATTTTTACCGAGTCATTTGATTGCATTATCCCCACATCCGTCGGTCAAAGTTTGCCTTCTCACTGCATGAACAAATCCAACCGTGTCTATGTTTCCAATGAGATTTGGTTTGATATAGTACAGACAAGATTGGTTCATCGACCTGGTACCGTCAGTTTCGGGTATGCACAGTAGCAGAGATGTAGGTAATCTCCATAAGGCTCGGAAACATGACAAAAAGCGGATATATAAAGATGTTCGGTTTTTGAACACCGTTATCTTCGAACTCTTGATAGAATAAGGTGACAGAAATTCTTCGTAACTCACAGGCTAGTTGTACTGTATTGGGTTTAACGTTTAGGCAGTCACTGTTCTGCCCATCGCCACAGAACGATTATCTATGAAATAGGTAATTGTTGGAGGATGCTTCAACATCCCCTGTCGATGACATGGAAAAAGCATGCTCAGTGTAACCAGTGGAGAGTCCACGTATGTGCGTTCAAACTAGCAGGCTGGAGTCAATGAGATCACCTCAAGCTTAAGTTTGATACTTAGATGATGTGGCTCGGCATAGCAATCCGAGGCACTCTTGTGTTCGATCTTGCAGTTGTCGTAGTCGTCTTCTTCCTTGAATAGCTAGTGCTATGAAGCAGCAACCAAAGTTGGAGCACATTGGTTCAAGGTTAACAGTTGTACAAACTAAAGTAAATTATACAGAACCGAACAGAACAGAACAGAACTGATCTAAATTAAACTTAGGTGAATAGAAATTGAGGCACAGAATAGCATTTTCGAGATTGTCGTTTAAACACTCTGTAACAAAAGCTTCTCGTGCGTTTACGGTAGAAGGATCCACATGTGGACGTACCGCTTTCTCTCTAATACCCCGAGAAATCTCGGTTGATTTGATTACCTCGTCTCCCAAAATCTTGCTCTATTTAATTAGCATTTTGCTGCAAAAGTGGATCACTGAATTTTGTTGGATGGCTTTATTTATCAGTCTTCTGACAAGTGATTGGCCAGTATGATCGCTCATGGTTCACTTATAATTATCTGTTAAGTTACCTATCGATTACCAGCTGTCTAATCATGAAAAGCAGTAGTACTTCGGTTGATAATAAATTATTAATCAAAGTCATATTACTTTAGGAGACTGACTGATTTTTCCGAGGCAAGAATGGCTGTTTTCGGACAAGCTATGGTAAAGCGTCAGTGATTACTGCTCCAAAGTACATTATCCATAAGTTTTCCATTTGCTGAAAATATTTACTTTATTAGTATGATCACTACAAATCCTTGTATTCGAATGGTGTTTTACCCAGCGTCAATGTTTAACTGGAATTCTCTACCTTATGTTTTTCAGACTCATTCAGTATTTCTTGTTTCGCGGTATTCTCGTCTCAGTTTTCATTGCCACCAAAATTTGTTACTAGGGCAGGGACTTAAAAGCTTGCATTTATTAGTCATTCTTTTTGTTTATCTGTTGGCAACTTCAGATGATGAGTATATAGAATTAGCTTTCGCCAGCCAAAACCTACTTTTCGTGTGGATACCGAGAAGCCTATGTTCGGTGGCAGTTGGTTGAATCAGCCGCGGTTGTTTGATTGGGTTAGCAGCTAAAGGTGCCCGTCAATATGATGAAAAAGCAGGCCTGTAAGAATTGCGGCTCGAAACTCGATCGGTTTTTAAGCTTTTTGTCCTGATTTATTTGTGTCAGTTAGTTATTTTTACTGTGGCCAATTGCAAGCGACCAGTTGGCCAGGGGTTATTAGCTGGAACATGTGTTGAAGTTTCAACCAACCCGATATGATCCCGGTGTAATTTGATTCCACGGTATTTGTACGAAACAAACACGATTAGTATAAGAGAAAGTGATTTTATGATACTATATCACAACGTGGTGTTCAGCTGTAAATTTCCATTCCTTTTTTTTACCAGATTACTAGGTTTTAAAGAGAAAGCTGGATGAATCCGCTTAAATTTTGCAAGTGAGGTAGACAGTATTGGAACTCATGTGTCTGCAGCTTTACCGGATAGATCGCAAATACTTTGTCAATGGCCAGCATGACCCAGTCAGTTCTCTCAAGGATGATAAAAAAATGTGCACAATCTCCGAAGCATAGCTTAGCAGTTACGAGGCTTTGAAAAGCGCTAATCTGATCAGCAAAGACACTTAATATGACGTTAATAACAGCATTCCATATTCACTTCACTACAAAATGTTCCCTTTGGTAGCCGAAATGTCGTGATCAGTTCCAACCGAGGGTCTGTGCAAGAATGTTTAGTAAAACAACGTGATTGTTAGAAACTGTAATTCGTCAACTCTCCAGCTAACTTTTTCATTTTCATATAATATCCAAAAATATTGCCCACAATAACCGACAAGTTAACAAATTACAACACTAATAAGCAATACTCTTACGATACCATTATAGGGCTTACAAAAGTCAATCGTGAATTAAGCAATACATTGATAGATGTTTCGTTTCTAAAGGCCTCAGTTGAAGGAAAAAATGTTCAAGTTTGAGTGCCATCTAACTCAAGCTTTGACATGCTTAGGGCAGACCCTTGCTCAGTGCATTCGAGTATGCAATAATGACAAGAACAGCATTCAAATTTGGAAAATTAGCAACAACGAACTAGAACAGAATTACAATTGTCCAGATTCGGTCGGTGATGTCTCCTCTGGATGCTGTTTGCAATCATTAAGAAATCCTGTCATTCATTGATGACGATTTAACAGTCCGATTTTCGGGAAATCCTGACTATATGAGATCTGCTCGTCAGTGTCATACCTTACAGTTAAATTGTGGCCTGGTTAATCCTGGGTTATCCGGTCCGATCCTGGTTGACAAACACCAATCATTCTCCAAGACGACAAAGTCTCATCTCGTTTATCCGTGTTCACCCTTCCGAATAGGATCCTGCATTAATGCACTTCCTGTGACTGAGCAGACGGGCTAATCGAAGTCAGATTGCTCCATAAAAAGCTGGCTAAACGGATCGAGGAAAGAAGAGGATAGTCAAATTTTTGACCATAATTTAAACACTAATATTTCCTTCCGGGCACTCTTGACAAACGTAATTTGTGACATTCTCAGATTCGAGAGACCCTATAATTGCCCTAACTAATTTGTGTTCGAAAGCAAAGTGAAGGTTGCGCAGTGTCTAGCAAATTACTGCATAACTAATTCTATCGGAATTAGACAAAAACCTAATTCCGGGATCTTTAACAATTCATCAAAGCTCGAGGAATCCTGTTTTTGTTTTGTTTTGTTTTCGCTATCAAAATTAAGGCGATTGGTGATATGGAAATCATATTTACGAACTTGTTGCCGAACACAAGGGGAGAATTGAATTTATCCTTTCGAATGTTCCAGCATACAGGAGCGATGTCAAAACTGACGCAAAAGGCGCAAGACGAACACTTCCTCGCAGAGTTAGCAAACTACCGAATCGTTAGGTGATGAATAGCTGGAAGTGACGAGACGCAGAATCAATAGGTTGTGCATTGTCTTACAATTACTGAGCTTAGTGACGTGGGCAAAAATAAGGAGACCTACCCTTTGGTGAACATTAAGAGCCCACTAGCCAAAGAATATATATATATATATATATATGAATACTGGCAAGAAATCGACCAAGATTGTGGAAGAAACACTGATAATCTTCCCCGTCCCTCGCGAGACTTTTGACAAAGTGATCTGCAATTGGATAAAAAATCTTTCGGGATTGAAATAAAAAAATGAACTTTGTCATCTATTGAGTACTTAACAAACTGAATGCTCTTCTCTAGACGGCCAATGAAATCAGGATCCGTCGTAAAACGGACAGTAAATTCGAGTCTGTTCTTGCGAGCAGATGATGACTATTTGTTTTCGAAGTAAAGAATTTGCAACAATCTCCCTTATATTATTACCGTTACTAATGTTTTGATGTTCAAATAAAAAGTATTTCATTCTTTGTCATACGTGCCTTTTTCGACATCTCAAAGCAACTGTCTGACAATTTTTCAGCACTCTACTCCTGTTTAAACTAGGTATTTTGATATGCAGATAATTCAGTAAATTAATATTTTAAAGACCATTCCACAAAATATTGCCGGATATGCATCTGTAGGGGAAAAGTAAAAAAATGTTTACGAGTGCATTTATTATTCGCGAATTCTCGTAAGGAATGCTGTCATTTAATAAGAATCGTAGATATAGTGCTCGGCAGTTACTCCCACCAGATCAGGACTTTCAGTACCCAGTAACTCCAGCAGCCATCCGAATCGAAAAAATCGTCACTTTTCCTTCATTTTTCCCCAAATCCCTTTCGTCATGTACAAACAAAATAGCTCTAGTTTACATAATGCAAATTCCGAACTTATACATCAGAGAGAGTTTGCAAGCGTCTAATATCTAACTCTACTGTAACACGCTCAAATACCTGGGGACATTTGATTAGTCATCTTTTTTTGAAAGTAACCAAACTACTGGCTTCAAAAGCGCAACCAGATGATCTTAGCTTCACAGTCTACACTCTTCAAGGGAGATCATCGATGAGCACTCTTGATGATGAAAACTATATTCTGGTAAGACAAACCAATTCGGAATACGCAATGAAAAAAATGTTTGGACAACAGATTACCATGAACGCATACCTAATGAGCAATAATAATCGCAAAACTGGTCGTGCGCTTCCGAGGAAATTCATCCAGACACTACTCACAATTTTTATATGTATACATGTAAATTCTGGCGTCATTTCGCCCTCGTTTGTACGATTGGCTCAGCCAAACCGACAGAGAATCCGGGGAAATTTCTTTTCTACTTTAGCGGCTTTCTGTTCTCAATCTTAATGTTTCTTTGCATTAAGCGAAGAAAATTTACCTGCTGATCAAATTTGTGGTTCCCATTGGGATTCTTCAAAACAGAAATTTTACATTCACTCCTGATAATATGAATTAGATTCTGGTGACAAATACCGATTTAGAATGCGTAACTATGAGGACGTTTGAACAAGTGAGTGCCAAGTAGACACAACTGACAAACCTTAATAACCGAGTGGCCGGGAAATATTTTTCAGTCATCCACATGCTACTCATATTTTATACATGCATATGTAAGTAAGTGATATATCAAACTAATATGTAGGTACTTAGTCCGTTCATAATCACTTGGTATCAACATCATTAACCATTGTGAAACGCGGTTTGTTTATTCTTATGCCGGCCATGCGAATATTGTGATGTAATCCATATTCATAACATAGATGATTCTACAAATTGCATTATTTCCCAAACGCGGCCAAGTGAGTTGGTGGACCGATAGTGATTTGCTTCACACCTAGAACAGGGAGATTCAAGTCACAAGACACTGTCTGGTTTAGTATAAAGGATAAAATGCTCATTTCGGTGGTTTTTTATTGTGTTTAGGTTGGTAACGTACCTTCGGTTTCACGACCGCTCTGATGACGTTCTTAGTGGAGCTGTGTGTGGGCAGGCGAAGTTATTAATCATAGAGATGGAGGAGCGTTTTCGGCTTATCATTTTTCAAATCAACCACACCCGGACGGGAATCAGAGACAATTTCACACAAATTAATCGTTCTGTTGGCGAATATTCACCTATAAGCACAATTTATATGCGAAATAAACTTAGTTTTTTACCAGTGAGCACTCCTTGCTAAATGAATGGCCAGGTGCGAGGTGTGTGATCGCGGTATTGTCCAGAATCACTGTCGAAATGAGTTTTCAATAGTCCTACCCCAGTAATAGTTTGGCGTTTGCTATTCGCAGTTATGACGAATGGTTGGTGTAACTGTAGTCCCATAGATCTGACTTTTACGGACCTTAATTTTCCCGAGATCAGTTTTTTCAGCACTTAAAAGACTCCTTCGGATGCGCACAATTTCCTATCGAACGCGGGATCTGGATTCTTGTGCGTCATTCCCTTCTATCTGAGAGCTTTAACGACCTGTCTAACGCTCACCGTGTCCTGTTGTTAGTTACATTTTCCGGTATTGTAGTATTAGTACTGCCACAGTGTCATGGCGCATGTAGAATGCCTATCTAGACTTCAGTTGAATTTGCTTTTATTCTTCTGACTGGGGAGACTTGTTTGATTTTCTTTTCAGAATATGAAAAGTCACTCACGAGGGGCTGGATGGTTGTTTTTCGAACCTCCGCTGCGAAATGAACTAATCGATCCATCTGTTGCTTTCCTAGGCCTACTCGTTTAATCAAACAACGCATCGGTAAGGTTGGATTCAACTGATCCGATCGTGGAATTAGTTGTCCTGGTTTGTCAGGACAAATTTTCTTTTTCATTGTCCATAAAGGACAAATGACTAACCGGATATGCATAGCAAATAAAACTTTATTGCTAATAGCCTGTGACGATCAGAAGACGCGGCGTTGAAATTCTGATGTAAACGACAATGACCGTTTTGAGATCTATTTCGATTCGGCGATGAAAATTCCAAATTTCGTTGTCTCGAAAAAAATGAAAAATAAACTTTCGACAAATTGAAATTTCATATTACAGCAAAACAAAATATTCCAACCTTTTCTTATAATGCAGAAGCTCGAACTGCATTCCGTTCTGTCTTTTCAGTTCATTGAATTCTGTCATGCACCACAGACTTCTCATCACGGTTACACGACCCCAATAATTTATGGTTTTCTTTTGTCAGCTCTTGGTTCCTTCAAAAGATTAATTCTAACTAAATGTTCAGCATATCACTGTCTCCGCATTTTTCATCTTGGTAACCATGTCAGTTTGTCTATTGCAATCGGTGAGTTGAATTGCTGTCTTTATTCGGACTGTAACAATAGCAGTAATCATGATAATAATTTATCCAGTTCAAACAGTAATGACCATTAGGAAAAAGTTGCAAAATTCCTAAGGCACTTCAGTACATCCAAGCTGATGACTTGCGGTACGAATTCAACATGGATAAATACAAATTCTGTCGAAGTTCATGCAACTGGTGTCTGAACACTTTCCGCTACCATGGATGGTAAAATGATAAAAATCCGATGAAAAAGAATTAAATGAATCTGTCCAACAAGTCCCAGATTTATTTGACCTCATTTCGACGTCAGTTACTGAATTTCCTGGTTTGCACATGTTTGACACTTGCATTCTTTCACACCTATCCCTGGAACTACGAATCTCCGGTCGGTTGTCAACATACCAAAATTTGCCGCACTCATTCACCTGATCCAAGCTACAGGGACCTCTTTTTACTCCCTCTATAGGTGAATGCCTGAAGCTTTAAATCGAAATGGAATTTATTCGCATTAAAAACATTGTTAATGAACAGACTGTCATATTAGTTTGTGAATGAGAATCAGTTGAGAATATAACGGTTTGTTGAAAGTGGCTTGGACTAGATAGTTGCGAATCCGCGTGTGAGACTGAGGGTGTGCATGAATCTAGGTAAATTTGATCACCGGACAAATTCAAGTCATTTCTTCTCCTTTTTGCTATTGTGGATGACTCTTGGGAAGCACCAATGACAGTGTGAGTCTCGATATATGCGTGCAACGGACCAGAGGGATGAAGCGGTCTGTGTGGTTCGTGACTAGTGAGACTAGTAACGTCAAACTTAAGGTTTTTGCATTTCATTAATAAAAATGCCTGAGGGCAATGCATACATCAGCGCGGGAAAAATCACCAATATTTGCTTTATCTAACCACCCGTTGGCGGCAACTCTCATGTGACATTTATTGTCACGGTTATCTCGAACAGTATGTCACGTTCTTATTGTTACGAAGGCGGTACTTTTCCGCCTAAAGCGATGAGTTTTGTGTGGGTGTTCACACTTGGTTGATTCCAGCCACTTGGCTAATGTAACTAGAGAATTCAGAATATTCTACTGAGTTCGGCGAGGGCTATTAGGTCTGGTAAAGTCGCCGATCTTATGTACAACTGACATTGCATGATTTCGTTTCTATAGTCCTTCGTTTTGTGCTACGACAGTTTGCGTAAGTACTGAAGCATCCCTGGCCCAATCGCCGCTTCGGAAAGCCTCTCGAACCCCCCTACAGTTCTGGGCCGCAATATTATTTCCACCGCGACTTGTCCGTGCACACGCACACACGCGCACGCACACACGCACACACAGCAAGGGACATGTTTTGACTAGCAGAATTGTAATCCATCATGCCCTCTCGGATTTATTGTTAATCGTATTTAAGGATTGCAAGAATTGCAAGCAAGCTTTTTCGTCATACCAAATTGTTTCTCAGTGAGATATGTAGAACTGTTCGGTGCGCTATTTTTCAAAAAAAGGAAACTTGGACCAGCTATATACTTGACAAAACTTCATTTTCTATAGGGAAAAGGCAAATTTATTGATTTCCAACACAATTTCCACACCGTTTGCGGGACACGCGAGTGTGCGGTGAGAAGTAGATGATCGAAAAAAATGAGAGCAACTGGTTAATTAGTCACAAGGAATAATGCGACAAATAAATATAGGTGATTTGGTACCGATTAAAAACTGGTTGATATTCAAAACCCGAACATTCCAAATCAACAATATTCTCACGATCGAGGTTATTATCACTTAGCCTCTAATGATGGACGAATGCCTAAATGTGATTCGATGTAGGCAGAGGAAAGCACACTTTTTTGTGTCTCATAGCTGATTAAATAAATTAAATTCTTTTGATGTAATTGTATTTCCGTAGCTTTTTTAATAGTATGAATCTGCAAACGCAATCGATAACATATTCGAGACCAACAAAGCTGTTTTCCTCAAAAACATGTCAAAAGCAAAACAGCGGATTTGCCCAGCCACGCGAATTGGGACTATTAACTCTCCCCATAATCATTACAGGCCCTATATGGGGAAAATATCCCTCACCCCAAACAGAACAAATATTATTAGTAGGAGATTGAATATTTTGATGAAATAATTCATTCACCATGTCATATGATCGCTCAACTGACCATAAAGAAACGATGGAAGCACTGTACACGTGTTTCATCCTTGTTAGGAATGATGAGCAGTGCATATGCACCGCGCCCGAACTGGCACGCGAACCCGAACAAGGACGAACGATTCTGAGTCGAACGCCTTAGCCATTACGCTACCGGACAGGCTCTGATGATGATTCCTAACAAAGATGAAATAGCTGTACAGTGCTTCCATGGTTTCTTTATTGTGAGTTGAGCGATCACATCACATGGCGAATTATTTTATAAGAACAAATATTTTTTGATTTCACAGCACTGTCGGTTGCCAAGAAAATTCTCTTTTCGATGTACATTAGGAAGGCAGATTCGACGTTCAACTGAGAGGGTGAGAGACTAAGAATGGAAGATAAAGGACATTAATTCATGTTGGCCGGATACAGTGAAAACTTCAAGTACGGGCGTCCAAAGCCACTGGAGTTTGACTTATTGTTCCTGCATGCTCGTCCGAAGAAAATGCAATAACTTTCGTTCAACTAGGGATAAATGAGTCTGCAAAGTGCGTGCTTTTAGAGGAAGAAACGATTTTCATCAGGGTTGAATAAATTAGGTTTCCGACTAGATAATTTCTTATTGTAGAAGAAAGAAACACAAACAAAGTAGAAGACGAGTGAAAAATTTGTGTTATACTCCTTCCAGTTCCATTGTTTTCTATCCCATGTCTATCGGTTAACAACCGTTTTCAAGTGATTCGAAGAGTTTGGCTGTCACTTTTTAAAACGAAAGCTCATTTTTTGGACTAAGAATGTCCCGAACGGCGAAATCTCACATGCATTGTGCGACCCAGGAAAGTGTGTTGTGAATATAGTTTGGATTTCACCAAAAACTGGAGGTTCAATGAATTGGTGTTTTCTATTCAAACCAAATCACTATAACTTCTAGACGATAGCCAAAAATTGTTAAAAAAAGCCGGAACTCACTGTACAACAATCTGAGACTACACAATGGTGAACAGAGATTACCAAACGACGGTGAAACCCAGTGACACAAGAATTAAATTACTAGTAGGAACACCATGAACAAACTAACAACATTCGAAAGTCGCCATATTCTTTTGGCCGTTATTTAAGTCCAGTAAGCAATCACTTGTGTTCTGATTGGATCAGTCGACAATTGATTGTTTATGGAAAACAAGGTAGTAACAAAGCTTGTTTCGGCTTTTTACAATTGGACAGATGAATCACGTTGTATATGGCAACGGAGAAAATTGAATAAAAAAACAATGAAAGTTGGTTAATTCGACTGATACGTGTTCACATGGATTTTGTGCATTCGATGCCATGGCAAATAATACTTACTGGTAAATATCGTGTTATTCACATCGGGCCAATAGTGACGTGACCTTATTTAGCTCTAATGGTCATAGTAGACTGATTCACAGTACGTGAGTTTTTATTAGGGACATGCTGGAAGCGGGATTATTTCGGTGAATTACTATCGACTGGGATGTGAACTGAACCCGACCTGTAACATTATTTATTTGTATTGCTCTAACGATATTTGTGGAAGCCAATATTTTTATTTGAATTCAATAAATAATTCTACCCAACCCGGTACACGGCGATTTTCGTTTATCTGTTTTTGTCGAATTTTTTTCCTTTAGCCGTTTTGCATGATATACCTATCTACGTTAGAATAATCCTCTTAGGCGCGGTTCGATCTACGCACTTTGCGCCACAGGTATGAATGAATCGATATGAGCAGTGCTAAATATTGAACCAGTCGCATTTTTGTTTGGAAAACAAGAACTAGTCTATCCATGGACAGGATACATAGCTCAGAACCCAAGCACTCAGATTCCATTGCCACTGGAAACAGTTTCCTAATCATATCTACCGTGGTGCCTCGTTCGAGGATGTGCGATTAACCTTAATTTAGTGTTCCCGAATGTTTATTGGTACAATGTATTCTTCGTTGGTACCGAAGTTTGAATGTACGCAGTCACGACGCACGCTCGAATACACACCCATGCACGCACACACATGACACGACGAAGCGCAAAACATCTGGTTCAGCCTTATTTGGAGTCCTGCCGATATTGTGGATGCAGTTATTAGCTCGGGGTGATGACGTCTAAATCGGTCCCATCGAAGTGACCTAAATTCAACATTCATCAAGGCAGGTGCGATTCTTGTGGTTTTCTGCGAAGTCCCAAATCAACGGCAAGTGAACGGTGACAGAAAGTTGCGATCGAGGTGCTATTGGTCGCCTGCAACATGGGTTGTTTCCGTTTGAAGCGGTGGGGTTTCGGTCTCGAGATGATATTGATCTCTTCGCACGTGGCGATGGAGAAGTGTAGGTCAGCGAGGCCTTTCGGAACGCAAAAGCGGCGACTTTGAAATGGCTTGTTAGCCACAGCCGTCGATGTTACCGACTCATGAGGCTATTTTTATCGTTAGGGTTTGTGTAAATAACACGGGGAAGCATTTGCAGTCCTGTGAACCGAAAGTGGACTCATGCTAACCCCAACTGCCAAAAAAACTGGGTGTGCGACCGAAATTGTAAAAGTGATAGGTTTGATTTGTCGGAGTAAGTCACCGTATGGTGGGCACATTACATTGCACTACTTAGTTGACTGCGCAATCGAACACGCGGTCACCTTAAGATCCGAAACTTCACTGTGCATACTCGTTTGCTTCAATCTACTCTGAATGCAGGAGGCAGGATACTGGTAATGCAGAGGGCTTCGAAGAGTCATGTTCAACACTGAGCTGCATCATTTGATTACAATAGTTACCTATATGATAACGCATGCACTCTGTCAGCCTGCTGCCCGAGCTTTTCGAAAGGCGTAATTAAATCCGTCACAGACAGAACCTGTTGCATCGGGAGTGGAGGATTGTTTTCGCTCGTAGTTCTCGAAAGATAATATCACTCATTTAGCGACCGGCCAGAAGCGAATTCATAGAAGGCATTTTGCTGTAAAGGAATTTGATCGCACTATTCAGCTTATATTATTAGTTTGAGTAGCAATTTTCTAGATCAATTCTCTCTTCTTTGGAAGACACCCTGTTTCGAGCGGGCGTGTGGGATCTCCACTGGTATCAAATCAAACAACTCTTCAAGCCCAGCTTCAAATTTAAATAGTAGGAATTGAACAGTTTAGAAGTTCCGGGTGCACTTGCTGCCAATTCGACGCGTAAGGAAAACGGCCACGATGTGACGCAACCAAACCCTGGGATTAACGCTGCTGACTGGGCGAGTTTCCTGGAAATCACGTTTTTATCCAAGCATTGGTTGCCCGAAATGGTATAAAATGGACGGAAATGGTGAAGACCTCATGCGGAAAGATCAAACATATTCGAACTTGTCCCAATTAAAACTGACCAGATTTGAGATGCAGCTGTAAGATTCTTAGCACGCTAACAATTCTATAGAGAAAAGGAAAGTGTCGAAAATAACTAAGAGCAGAAATGAAACAATGACTACAAATGTGTACGACAGGAAAAGCAGAACAGAGATTGACTCGGAGGAAATGTGGATTTCTGTTCAAGAACTCGTAACCGGAAATTTTATCACCTCGTTTGTTAGACGATATGGAATACGGAGTGTTAATTCAAAGTCACTGAGACAGGAATAGAACTTTGTGAGTACAATATCAACAGAGCTCAAAGACAGAATGGAGAGTTTAGCGAATCGATAAATCTTTTGTTGAACGAAACGTTTTGTGCTTCGCGGCGCTGTATGTGTGTGCTTCATTGCGAAGGTGTGCATTGTTTGTGTACGTTTTAAAGCCGATGCAAACAAGGAATGTTTTTTTGCGATAGAATGTTTGGGAACAATCAAACATGGCCAATCACCTCTCCCGAAACCTGTCTATAAATGACTGATAGGTTTACGGCTTCCATCCGAATGGTTTGAATAACCGGTCTATATCCGTTGATTTTCACTCTTTTCTCGATGAAATATTCAGGGCACCCGTTCAATCAAACACCTTAACTTCTTCTATGCTAGTTCATTTTCAACTGCTTCCATGATGCCCATCATAACTCTTGCGGTTTTCCCGATTTTCGGGGACAAAACTTCTACAGCGCCTCTGTAGCTGTATCCATGCATTTTTGTATATGATTACTGATTGTTAATGCGGGCCATTTAGGTGACATGACATTGATACTGCTAACAATGTAGGGGATCGATGGATTTCGTTCCCGAAACAAATATTATGTCTTCATGAACTCGGCTGAAGTTTCGTAGAGCATCACAATTTTTATCGATCCAGTCCAAATACATCAACTCTATATCGCCTGCAAAGTGTCAGTTTGCGAGTTTGTTCGACTAGTGAACCCTTTTCACGCTTTGCCGTGAAAAATATCTACCAACTAAAAATACTTTGATTTGTAACTTATAATTCGTCAATCTTTATAGTTTACATTACCGTGGACCAGACCGCACTCATTGGACGACGTCCATGACTATTTGCTACCCGCTCGAATAGACTTTATTCTAACAAAACACTTGACTGCAAGCCCATTGTTTTGATGCTTAAAAAGGGAAATCGCAAAACGATAAGGACCACATCCCCACTTTTGTTTACGTATAATGATAGGTGTATTTAGGCAGCCATGTTTATCTATTTGATCATAGAGTGGTTTGCAATAGCTGATGCGGGAAAAATCATACAGATTAGACTGTGAAACGCAATAGTGGTTGGTATATTTAACTTATCATTCGATATCAGTTAAATAAATGTGATTGTGTACGTTGATCTGTAGTAAATCAACTGTTTGTAGAGCCGGTTTGTCACCTACTCATTTGAGAGTGATATAGATGTCAAAGGTATGATGATA
This sequence comes from Fasciolopsis buskii, assembly GCA_008360955.1. NCBI lineage: Eukaryota > Metazoa > Platyhelminthes > Trematoda > Plagiorchiida > Fasciolidae > Fasciolopsis > Fasciolopsis buskii. The sequence continues at coordinate 336,014 of LUCM01001418.1, read as the reverse complement.
ACAGTCGTCAGCCATGAGTTTTGTGATAAGTTAACAAGCAAAGAGAGTTACGCACAAATTTTGCTTTCTCCTGGAAACTGCTGCTAGTTGAATGGAATCACGAGAGCTCCTTAATTTAACAGGCGGATATTCCCTAACAGGCAAAGACCCTCAGGGCATTCCGCCAATGAGCATTCTGTCTAGCTAATATATATATATATATATATATATATATATGTATATTTATGCACATGTGTCTTGTAAGTACACTCCGCCGTAGTTTCTAGCAACCGCCTAGTCTTTGCTCTTTACAATTGCGTAGTCTGGGGTCGGAAAGAATCCAGAACGTGTTGGTGATTCACCAACGCATGCGTTAGAGTTCGATCACAATCGATGTGAGCCCAATCTTTTTAGTTTGCCAAACATAAACAAGCAAGATTAGGACGTCACATAAGGGCAAACACTTGATTGATGTGAGCTCAACTCGAAAAGATCTCCGCTAAAGCGCTGTACCAAATCGTCGCTAATATCTCTGTGTGATATACAGAAAATAGAATGCAAAATCGCAATAGGATAACTGAGGTTCCCTAGGAAAATAAAAATTTGAATGCCAAAATGTTCGCTAAGAAGGAATCCATTTTCAGTTAGGCCATAACACTTTAAAGCTTGTTTCAGACGTCCAGCTTGATTACCGTAAATATCGAAGATGTCTTGCAGATTACCATCACTCATCAGTCCTGAACTAATGGCCATTGTGAACTAACACTAACTAAAGGAAGTAAAAGATAAAAAGATAAACAAAGAAACTCCAACACATCCAATCGCCGACCGAAGCTTTTCCGAATTTGTGCTGTTATAATGCCAGGACTATTTGCCTGTCCCCTCACACGCGCACACCCTGATCATCCTGGTATAAATAAGAGTTCCCGTAGAGTAACTTATCATTTTATCATCGTGACTTTTAAGTACCACAATTTTGGCAATAGATTTATTGTGAATATCCAAATAATTCATCATTCCCACCCACCACCTCCAGTTTCACACGGATTATTGCACTAAACCCACCCACGCAAAACCATTTGAACTTAGGCCTTTGCTGATCACCCTACTCTAGTGAGATGAGCATTTGGCACACACACACACACTCACATACACACACCAGTTTCATCTAGACCGATCGTATTGGGTCCTATGATAAATGGCACACACACGAACGCACGGACGCACAACGACTGACGATTTCTATACGAGCAGGTGCACGCCAGACCGATCGCGCCAATCAATCCCCAATAAAACCAAGATATATTACACTCAATGCCTGTTCCGACTGCTGTCGCACAGTTTGCTCGTGAATGACACAGTTTCCCATTATATATTTGGTGATTTTCACCTGTACCTTCGTTTACTCCGGTGTGCTAATGTTCATAAATTATGGAACCGTGTTCCAATACTGAACGATCATTGACTGTATCCCCTAGGCAACTAGGAAGCTAGGATGTTAAACTAACCCCGAGCGAAACAATCCTAGACGGTTTTAAAGCGGCTGGGAATACCGAAAAGAACTAGTGCGCAGCAGCTGGAATGGCTTTACGGAATGCAATCACACTAATTCCTTCAATTAGCATCGGTAGCCGGGAGAATAAGTTGACGTGAACGATTGTCCTGCAAGTAATAAGAATAAATCGAAACACTTTGATGAGAACGCGGTGTTTATGCACACATTTGTAACTTATTTGGAACTAAAATTGATGACCTCGTACTTCACACGTGATCTGCAGATGGTGAACTCGTGAACAGACAATTAAAATGACCTTTAGTTTCTGTCACGTACGTGACAGTTCGGAACATGACATAGGTGACAAGAGCACAATGTCCAACAGAAGATTTAATGTTTCTTCTGCTCATTGTTCCTTCTGTTCTCTATCGAACCGTAGGCGACAGTTCAAGTATAAGTTTTTCCGTCGAATTTCTTCCTGCTTCTGTCTACTAAGCCCGGACAATTCTCACTGGTCATGATCTGGATTAGGAAGATGAAGACGCACATTTACTCATCGATCACTCGGCTATCGAATAAATTCTAACTAGTGTATTACGTATCTTGGTTAGGTCGCAAAATTCCCACATCATGTGCAAGTTCTATTGATCGTCAACGGAAATTTTCTCCACAAAATTTGCTCGATCCGGGTGTTCGTCAAGCTTGAGTGACGAGGTCTTCCATTCCGTTCTAGGCGTTCTGGTTCCCGGATCAATTCACTTACGTCGTATATTTAAACCCAAACACCTCCTTTGGACAGGTCTCGTAGATGAGCGTAGAATCGTTGGACTCAAGTTTCAAAGGGTTGTGCCTCTGATTAATTATGTGGCGAAATGTTTAAATTACAGAAAACAATGCGGAAGATAATCACAAATGATAAGAAGCGAAATTCTCCCCACGGATGCGAATTTCCGTTTCCCGACATCAGTGTGCAATATCATTCCTTATGACAGATCTTGAGTGGCAAATGCCAGATGGAATGAAGTCACCAAGAGGGATGTGAAACTTGAAGGACATATGCGATTGCATATTGCATTGAAGAATAAAGTGTTCTATCGGCAAAATGATTGCTCCACTCGAAACATTCACGAGTCCGTATATAATGAGAAATTGGTCTATAAATATTTGAACATCTGAACTCGCGTAAGTTTATGTAGATTTCCAAACGTTTGGGCGCGATAAAATGTCATCGTAACCTCGATAAAACGGAAGAAGGACCTGGGGATTCATTATGTATGGAACAGCATCATGCCGCAGGTAGGATACGACACACCGTGCAATACGAATTCTCAACCGGGAGCGATCAAGCAATAGGACAGGTGCGTTAGCATAAATCAGATTCCACCCATTCATTTTATTCCATTTCTAAAATCAATAAAACCAGCGCTTATCACCAACCTCACATGAACCAACAGATACCCTGAACTGATCGTCTCATCTGTTATTATTATTATTATTTGGTCGGACTATTTATGTAATTGCTGCAATGAGACTGTAAAATAATCGACAGCAAACCTCGCTAATTTCGCCCCGATAAATTTTCATGGGTTATCAAATCTAATCAAGCAAAGTTTAAAAGTGCTAGGATTATTTGAATCAATATCGAACCATGGTTGTTTGCGGTATACGGTGCAGGATTTCATGTCTACCAGCCGTGGAGAATACAATTCACAAACATGATTTGTGGATGGAGAGCTAATTGTGAGCACACGGGTAATAAAATGCGAGAGACAGACAAAGTGACTTTTGATCGTTGGAGCAGGACAACTGCATTGAATTATGCAAAATTGTCATTTAGTCGAGAGTCGGTGAAATACGTCAACGGACAATTTATCACCGATTTATCTAAATTTGAAAAAATTCTTGTAAAATGTGGTCACTTGGCGTTTTATCAACTTGAGTGCAAACGTGTGTATGAGATTATTCCACTATATTTCCGTTTCATTCCGAAACCGCGTAAATCTGAATTTGTATTGCCTCAGGTGTTTTGCATATTACCTATGCGATTAGCTATACTATGGATGATCAATGAGATGTGTTAACATTGTCAGGACAGTGGAGAATTACCGGCAAATCGCCGCAGTAAAACGCTCAAAACAAATTGATTTTCGAGTGGTGCACAACGGTACTCTCGTTCAAACATCAAATTGTGCCTTATCAAATCAACTACACAGACGGTATGGATGTTGTTTGGAGACTAGGGAAGAAATATTGATTTGTTGGCTCCTCCTTGACCATTTGAGTATATGCACAGGAGGCTCCCAGTTCGAGTGCATACTGAAATTTCAACGAGTGTTTCGATCAACGAGTAGAATTTTCGTGTTTGTACTATGTATACTCTGACCGACGACTTGGTAAATGATATTAAATAAGAGAGGATTGATTTTGGTCTTTTTTGAAAAACAATGTTTTATCCTAGTGGGTTTCATGTGTTTGGACAGTCGTGGAGGACAACAATTAAAACTTGAATGAAAATTGTCATCTCCTTTCATTGTGGACACGTGAACAAGATGGATAACGTTTGGGGCACAAATGCGTTGACTGACTGGTAGAAATAAAAAAGATTTGGAAATGACAGTTCCGAGTAAGGTAACGATGTGAAAACTATTCATGACTTCGTGAAAATCAGTAAAGTGAGGAAGTTGTAGTGTCGTGATAAACTCGCTCCAAAATCGGGCCTTGATTCCGGATCATACTAGTAATAATTAGATTGCATCAAGCGTGAGTTGAGCGCGCATATTGAAGAAAACCTTATTATCAGGATAATCTTGTGTTAGAATCGTTTTATTCAGTTTCGCCTCAGTGTATGATTGTAATTGCATTGCATGACACAAAACTATGCGATTAATGTGCAACATACGTGAATGTAGACCGATCAACAGTCAGGTCAATCCATCATCTGAAACGTTTCCATTCTGCATGGAAATTCGATTGAGTTTCAATGCTGTCATTGGTTTTAAGCCTTCCAGTGGTTGTGTGGTTCAACATGTACTGGTATTACGAAACGATATCTTTCATCATTTGTCATTAGCCGTTTGTTTTCTTTATTCATGAAACAAGAACATGCATTCCTTGGAGAATGTGGTTTATGGCCAAAAAGCGGCTCCCAGTTGGGTCGTATTTGAATCCACGATCTTCAGTTTAAAAGGCCACGATGTTGATCGATTGACCACAACCGATTGGGATATTTGGTGAAAAATATCACAAAAATAACACAGGTTTTCTAATTCCCAATGGATCTAGTTAACGGCCTAAAGATCAACCCAAAAAGCACCGATTATATCGTGTATGAGATGGCATCGAGCGAATGACGCATGCCTTGTTGAGTCACGTACCAGTTGCTAGATAGTAAACCAATTACTTGTAGGGTGCATTTCAACCCGAGCTTGGGATTAAAGTCCCGTCAAATCACGCTGACAATTGTTTATCCATCTACCACGTCAGATTCCATTAACAGTCAGGGGAATCGAAACGGGGTGACGACGCAAATACATCGGTCTACTTTTAATTGGGAAACCCGGTTAATTCAGATACACTTGTGATCATCCTCATCACAACAGTCTGTCGAGACGAACATGAGAGGCATAAGCAAAAATGAGCGCTTTACATCCATATCTTCATGAACGCACTTCTTTTTGTATATGGGACACTGAACATTCGATTTCAGCTCAGTTATATATTTCGCTTTTGATTTTATTCGGTCATATCCATCGCAGCACCATATAAGACAATTCAAGTCATGTTGACCAGATTTGTAATTTACTGACTAACTTTGAATCCCGTGGAACACTAAAGGCAGATTATTAATTTGAAGGCATATTAAGTCTGTTTGTTTTAAAGTTCCGTATCCTTGGTTAGGATGACTCAAAATAATGGTTACCAGATGAAGTCGGGATGACACGTGGGTAACGGGTAATACGAAATAGATGAGAAACCACTCGATAAGGATAAGAAATGGTGAATCGAAGAGAAAAGCATTCGAACTAGAAGAAGCGGCAGTTTTACACATTCATTCAGATGTATTATGCCTTGCAAATGGGGGAAATGAGGACAAATGATGAACAGTTTTTTTGATGTGTTTAACTCTTCTTGTTGGGACAACAGTGATTGTTGAATAACAACAAGCAATGAACACCAAGGTGGATGCTAACGATGACGATGCTGGTACTGATGGTGATCAGCTGCATGCTGATGCTGTTGATGGTGTATATGACGATGATGACACGGAGGTTCATGATGGTGCCTGGCGTCACGATGATTCGCATGATTATTAGGAATGGTTTGATGATGCAGTTTCGGTTGACGATGAGGATGACGATTATTCTTGTTCGGATGTTGATGTTGATGACAACTGTGACTCGGACGGGTAAGTTGATTTGTTTGATGATGACGACGGTGATTCGGATGATGCGTGCCAGGCTGACTGGGAAGACGATAGTGCTGATAGTTCTGACGATAAATAATGGAATGATTTGGTCGATGATGATGTGAAATTGGATGATGATGACGATGATAATGATGATGACGGTAATGTTTCCGCGTATGGTGGTTTATTTGCCGAATGTGTTGGCGATTCGGATAATGACAATCCTTCAGATGACGTTTATGATGCAGGATTTGATGTGATTTGCTAACGGTGACGTCACTGCATGGCCTGATTTGATCAGTTCCTTCAAACCATATTGTATTTAACGGCAGCCAGTAACATCCTTGACTAACCTCCTGTTTTGCTTTTTATTTTGCGGGGATCGGAGTTTCCATGTTCCATCTGTGCATCGTTTAGTTGCTTCTAATTGAACCAAACAGATGAATAAATTGTGGTTTAGTCACCAACCACGAGCACGTAACTGCCACGGACAGCTTAACCAAGCTTGTTTGTTTACCAATCAGTTGGATGTGCGTATTGTCACGCCGTGCCAGTGGCCGATCAGATGATTGCTGACGTATTCTGTCACTCGTGCTTTGGATCGTGCGGGGGTAAATACATATTGTATCCCTACGTCTCTGATTGCACAGCGGTCTAAATACTCTTGTCTCATTTGCGAAAACTAAGCCTAGCCGTCTTGTGACCGGCTTAACATTACCGTACGCATGCTACCAACGAATTGGTGTTGTCAGGTATGCATGTGCCTGAAAATTGCACAAAGATTGAATTTACAAAATAATTGCAACTTCCTGAGATAACCCCCGACAGTTGAAATGCTGTTTTTTTACTATTCAACAGTTCTCGGAGAGCATTAGAAGCAAATGTCAGCAGACGCATTTGTTCAACGACAAACGCGTCTTTTAAGCTAATGGTTGAATTTGCACAAATCTGTTCTCGGTACAATATTCGATTAGAATCGGCTCACTGGTGCTTTGCAAAGCCAGACATAATTAGGACCTCTTTCAAACCGAGTCAAACCAAATGGCTTTTTGGTCTCCGGATCTAGGTGTTTTGGCTTGAATCCAGTGCTCCGAAATCGACGATTCATCGTGTTTTTGCTTGCACTTCACGCTCAAAAGTTTGCATAACAATTCAAATGCAGTTGACTGGTGGTAAAGATTTTCGACGGTAGGGGAATTGTTCGACTGAGTGAGGGACATTTTGTGACCTGTCAGTTGCACATTCGTTTCAAACAATTTATTCGTAGACGCATCACTAATCCACACGTGTTAGTGCACAACGGCAATCAGTTCAGGACTAATGAGTGATGGTAATCTGCAAGACATCTTCGATATTTACGATAATCAAGTTAATCCTATTCAGGTCTCGTGTTCACATTCATTGCTCGGTCAACTTTAGTTATGCTCCGAATAAGAGTCATGATTCTATGATGCAATGCGACACGATTTGAAACCGGATTCAGTTAAAATTGGGATTCTCAAATCAATCTTATATTAACAAGCATGGCATCTGTCATTAGAAATAAATAGGGCACAGTCGGTTTTCCCAAGTGCTGCCGCTTTGCTTAATGGACTTTGTAGACTTTAAAATTACTTCGGAATAGTTTGGAAATTCAAATTTACCGATACATTGCTGAACTTCATGCAGTAAATGGTGCAAATCGATGCGTTACAGTCTTCTACTGACCTAGTTCGAGCCTGTTCCGTTGCACAGTTGACAATTATTTTCGATCGAGATTTTGGCATGAACACGAGTTTATTGCATGTCTCCGTATTCTCGACGGGCATAAACATTGGATTTGCTCGTGATTCGGAGTCTAAGCCAATTGTTTCTTGTTATAGTTCAAGGAATTATTAGTTCAAGTGCTCCCGTCACAACTGTTGCTTGAATGTCTCATCGAGTGTTTCGACTGAGATTGTACTTTTGGAAGCGGATCAGATGATTACTGTGCTTATTCCGTCCAAATCGTTTGCGACACTGTGCAGCTTATCGCTGTTTGTTAAAAAAGATAGAACCGTGCGAGTTGGGCAACATGATGACTCGTGGTGACAAGCATTCACAAGAAAGAGGACAATTCCAGTTTGATCATTTATGAACCAATGAAAAGTGCACAACAAAAATAACAGGATTGATATTCTAATTTAATGCTACCACATGTGATATCATCACGGACTGACTCCAAACACTAGTCAGCTAATCCCTGCACGTAAATCATAAAGTATGTCAAAACAAACCCAACGTGAATGCAAGATTTTAACCGGGTTACATCATTATTTTAAATGTTCACAAAACTTGTTAACTTCAAATGATTTATCTGATCAGGTCGAACTTTTATGTTCACTACTCCGTTTGGTTTATCAGTATGTTGCAGAGATGAAATCCTGTATTTCATGGTAGATTAGATAAAAAAACATGGTTTGGTAATTCTTGCATCCGACAATGCATTTTGGAATTATCCAATCCTAGAAGAAGGGATAATCCAAATAATTCCTGTAGGATTTCACCTCAAATGAACTAACCTATCAGATAACGGCAGCCCTTTTGTTTTTGGTCGATTACCCATGGTCAAAATCGCTCTTGTTGATTTCCGAATAGCACTAATCAATTTTGTGGCTTCATTCTGATGAGGACCATTATCGCCACTCAGCATTCTTCGATTTGTATGCATGCATTACGTCGGCTGAATAAACATTTATTTCAGTTACCTGCACTGCACTTTCATTTGGTGTAATTCATTCCAAGTTCTCAAGCCTTGAAACGATGTACAAAGAATACGGACTGCGTTGAACACAGTTTGATTGTAGTATGATTATATGAACCATTCTGTTAAGAATGGAATTACTGCAATCCAAAGTCCACAATCTGAAAAATCGTCAAAATTTGTCTTCAAGCCATGCAGACTGCATCAGTTTAAACTTAAGTCAGTATTATTGAAATAAGAAAGGACGCAGAAGGTTTCACACTCCTTGGAATCGTAAACAAATGAGGTTTGCCAATTCGATTATTCCCATTTAGGCCTTCGTGTGACGGCATTTGTACGCGCTCCTGGAAAACCCACACTGTCAATCGAGTGTTCTTATTCACAGCTGTTGTTGTCCATATAGTCATCCGAAATACGTCCCATACTGAAACGTCACTTTTCCAACAGCACAGACCCGGCTATTGAGCTCCACTGGACATGACTAAACATAACCAGACGGTAGACTTTGTTGTCTATATTTTGTACGGCCTCAACGATATGACAGTTGTCAAGCGGGATACCAGCTCAGCAGAAGTTCAGAAACCTACTGATTTGGGTCAGAGTTGCGTTTAATTATCAGGGGCGAACAGCCAATGTATGACTCTGGATTTTTGCCGAGACACCCAACAGTTTTTTCCGTTGATATCGTTCTCGTCAATCATTAGGGTTGTCTTCCTAATATACTGTGATCTAATGCATGAGTACGAATAATTCATTGAAAACTAGCTTGTTCATCAGCTTGTGTTTTCGCAACGTATTATTTGTTTTAGTGATGTTGAAGTGAGCGTGCTTCTTGACGGTCCACATCTGAGCACTGTTACACGCCTCTTAGTTTTTCTCCCGTCCAAACCGGTGGATTCGTCTTCTAGTGAAAAAAGAAGAAAATTGGCCGAACTGTTCGACCGTCGAATATGCACATTAATTGGATGGAAAATTACCGAAGTCTGTCTGCAGAAATGACACACGTAATGGCAAGTATCTTGTGTTTGCAATTTACTCTTCAGTGGTCTGTTATCGAGGCCTAACGAGAACGCTGGCCCAGTAGGACAGAGCTTTATGTGCAACGAATGCATCTGAAAAGATGAGGTGAATTTCATTCGAGTCATGCTTAGATAAAACAGACGTCCACAGTCAATATGAAGTTCCAAAGTGACGCGCTTCAAGCAGCGCCATGAAAGCGAGTACATCTTAAATTGCTGTTTAAAGGTAGCCATTCACCCAATTGTCTACGGCCAATATGCAACATGCTTTGATTAAGTGATTCTGTATTATATTCCATAGTATGGAATTGTACTGCGTTGGATAGGCTTTAGCAAACTTGAATGTCTCACTTTAGTCAATGAACAGCGGTAATTCCGAATGATCATAACAGCGAAATGAGACCTTGAATGAGTCAAAGATAGCGCAAGAAAATCTCGAAGTGATGATCACGCAAAACCAAAGTGGAGGCCGTCCAAGGTCAAAAACCTATTTAGCAACGAACCTGAAGGATAGATGTAAACAGTCGCGGACGTTACGTCACTAAACATTCCCATCAGCATTTGTGGAGATAAACGTATTCAGTGTTTTCAGTAATAGACTTGTTTTTCTGGACAATCTGTCATGCAACGTCAAGGTCCACCTTGCGGCTAAAAATCCCGCGCACCTATTTCATCCGCGTTAGGAATTATCAACGGTGTAAATCCCTCGCCCTGGAATCGCAACGCGAATTCTGGACGAAAGATGATGAGTCGAATACGTTAACCACTTCCGTATGTCGGATACCAACATTACATGATACCCTGCCCTTATCAACCACTGGATTTGCAGACCACAGACCTTAAAGCGTACGAGATCAACTCCCGGATGAGGACGAACGTCTCTCGAATAACCAGTGGCAATCCGAACACCCTTAGGGAGCTGCTTTACAATCCCATTAGATCCTCTGAGAAATCGATGATGCAAAGCACAACCTAATAATTCACAAACGTGTTCACGGAAAATGTTTCTAAAGGTCACTCCAATTGAGATACGTACACAAATCCAGCTACATGCCTCATAATAACAATCGGCACAAATAACCACAATATTAGATTTTACAATCACTGAGATAACTCCCAATCCATACACATGAGAAGTTTACTGTTGCTACCAGTCCACAATGCCATGGATCCAATAACTAATTTGTGACTACCTGAAAATATTCTCATTTAGAGTGGAAAGTTTAATCCCGTAATACGCGCCCAAAAGCATGTGCCATTTCTGGCTCCTCGTGCCACCGTACAAGAAATGGAGATCAATCCAGTTATTTGGATCAATTTCAGCTGCGTCGTTCACCCCCATTGGAAAGTGATCGACGGGGCTAGCGTCATCTGAATAGTGGTTCGTACAACAATGAATGTCCACTTACGTAATTCGCGTTCGCGAGCCATGTTCACGGTAGTCCAGAGGCGGACTTTCTGTCCGGCAATTGGAAGATCGTCGAATTCCATTTCGGCTTGCGTCGCCGACTTTAGAATACGTAGTGTGTAAGTGAATTTTCCATTCTACACCAATTCTGGCTTGTCATGCCACTCCAAAATAAATTTGTAATCCCGTTTCTTTGATTTTTTACAAAATATTCGTTTTGTCATTTTTGTCTCTCAAATGTTTGACGACCCCACATGCGTCGCCGATAAGTGTTATTGCCTTTTTTCCTTATATCCTCCCTTTGTCTGGCTGAAATGCGGATCACTAACGCGGACATACATTAACTTCAAAATGCCCTGCAAATGGGAAAATTTCCAAAGGAAATACAGTTAGAATCTTGACGTCATACACTTTTCTAGACTTCCGTAACGGAAACACGAGTTTGTTCACATGAGCACTTGCGCATGCACGCACACACTCACACTCACACACACAACACACACGCACACACTCGCCGTTCCATGTGATTATGCCACAAAGAACATCGGCAAGGACGGTAACAACATCCCGCCTCATATTCGTACCAGAATAAATGATCTGTCGTGAACATTCATTTCACATTGTTTATCACGTGACTTTGCAAACAAGCTATTCATGAGAACCCCCCTCATCTAAAACAGGAACAACACGGCAAGGGGTGTGTAAGATTGTTCCACAGACCAACAAAGCCGTCAACGTCACAATCCATTAAACTGGTCACATGCTGATTAGGTTCACGTCTCAGGACTGCGCGGCATGGGGATTACTAAAAAGAGTTTTGCACAATCCGGTTCTTCTACTGCCTGTGAATAACAAACAAACCTGGGCTACCAAGCCCCAATTTGACTATTACTCTTCCAAAGCCATTCAGATTGGACAAATAATGAGTGTGGATTAAACTGGTTATTTAGCGAACGCATTTTGCCAGTAAGTGACGTTTTCATAACTCGATATCGCTATAGGGCTGACTATCACCTTCCATCCGAACTTTTTAAAAGTCAAGGATAATATCGTCACAATAGTTTGCTATTAACGGGGACCTTTATTTTCGCTGGCTTTCACTTCAGAACACTGGACATACAATAAACACACAAATCGCACAGTTATGTTGTCCATCGAATTCAATTAATCATTCTATTTTAATTTAATAGAAATTTCGATGGCTTACACTGGGCAACAAAAATTGATCCAAAGTGCGCATCAGATGAATACAATTCAGAGAAATGGAAATATACATTTATTTTGGAATGAGAGGACAAGCCAGAATTCCATGAAATAATTCACCGTGTGATATCATCTCTAAACTCACCAGTAAGCAACCATGGAAGCAGCGTACAATTGTTAGGAATTATGAGAAGTGCTTATTCACCATGCCCAAGTACCCTGAACGAACGATTTTAGTCAACTGTCTTAGCCATTACCCTACCGGGAAGGCTCAGAATAGTTTTTGGTGAAGTTCAACAAACTGTTCAGAGCCTGCCTGTTAGCCTAATGGCTAAGGCGCTCGATCGAAGTAACCCATTTCAACTAGTTTTACTATAATAAATGCTTATGGAATTTGAGGGTAATTTAACCTTTTCAGGTTGGTCACTAGTGGGCTTAAATGTGACTTGGTAATTATATTTTTGATGTGTAAGTGAAGAACCGTTACTTCTTAGTTGACTTAGAATGAATATAGTTTCATAAGAGGGCAGTTGCGCGATGATAAGTTGGACACGGGAAAACACTATAAGGGCCACATCCAGATGTCAGGAAGGATCAGAAGAGACATCACAAGCGCGAAAGACCATGACAGTGATATCTAAGAATTGGACTAAAAGATGGAGGCAATCGTTGGAACGTATGAGACAGCAGAGAGTTCATTTTCGGAGTATACGTCCGAAAGTCGACGCCGCAAGCCGGACTCAAATCGGCAACCTTTCATCCGCCGGACAGAATCTCTAACTCTGAGCTGCGGAAGGTCGCTGGTTTGACTGCAGCTCGTGACGTCAACTTGTGGATACACAGTATCTAAGCGGATTTTTCATTCTACATAAAGTTCAACTCCTGGTGCCACCTCAAAAGAAGATTTCAAGAGAAATGATCATTTGGTTTGAATAGCTTGCGAAATCGCTGGTCCAAATTAATGGGGTCTAAGTACCCTTCATCCGTCTATCGTCATGCATGTCCAGGCATTGCTGAAACTCGTGCAACAAGTGTCATATGGACAGTGCGTTTTAACAAGTAATAGAATCAAGAATTAACCATTTGATTTTGTGTTCTTTTTGTTCATTCAGACTGAGGAGTCTCTGCCATAATCAATCACGTGCTTTGGTGTTATCTGGCAAGCAAATAGGCTAGAAATGTAATCAATACCCCATTTTAGCCGCCATATCTCAACTACGACACATCAGGAGTCCGCTAGGGAGTACAAAGTGAGAGTTATTTGAAACAGTTTGCTCAGTGTATTCCTAAAAATTCAGCATCAACCAACAGGGAAAATTGATAGTATTGCCACTATTCAGCCGGCGGCGGCGTTTGGACATGAAATTCGATTCCTCTCACCACCGGTCATATTCCCTACTAGGCAGCACTCTACTGGCCGCGGCGCGCTTCCTGAAAAATGATATACCCTGTTATTTCATTAATGAAGGAAGCAAAAAGATAAAAAATTACTTTTTGGTCACTTTAATTTGACATAGCAAGTCTAGCACGTAATTATTTCAATCTCGCCCAGGGAGAAAATTTGGAACCTGCATGTTAGTATTCACTGGTGTTTAGGTAGTTGCCTGAACGATCACATCGGAACACGAAACATTTTGAATAAGGTAAAGATTCAGGCTCTGATGTTCTTTTTTACGAATCATATCCTAGATCCAAGAGCGCATTTACTCGATTTGCGCAAAACTGAATAAAAACCTTTACACCAAAAACAACGCGATTGCTCACACATAGTAAAGTGGAATACAGCGTCTTTCGGAATTACCGTAGCTTTTTATATTGCATTCTTTCTTAAAATTAACGACATATATCCGCTATCAAAATAACAGTATCCATGCTGCCCGATATATAATTTTTGATCAGCTTTTAAAGGTTTCTTATTTTATACTGCAAGAGCAGACGATTCGAGGGAAATAATAAAACGGGACAACATTTTCGAAGAATTTCGTTCAAGAAATGTTTGATTTTCAGGCTTGAAAAAATCAGTCCCATTGATCAATTCGAATAAGACGGAGAGACGGTACAGAATGCGATATGCAGGCATTTCTTTTTGTCTTCTTAATCGAGCACGTAAAACATGTTAATTCACGTTAGAATGAGACAAGGAGCAACACACAGAAAGAGCAAACAGCATGGACAAACTAAAGAAAATGTTTGGCTGAAGCCGATTGGATAATGCTAGGGCAGGCATAAATTGAGTCAACAGTTTTCGTGCACCTAGGGGTGGCTTCAGTCTGCTGATCGATGAAGCCTCACAAAAGTCAAATCAAGTGCCGGGGACTTTGCAGGACAAACGGTTAGCCTGACATATTTGTCGAGATTCACAAAACAGAAGGACTTACAGAAACTGCAGTCGATTTGGTGGAGAAAAAACAGTCATAATCACCTTACCATTCCAGGGTGATCATCTATTCAACCGAATCAGCCAAAACCTCTCAAGTAAATGATAAGGCGTAATTGCTTTTCTGCTGAACTTGACATTCTACACACTACCAAGTGATTGAATCTCAACAATCGACTAAGGTGTCCGACCTAAAAGCAGCTAACGCAATTTACAAATTTGCCCGACATACATAGACCGAATGGATCGTTGGAGCAGTCAGCGGATTAAAGAGCATGTGCCCAAGTAGTCAGTGAAACAAATGACTGATATTTCACTCGAACAGAAGGGGAGCACGAAGAACCCGGCCTCTTCAATCGTGAAACATCTCATGACCTTCGGTCACCGAAATGACCCCGACTAAGCATTTTAAGTGATTCTTTAAAATCGTAATCCAAGAGACTGTTGGCCGTTTACGAGATTACATCAACCAACAGACCAACACTACCACTATGTGCGCGAAAACTGTTGACTCAATTTATGCCTGCCCTGGCATTATCCAATCGGCTTCAGCCAAGCATTTTGTTTAGTTTGTCCATGTTGTTTGCTCTTTCTGTATGTTGCTGCTTGTCTCATTCTAACGTGAAATAACATTTCACGTGCTCGATTGAGAAGATTGAAAAAGTGCTTGCATCTAACAATTTGTGCCTACTTTCCTCCCTGTTAAAGTCGTCTTTTGCTGGTTATCAGTTGCCATGATCCTGTCAACAAAATTAACGGGTAACCAGTTGACTACGCGGCATTTTCTACCTTGAGCAGGATCATTGTGTTCCCGGTTTTCTTGGGCGAATAATCCATGCCACACACTTGACCAACAGAACCGTTGGTCCACTCCATCTGGACAAAGTAACATGGTTTATGCGCACTACTCTGCGGCAAGATTAAGTAAATGGCCTTCTGTGCTGACTTTTCAACATGAACTTGGATGAATGTGTGGTTACATACTCATTTGATTGACTTTCTCCATAAGGGGCATAATCATTCATTCAATGGCAGACAAGTTTGAGCCTTGTATATTTTGATGAGATTCATACATTTAAACACGAAAGTTGAAATTGGCAGAGATCCTTTAGTCAGTTTATTGTATTCCGTCTTATGGTACCGCAACAATTTACAGTTTCTCACTTACTGCCTCACTATCACGGTGATAGCAAACAATTAACGGATCGGGATTTAATGACCTTGGCGCATGCTCAACTTTCATATAAATCAAGGTACTTCTCAAACAAAGATTCTCCTGTTCGCGATTAATCACGACTATTTGTCTCCAGCTAAAACAAAATACATTAGCTAATTAGTTAACGTCACCCTATTAATACAGGGCTTAATCGTGGATCGAATAATAGATAAAATAAATGCATCCGTTTGACAAGCGAGCATTTTGTCACTTATGAATGCGAGCTGAAAGATATCCAAAGACCCTGCCGAAAACATGCAAGACATTTTCATACTTCAATAAGAATTTATTTTTCATATTCATTTTGGTTAGCCTTGAAAACCAAGGTCAGTCAAGCGATTCAAACAGTCTGCAAGTAGCTCTAATGCAGGAAATCTATAAGTGAATTCATGGAATTTGCTGATGCTTTTAGCTCCTCTCAAGTACTAGAACTCCAAGAGGTCAGAAAAGAGAAATTTTTGAATAAATTGTAATAGACGATACCCATCTAAATATGTAGTGATTCCATTGAAACTATTCCACCACAATTATATAGACACTTATTCGGTAAGTCGAAAATTTTCTTCCTTGAGAAGTTATCAATCCATCTTAGCAAATTGATAACGAACCTTGAATAACGCAGATTTTGTTGACTTCAAAAACATTTTTGAACTAGTTCCCAGGACACAATTGTGGTTAGAAAGTTGTCGACAGAAACCTAGTTAGTTATCATAGGCGATTGTAACATTGGGACAAAATACGATATCTGTACGCAAAAGCATTCAAAGTTTTTGCACTCCATCGGTTTTTTGGGTTCCAAAGTTTGTACGATTTTTTCTTGGACAATAAGGTCATCCTTGTTCAACTATCCTTAGCGCAGTCTACGTCGAGATGTGCTTCGGGAAGTTTTGCAGAAATTCATGGGTTTCCTGACCCAGTCGTATGTTGTAGAAGCGTTAGAAATATTGGATAATTAGGGCGAACGCTTCTTAAACGAATCAACAACATCTGATGCTTTGCCAAAGGAAACAGTTTTGTGTAGCGAGATTTCATTCATCTAACCAAACGATGATTCCCGAATGCACATAATTTGAGCTTTGCTTGATTTATTCGACTGTTTAACAATTAGCCTACACCGTTCTGATTTGAGTGACTGTGTAGTACTTTTAGACATTCGGTATAGCACTTTTTACTAGATCTTTTAATCAGTGCAATTTGAGAAAAGTCCACCCTTCGCTCAATCCAGCTTTGTCAAAGTGTCATGGAAATAGGTTCTTAAATGTAGCATCTGGTTAGAACGTGCCAGTGTCGATGAACGATAAAGCTGCCTGTTAACTGGCATGCAGAACAGGTGAAATGCACGTTCCATAATGACGGGCAAGTGGACATACGAAACATGAATCTTTCGATAGACTGGAGAGAAATATTCCGCAAATTTAAAGAAAAACAATCCAACGTTCCGCGCAAAACGGGGCAAGATGTGGTAGATCGCTTCCTTATTATTGATAATCTGCGAATGTCTTTTGAACGTGGCAGGCGGTGGCCGAGCGGATAAGACCGTGGCGTTTGGACATGAAGGTCGCGGGTCCTAATCCTCCCAATGCCGGCCAAATTCCCCACTTAGCAGCCCTCTGTTGGCCGCAGCCCTTTATCTGAAAATTGATATACATTGCTGTTTCATTGATAAAGGAAGTAAAAGATAAGAGATGATGATGTCACTGACATACCATTTAGCCAAATATTTGAGAATGCAAAAGCATGATCGATTTTTCGTAGTGAAATGTGTCACTTGGTAAAATACCAGTAAGTTTTGTTGTCAACTTAGGTAACCCAGATTTCAAAGTTTTCAAAGGATTGATTTATCTGACCAGATGGATTAGAAACGATCGTTTTCAAATGTCTTTCGATACGGCAATTAGTTCGGTTCCGATTGCAATAATTTCAATACTTTTTCCTATCGTGCCTCATTTGATTGAACTTTGGAAGGATAATACGTTTGGATAAATAAAATGCCAACAGCAAAAGCCAAAACGGCCATCCGCTTGTGCTATATTACCATATGGGGAAAACTGCTTCCATGTGTCAATGGAAAATATGGTAACCTATGCTTTTACTAGAGACCGGATAAGGGATGGCTAGTTGGCAGATATTACCGGTCCCAGAATGCTTGGATAACTTCTACCTCCTACCTCCTACTTTTCGTTCTGATTTGGAAACTAGTTTAAACAGTTGCACGAGTTTAGATTTAATCCATTTTGCCAGGTACAGTGTGGAAATGGATCGGGCTGCTTATAAATTAAACAAAGCGATGATGTGTGCTATATCTGTCTTCATTTAAATTCCAAAGTCACTTTTTGAGCTCCTACTTATATCACGTCAGTAGAGGCAAAACCGTGAAAATTTAAAAAAAATCACGGTCTGTAAACGGTTGTATTTTTCCTAACCTCATAGGTACAACATTCTAGGGACTAGCTTGTGCCAAATTTCTACAGAATAACACTTGTCCCACTAGAAAGTATGTTTTATGAAAACCTTTAACAAATGCTTCCGAAAAAACGACCAAACTACGGAGAGTGATCTAGTCTTGTTGAGCAATTTTCTGTGTATCTCTTCCTACTGTCATTAAACTACATCCCCACTGTCCGCAATTTGGTTTTCAAATCTGCATTGAAATTCTATAGCTACGGGAAATGTTTTGAGTAATGCATAAGTGCAAGGTAGAAACGCGGTCAGATATGTGCACTGAAGCGCACGTTAACTCTGGTCAATTCTAGAACCCATGTTCTTTTACTAATGAAATAACAATCTTACGTCTTCATTCAGGAAGTGGCCGTGATCAAAAGGAGGCTTCCAAGTGGGGAATTTGATTGACAATAGGAGGATTCGAATCTGCCACCTTCAAGTTTGAACGTCGGGGCCTTATGCGCTTTGACCACCGCTGGTCAAGACGATTTCCTAAATATTTTATTATGCAATTTTTGACTTGATATCGCTTGTTTTTTAACATAACCCCATTCATGAAATTACAAGAGACTTGCTGTCCAACAGATGGTTCTACTGTTTCTGGCGTACGTGAACAGAACATTGTCGAGGTATGCATTATATACGTGGCACAATACTATCGTGGCCAACATTATTACTTCTGGAACCCATTAACATTGAGAATTTGGAATCTTGATCGGTTAAAATCGTCGTTGCGCAAACACTAAAGTGTCTACCTATGACGGAAGTATTACAAAACTTTTCATAGATATTCGGAAGTGTCCTAGTAGGGTTGAAAGATAAATATATATGGATCCATCTTTGGATAAGTAGTATCTACTTCCAAAATTTAGTTGCTTAAGATCGCTGTGGCAGACTTCCACGAATTGCCGTTGATGCAAGCAATAACCCCGCGAGATTGAAAATTTCATGGAATGAGGTTTTTCTCCCCAGAACCAGATAACGTCATCGAGATAAATCATCGGATTGCCAATGTTATCATGAAACCAGCACTCTCGGACAATTACAAAAGTGGGGAGATTATACTCATGGTGAATTACTACACCCAGTAAATGAAAACTGTCAGTGAATGTGCACACGCAAAGCTGACAGACCGTGTAAACGAATGCACGATAGTTTCCGCAATCGACGACCATTGCGTCATACTGCGTTATGCAAAATGATAGCATTCCGCAAGTCTGGAAACCTATATTTCGGTCGAGAGAAAATATATAATACTGACAACAAAATAAAATAACGACTAATAGTGAATATTAAGTGGAAACAAATAGATTACAATGCACGACAGGAAAAACTAAGGCTATCGACCAATGAGCGCATGAAATATGGGAATTAGTTTAAATGTTTTCAGGTATGAAAGTTTGGATGTGATTTTCTTCCAATTTTCTTGTTCCTAAGCAAAATTCATGCTAAACATGGAAAAGTTGAATTATGATTAGCATCAACGCATGTATGCGAGTACCACAACGATAGTCTATTAAATAGGCCATCTGTAGGGTTTGTAAGAAATGTGATTGAAACTAATTCACACGCCATAATATGCACTTCGTATGTATTATATTAATGAGTCAATGACAGACAGAATTCGGTAAAATAACTGAAAAACTTTGTTTTGATAAAGCCAAAGAAATAACTGATCATCAATGGAAAAAGATGGGGCAAATACATGGAAGAGCAAAAGACCTGACGATAATCTGCTTTACTTATAACTGTCTCAGTCTACGAATCTGAACGGATCGGCGACGCTTTTTTGTGACGCAGTCGGGATTAGGAGAGTGTCTTGGTAAATTGGTGCAACTCGCATCATCTAATTATTTTCAAAACTAGGATTTGGAAACACGGGCGGTGTTTACTGCCAATAGGCGTTTGGCAAATAGGTGAACAAGAATGAGGACAAAAGTCAAACTGAGAAAAACTTTCTTATCATTTTGGAAATTTTCAAGCAGAACTGTGAACACCGACTTGACGGTACTTGATTTACGGAGAACGATGGATGATTTTCCATTCACTTGATGATTTGCCCAACCGAGTTCGCGTAAATCCTCCTTGTTTTATTCGTCATTATTTTCTTATTGAAAATCGCAATGCACATTTGATATGTTGAACAGCCTTGACACAGGTAGTCACGGCAACCATTGCTACTGTTTGAACTAAGAAGCTTACACCTCAGAGATGGTAAATAGAAGACAGATTATGAATGATATAATGTTAATAACATAGCGTTGTTAGTAGATGTAATGCGCCAATGTTTCCACTACCGTGGGTAGTCTTTCTCACGGCAAGTTTTGCAATCAAAACTACCCGTGGTAGTTGGCGCATTACATCTACCAAAAACGTTGTTGTTACTATGATATCATGCAAAATCAAAACGCTTCTTACGTAATAGAAGACGAATTAATTCAAACAAACCCTACCAATCGGCCAACCCAATTTATCGTCTAAACATGAATCCACTGTTTATAAGAAATGCACATTGAGTGACTTGTTGGGAAGCATTATTTAACTGGGATAAATCACACACGGTGTATATTACCCTTTAAGTTATTTCTTTGTATTTGATGGATAAAAATTCCTGAAAGTTAGGTAACTGATTACTAAGACCGCAACAAAAGTGATCTGATTAGAAGATTTGTAGATTACAATATTTGGGCAGGGCAACTAGTGTAACATACTATTGCAAGAACAAACTGATCACTTGAATCACGTGAATTTTTGTCTTGCCCAAACGTTTTAGTGACTAGTCTTTATACCGCAACATTGAATCAAGGTCATTTGGTGCTGAGTCGTTTTCATGTTTGATGCATGTATTGTCACATCGAATAGCTTGCAGCCTGCTATAAACTGTAGTGATCCCGAATACTGAAAAAAGAGAGCGAACAGACGCGCCAACTGTGAAATTAATTTTGTCCCATCTGATTTCAGCTAGCTTAATTTTACCCGAAACTGAGTGTTTAGAACATGAAAACAAAGTTACTCTTCACGATTTGGCTAGGCAGTGCATACACCTCAAGATTAGCCGAGGACAAAAAGAGTAAATTGTTCACTGCATGTTCACATTTCGTTTGTGTGGTCAGACTTAGAAAATAAGTTAATGGTTGTGGGTGTGTAACCTCGTTAAGCGATACAGAAGAAGAGGAATAAACTAAATTTTTATGGAGTAAATATATACAGGGAGACATAAACCGGGAATCGTGAAAAATGCAAACGCGTCCAATTTTCACCTAACTGAGAATACACTAAATTAAGTAATTATTAAACAAGCAGGTCAAATGCTCCAACTAATGCCAAGTCACTGGAAAAGTAATGGGAAAGGGTCATTGAAAGCTCTGAAAGTAAAGAAATCTATGCTTTGTTATTAATTGACGGCATTTCAATGTTAGGTGACAATTGTGGTAATATATTCAGTTGTTAAGGAAAATTGCCTATATCATGTGAAGCATAAGTGTAAACGGTTGAACAACTGAAAAATCTCTGACACCAACTAATCTGATTTGTTAGCGTCAAATTTGTTACCATTTTTTTCACCCCCGATTCCCGAAGAAGCACCGGGCTGGAAAACTGCTAAACATGTCCTTTCAAACATGAGAACTCGGACAGTCTGGCACATCAGCGACAATCAAGTCCCTGTGGCGCTGCCAAAATCCCCATTCGTTTTTCTCATTTGTAAACCAGCTTTATTCCTTGAACTTT
The DNA here is from genome assembly GCA_008360955.1 of Fasciolopsis buskii. NCBI lineage: Eukaryota > Metazoa > Platyhelminthes > Trematoda > Plagiorchiida > Fasciolidae > Fasciolopsis > Fasciolopsis buskii. The sequence continues at coordinate 314,019 of LUCM01001418.1, read as the reverse complement.
CAAAATGGACTTCAGAACACTATTCAGTGTTTGCTAATCGCTTGTCACATTTTGTCGCCTTATTCATCTCTGTCCCTCTCTCACCACCCTCTTCTTCATTTGTCTGTTCTTATCTTAACCCGGAATACGGTAAATATTACGGGTTTTAATAAATGCGACCGATTATCATGACATTCGTATATATTTGCCTCAGAATTTCAGTAATGTATTATCTGGAAAGAAAAAATCGGAAAAATAAACATGGACGCTGTTTGTTATGACTTGATTAGTTGTACTTTGTATTCGATTTATCCACCTTGTCCCTGCAATTTTTTCTCGTGGGGCGTGATCGACGAATTTGGCATTTAGATCGCGAATTTTTCGTCAACTCACTCAGCAATCAGAACTTCAACACATATTACCTATCTGAGCTACGATCAGCACAGATTGGGATTCTTTTGTCAAAATTACGATCGTAATGCATGCAGCACGAGGCATCTCGGACGAATTAGTCCGAACATGTAAGAAATAATCCTGGCCTCCGTGAACGGGAATGCTCACGGATTGGGGGTGCAGATTGACAAAATAATTAAATGTTTTGTGGTGATTTTCAGTTTCAATTCATATGTTTAGCCTCATTGAGAATCTGCAGAGTAGTGGACGGATAATAAACAAATTTTGAGTGTACTAGATCTTCCGGTAAGGTATAATTCCAAAATGAAATATCATTTTTTGCGAGAACACATTCACTGAATTCTGGGGAGGTTGGGAGTAATGACACGTAGTTAAAGTTGAAAATACCTCGCAAACGCGGCGAGGCTTGCCACCTCTCGGAAATGTTGTTTGTAGCTTTTAAGACAGTACCTCGACAATCATCCAGGCCATTCGTTGTTGTGAAATTAAATAGACTGTTTCTTCGTCTGAATTAGAAAAAGTGACTGCATGGTGTTTTGAGTACCGAATCCAATTTCCTGAGTGGATTGTAACAGCATTAACGTGTCTGGTGGTTGATGCTTTATAAAAAACTTACTTAATCGTTCGATTGATAATCGTTTGTAAGAAACTTTGTTGAAATTAAACCACGTCAGCCGGCGGTGAATCTAACTGTCAGATAACCTATATATTCGAAGTTCAACTCGAAACATTAAAGTCAATGCCCTTGTAAGACGAGAATGAATAGAGGTAGCGTGTTGCCACTTCTAACCACCAGCATGAACTTGAGCATCAGAGGACCAGGCACGTCTAACTGATGCACAACCGTGACTGTCCAGTGCTTCCCTCCATGGATCTTTGTTCGAAACCAATCCTATATTCTTCACATACAATTATTCGTATTCCTTTATTTTCACGGCCATTTCGTTTCTTCATACCCATGTAACAAGCGGTAGACCGATAAAGTCCAGGTGGATAATGCCGCACCTTCTTCGTTCTCAATTGAACTAAAAAGACATTCAGGATTTTCGTCTACCACGCTGCATGTGGTTTGGACACAAGTGTCATCAGTACCACCTTTGAGGGATTTTGCCACATGGTGAGGACCACTAATATAAACGATCTTACAATAGCCTGGATTGGCTTCAGCTTTATTCCTAAATTCTGTGTAGCATGCGACAGGTCATTTCCATTCCAATAATGCGTTTCTTTTGTCTTCGACAGATATCTAAGTTGGATTCTTCTCAGCCTGTTTCAATCAATCCCTTTAATTCTAATAAGACTGCCCATGAAGTTAACAACAACGACCAAATTTCGATCAGCTACTGTGTTCCGTGCTAAATAGGTCCCTTAGTTTGGGAAGCAACAGTCCCATAGAAACAACAATTAACGATCCATTCTTACGCTCTTCTAACCGATCGTGCGACATAAAGAAAACGACGTTCTTTCTGCGACACCATTGTCAAACGTATACAAAGATGTTTAGGCTTTGGTAGATCGAGATGATCAGATACTATAACGATAAGAGATGAATCCCAATCAAGAAATCCTAAAGTATCGGTTGCTGACTTAATAAAAATACAGGTCGGATCGCTTCGGTGTAATATTCAGTAAACAGTTTATAGACAAGGAAGGCTAGGAAATAACGACTAAACGCACGATTGAATTCTAGATGACATGAGTTAGGGCCAAGTAATATGCACTGGCAGAGCCGGCATAGAAAATAACGGGCAGAATGCATTATGGAGCAGCTGAGCTTTGACGGATAGAATTATGCTGATAAGTCACTCTGATGGCTATGCTTAAATGAACTGTCGTGAATAATGTACTCTTAGAATCCAGAACAGCCCTACAAATGCACTTGTGTGGACTGTGGAAAACTGTAAATTTCAGGTACAAACTGCATTGATCACATATTTACATGTGCATCAAACATCTTCGGCGAAGAATTCGAGTAAGAAAAAGTTATGAATCCGTCAGTCAATAAGGATGTTTAACATCATCTCCTTGATATGAATTCCCCTTGCTAGGTGATGTCTAACGGCTTTGCTAGCTCTCAGCAGAGCTTTAATTACGATATGATCAAAAATTCATTAAACTTCTTCGAAAAAGTAACAATAGTGCTCAAATCTATTTACAAATTCTGCATCTAAAATGGCCAAGTGATGAAACTGAAATGAGCAGTTCTTTTGCGAAAAAGTTGACGTATATGATGCTTTTTGTCTAGAGAAATTATCACTATATAGTGGAGAACCAATTAAGTTGAAAATCACCGTGATTCTGGTTTAGTATAAATCACGTGACGTTCTCAGGTGAATAATTATCGTTTTTAGTGGTTATAGAAATAGAACTTGGAAAATAGCAAATGGCCACTTGTACCCAGAATTAGTCTTTCTACAGCTTTCAAACAAAATTCATAATTTTGCCAAATTGCATTTTAAACACGGTTCGTTGAAGTAAGTCATTGATAACGTAATGTCTAACGAGTTTCTGGAACAGTGTTAAATTACTATTGTAATACGTGCATGTGAATGACGCAAGTCATGTAGTTTATCACATGACAGCTCGTTTAGGTCATATTGGGAAGTGTTTCCGTTGCTTCTACATGTTAGCTTTCATTCTGTGCTGGATCAGAGAAAAGAAAAACGGAACGCTCGTCTCCCTTGGGGAAAGATTAACCCGATTTCACTTGGAGACATGGAATTTTCCAGACAACATTAATTATACCCACAAAAAACGGCGGGAAAATTGGCCAGTGTCACCGCATAAAAGTCAAAACTCTGGGGAATGACCTTGAATTATGTAGAGGTGGTTTTTATGTTCCCAATCAACTGGATTCCGTGATGTTGTTCTCAAACTGAACAGGGGTAAAAGTGGGTTAAACGTGTCATCGAATACTTGGACGATAGGGCCCACTCTGGACGAAAAAGTACCAAATGATAATGCATACGAACATAATGACTATTAAAAATTCTGTCTGAACAGGTGTCATGCCTTGGGGTCAGATATACTGTACTGAACATTTCATCCGGTGCTTGTAACTCTGCATCCTAAACAAACAAACTGGCAATGAGTTTTGATGATGGCGTTAGCTAGGATAAAACGCGTGTCGCATTGGGGAATCCGATGGTAACCTGTCAGATGTGTGATCACCTAAAATCGGGGACTCTTTACGTTTCTACAAGTCTTTCGCATTAGTTTCTGATGATAGCTAGTATATCGCATCCAGTAATTCAGGGTTCCTTATGATCAAGAAACACCTCATCGGGAACACAATAGGACCAAACGCAATTCATAAAATCCCCAAATAACACTTATTTTTTAAGGCTACAGTTTTTTGGCCAAATGATGTTTGCCTTTTATAAATTTCACGATTACTTCGTCAGAATTGCAACATATTATCCAATGGTCGAGTATTATTTTAATGCAATCAGGGACAAGAACTTCCGCGGATGTCTCACTCATCGTTCTCAGTCCTGCTCTCCGGTATTTTCATAGTTCTCTCTCTCTCACACACACACACACACGGAATAACCTGCACACAGTAACATTTTTGCAAAGTTCTTCACTAAATTGTCCAGTTTTAGACAGATTTGGAAATTTGTGGCTATAGACCAGATTGTTGATTTTCAGGAGGTTCTGATTGCTGATGTTGGTGTTTAGGCTGTAGGCCTTTCTTTGCCAGGCAAGCTGACATAGTCAACGTACGTTCACTAACTTGCATCTCTACCGGTGATGATACGTTTGTGATCTAAACGCCAAGCTTAGAGATTAGAATCCTACGGAAATAGTCAGTTTGGCTGTATGTTAAAATACCCCCTCGTCTGTGCATTTTTGAGTCAAAATTTGGTTCTTTAAGGAATAAAACATTCACCGGCACGGATGAAATTAGGACAATGGGAACATGTAGTAAAAACACTAACAGACTATTTGTAACTGGCCAACATTTCGGTTACTTTAAGTAACCATTTCTGAAGTAGATTTAAAATCGAGTAAAAACGATGCTTTATGAAGTACCAATTGCCCAGTCAGTAAAGCATTATGAATTGATTAAATCATCCGAAAGTTTACGTTTACTTATAATGATAAATCCATCTATGCACCATGCAGCCAAAAGTCAGGGCTACGATTTAGAGTCGAACCATTCATTTGCTGTTTGCTTTCATTGGAAATTGATCAGAAAGGCTTATACGGTGGCTAAAATCAGGCTAATTGCTGGGTTATTCGAATAATGGTTAGTGTAACACGAGATGTTCACTTACGTAATTGGCATTGGAGAGCTTTGTCCACGGTAGCTCCGAGACAGGCCTATCTACCCGGCAGACAGAAGGTGGCCAGCTCATCTGCGGCTCGTGACGTCAAAACTGCCCTGAACTGCCAATTCGTTAATTATTTTTATGATGAAATCTAGCTTGAAATAATTTTTGACTTATCATAGTAGACAACTCATCAATCCTGGTCCATCTTGTTTTGTGGCATTTCAAATTTGATTCGTCAGGTTTGCGTTCCTAATCTAACTGGTCGCCCATTGTTTGTTGCGCAGGATCGCTAAGTGATTTCCAATAGAAAATTCACAAACATAGACACGGTTTTCCTAATGCGAACGTGTCAACACTGTGTGTGACACACACAGGCCTACAGCCTAAACACCAACATCAGCAATCAGAACCTCCTGAAAATCAACAATCTGGTCTATAGCCACAAATTTCCAAATCTGTCTAAAACTGGACAATTTAGTGAAGAACTTTGCAAAAATGTTACTGTGTGCAGGTTATTCCGTGTGTGTGTGTGTGAGAGAGAGAGAGAACTATGAAAATACCGGAGAGCAGGACTGAGAACGATGAGTGAGACATCCACGGAAGTTCTTGTCCCTGTTTTAATCCACTTATTCAGCTCAAATATGTGGGTACGGAAATATGTTGGCGAACCGAATCGAATCAGCTGTCCAAATTGTGATTCATATTCCCATGACAGTGTGAACGTAAGTTGTTAACACCAGTCACAAAAGCGAGAACGATATAATCTTGATCAAATAATTATCACATGATTTCGTACGCATTAAAAGAAAGCATACCATTTATCAGGTTGATTTGATCTGTTGCAGACTGTTGAAGACGGACCCGTGATTGAATACATGGAGAAATAGTGCGACATGGCTTCGTAACGATCGTGGCAATGGTCGCACAATATGTATTCTTCTGTACAGCTGTAGTGAAAAATCGATATCATTCATGCATATTCAGACCATGGTAATGCAAATATCATTATTCTAGCTGCGCATTGATTAATTGTCTGCCCCTTCTTCTCTTTTCATTAGGAATCCGCCTTTAGGAAAACTTAGTAAAGACTCAACTGAATAGTAATATCGACGAACGCACGCGAGATAGCTGACTTTGGCGGACTCTGAATCAAAGTAAATGCCATTAGAAGTCTGTGATTGTAGTACACCCATTGCAGAACGCAGCAGGAATTGCAACCCAATGTGCAACCTACTGGAACGCGTACTTCATCATTGCAGTGAGCGTCGTCTGACTGAATAAGTCAAAAACCGTGGTTTACCAAATGTATCATGGGCTTCCTTTACTGCGTCTGTTCACGTGTGCACTGCAGCTAGTGCAATCGTCTTGGGTTGATTGTAAAAAACTACTTGAATTGAGATAAGGTTGAACGGAATCACATAACAGAGGCAAATAGATATAAGGGTGAGAGTAAATGTTTGATCTACCAATATGACACAGATTCGTGACCCAATTATGCACCTTGCCATTTTCTGGTTTCAGTATCAGTGTGGCTGAAACTGAGGCAGATATTAGGAACCTTGCGTTTCCTCTGCTACTTAGTAGCATAGTTGTCTTTTGCAGCTAATTTTTGAGCCTGACCTGTGGAAGCGATACTACTATTTTAAACTGAGTGTTTGTCGTTTTTTTAAACATGTTGGGACGTTGGAACAGGTTAATACGATGCCGGCTGTGTTCATTCGCAATAAAATAAACTGGACACAGATGCCTTTCATGATGGTTAATGGAATTTAACGATTAGACAAATCTCGGATGACAACAAGTCATGAAAGACACATGCCCGATGGATTGCCTGCAGTAGGGATGGGTGGCATCCACCACACGACAGCCATGATGATAATACATGCATCTCACGTTCGATAAGTCACGAGGGTGATGGAATGGATTCGAATGACCTAAAAGCCAGGTCTTGTACCAGGGTGGATTCAACGAAGGGAGTCAAATTCAACGCCCACTTGCCAATGACAGTATGTGCAAACAACAACGACTCAATTCTGTTGCAGAACATCAGTGCTTACTTCGACTTGTTCAGCAATTTTCGTTTAATCTAGAATAAAATGGAAGTTTACAACCGGTCGGTGTCGGTCATTTTGTATCACATATGTTATATACTTAACTGCTGGTCCTTGTGAATGCACATGGATAATTTGTCCCACGCCAGCCTTCGATTCTGCGATGTATGAAATAGTCTGATTTTTCTATTACTGAAATAATAACCGTGCGACTGCAATGATGAAATCTTACCTTACACCATTTAGATTATAAATCAAACCAAATTCGATAAAAAACTAACAGACTGTCCACTTCCAGACGTTCAGGTCATGAAAAGTATCGTTCGTAACGTCGACGTTCGGAGGTCATCAGCGTGTGTGACTTCCATTTTTTCGTCTGATTAGTTTTTGGTGTAGTAGGAAATATTTTTATGGATATTCATGTGATTTTCCTCAAAAGAAAATCACATGCTCCACTGAAAAGAGTTCCATTGTCGATGTTGAGGACCGGCGAGTGGAAGCTAAAAGTAGAACAGGCTTCTGCCTCAGTTTAAATATCAGTTAATTCACGAAAAGAAACTCCTCATTTATGGCCTACCAAATTGTATGTTCAACTACGAAGACTCCTATGTGGTCCCTTCGAGTGTCTGTTTTTGGTCGAAGATGATCAGGTCAATTAAGCATCTCTTATCAAAAGGTTCAGAGGTTCGAATCCCAGTCACTTTGCTGGTGAAAGGCAAATCACTGACGTTCGACTGGTAACCAAAACCAATCCTAGCGAGACCTTATTTGCTTCTTTGCCGATTGCAAGTTTCAGGGTCAGAGATGCCGATTTCCCCTACCCGACTAGTGGGACCCATTGGCTATGGAACATGCCCCTTCCACGGGACATGTATCGTATATGTCACATAAGAAACTGTTGCGCGAAATGGTAAGAATTCTTCTGTTTTAGGAATACAAACTGATTTCCGGTCAAAGGCAGAGCATATTGTTCGTGGATACACAATTAAATGTCCTATTGATGATAGCTGTTATATTTTACAAAACAGGCAAAGACTATTCATATTGTCGATTATTTTCCTACACCTATGACCAAAATTGTAGTGTAGAAATGATTGAGTAAAAAAGCAATAAATCATTTAACTTGAATAATCAATTGTTTCGACAGCATTCCAAACAGGCGGTAGGTCATACAAGGTTCGAATCGGTTCCGCAAATCCTCATTGTGACATAAATCATTGATCACGAGAAGATGACAATCCCGTTTTGATTAACACTAATAATGGGAAGACGGAGGATTAAGGAAACGGAAAACTGAATTATCCGTTGCTATTTGTCATGCATCAGCTCCGAGGACATTCACATAGATGCTAGAATGTTTGCACACAAAGACCGGAATAGTGACATATCATTTGTTAGCAGTTTACAATTTTATATATTATCGATTCTGAATTAGAACGACGCTCTATCGTGCACTTTTAACAGCACAATGAATTACAAAATCTGTTCCCGTGAATAGTACCAGCAAATGGAGGGTGGATACTTGTGATAAGCAAGACTCCACAAAACCGTCTAAATTGTTTGCAAAAAGAATCGTAAATGAAACTAACTCAGACATATCTGTTTTGCCAACTTGCCAGAATTCTATCAGGCTCGCCAATCCCAATGTGTGGACCAGATTTAATTGCTAGTTTAACGCAATGAGCCAGTGCAGTGTAAATTCGTTTAAACTGATTGGAATCAATCAAACGTGTTCGGGCACAGTTGAGTTAAGGTGGTCTCGAGAATCTCGTGTCGTATTATCTTTGACATGCTAGTTTCCTTGTCCAAACGCTAACACTGTTTTGCGGCTAACATGTAGCCCATATTTTAAGGCGGATTACAAACTTGATGTATCTCTCGATGCATTCACAGTGGATGACACAGGATAAACAAAGGCATACTCCCGTGGAATGTCCGTCGTTTGTCGAATGATCCCGAAGATAATAGTATATCGTGAACAAACACGGACGGACGAAATACAAAGCTCTTGCAGAAGTTTTCCAAATAGATACAAAATTTTCGGCCACCAAACCCAGTTGTCGGGAGCCACAGCTCAATGAGACAGACCAGAAATGAGAAGAAATCTATTTATTAGAAATGCTTCAAATTGACACAAATCCAGTGGAATTTACCAGAAGAACCGTACATATAACGAACAAGGAAAGGAAATAGGAAATAGAAAAATATTGAAGAATTATCCAATGAAATGTGAAAAAAGTTCTTGAAATAACTGGAAAATAGAATCGGCCACATGAAATCACCAGTGCCGATAGACCAAAACAGCCCCTGAAATTGAGGGAAGGGAACGTCTCCAAATTGCCTGAATAGCAACAAATAAGGTTATCAGTGAGACCGGAAGAAAAATGGTGGATCGATGAATGCAAGAACACGAACTAGCTACAAGAAGACGTGATTCTTTCTTCCGTATCAGTCCAAGAAGAAGAAAACTAATCTGATTAGAATTGAAGGTCCACGGGAAGCTTAACGAAATTCTTGTCAGATTGATACTTCTCAAGTCATTCAAATAGTAAACTTCTCTAACTGGATCAAGTTTACAGTGGGATGAACAAAAAGAATAGGGAAACCCGAAGTAAAATCTTGCACACTAACAGTCATAAATTAGTATTACCTATGCGGATCCATCTGTGTAAATATACCACTAACTAGTCACATACTTGAAATGGTAACAAAAGCGTACAGTTAAAGGGGAAAAGCGACCCATTTCAAACGTCAATTCCTCACAGTTAAATGCCAGTTCAACAGAAATCAAGTAGACAAGTAGACGTCCAGAGCCGATTGGAAGGCTATCACAGTAGTCCTAGGTGAAATCTTAAAACAACATATAAAGCCAAAAAGGTGCGGTCGAATGGGCACATGCACTGATGAGGTCATCTCGAATGACGAGGATATGTTTGCGATCTGTGCGTCAGCCTCAGCAAACCAGAACCCTGCGAAAATTGTACGCATGCATGAACGGAAATGTTGACGCCCAAAAGGATGTGCGGTGATAGCAGATATAATGGAATTCGTGAAATAAAAAAATGTAACTATCAAGTTACCACTTCATGACAAGCAGTTTTTCATTACCGAATTGTGTTTCTCGAGGACGATGAACCTTGATCAACGTTCAAGTACTGCTGTTATGAGTCATAAAATATATGTTTAGTAGTTGAACAACACAGTGACTATTTATGTACACTCTCTGGCCGCTTTAGGAGACACTTTATTTGGCTCTTTGACACAGCGGATATCCGACGTGTCGACTAGTGAACTGCTGCTGCTAGATTCCAGCACTTTATTCGAAATGGATTTTATCGTGTGGGTGGGTTTTTTGAAAAGACCTAGAACAGCTGGAGCCAGAGGGGTTGTTTTCGTCCTTCGGAAACAGTAATTGTCACAGTCGAAGTTAACACAACTTTCGGGATCAATCAGCCCAAAAATGAGATACAAAAAGAGGTGGCGTGAATCGATGGCCGTACCAATTTACAAAATAATTGATAGAACTTCACATGAGAACCACAGAGGAATTAGCTTGGCGAGCATGCCATTCAACCTTTTGATTGTTTACCAAGTATACATGGAAGATGAGCGCACAAAGGACCAGTCGGTTTCCGACCGGTATTGGCCAATCAGTTATTTCACAACAACTGTTAGAACGTAGGCAAATGTTTCGCTGACCCAAGATATTTCTCTTCCTTGATCTGAAGGTGGCGTTCGACTCAGTCAGTAGTACAATGCTAAGGCTGTGCCTTTCGTTGGAGGATGTGTAAGAAACAAAAGTGTATTTCAGATCGACGCCACGCTCGGGAGCACTGGACCCGAGGGTTGCTTTCATTGCATCTCATTAATGGTCCATATCCACACTGGCACCTAGGATTTGAACCTGGGCTCTTTCTCACGGGGAGGTTGCTGAGATGATCTGACTTCGTGGAGAGCAATCGACTGGAATTAACGGACAGTAATGTTGTCTCCTTTCGAAGCTGTCGGGCCGCGTTGACTGTCACTGAGGGCGATACCAAAACAAACTTGGTCCAGTAAGTCAGTTCAATCCGGAGGGACTGGGCAGCAAATTGGTAACACACGCGCCTCCCACAAGTTCAAACATTGCGATGATGACTGTGCACTAGCGATGAACCCTAGGGGGAACGAAACTTGAGTATGGTGATTTCCTAGTGCAAGGCTGGATGGGAGAAAGTCAGGTTAGTATGTTGAGAGTGGAAACCGGTAGGCAGTCAGTAAAAGCAAACATATCAGTCTAACAAAATAGCTGCAACTAACTGTGAGATGCATATATGAAAATTCATTTCGCTCATTCAATCTTTATAGGCTAACAGTCGAATCCGAGTTAGCGCTTACAGCGATTATTTACCCCAGTTAATTACGGGAAGTGGTGTTTGTCAGGATTGCCCCCGTTCACTTTGTTTTTCAGATGACAATAGAAATTGCCCTAGTTTCATGTGCAAATGGTAGCGTTGATAACTACTCAAAAAGAAGCCTGAATGACTAGGAATATGCGAATGATTTTCGCTACTGAATGAAGATCCAAGTAAGTTTCACGATTCTCTTAATCATCTGAACGATAGTGCACGTATGTTTGGGATGCGCTTTTGCATCCTCGAACTGACAAACGTCGCTGCATTACTTTATTGGTTCGGAGCCAAACTGGTACTTGGAGGAGAAAAGCGAATAAGGTGAATAGATTTAGTTACTTGGGTCGTTGTATCCCACCTAGTGGTTGTATATCACGAATACATTTTGATGCATCTGAGGATTCTGTGAAACATCCGGTTATCGAACAAAAAAGGTCGACTGCACTCAGTTACTTTAAAGTTGGTCCTGCTGCAAGACTGAAAACGTGGGCACTAAGGTCAAATTTGCTAGATTGTCGGGACCTGAATATTGTCGTTTTTTTAGTACTGGTAGAGTATGTAAGAGAAAATGTCGGTTAAGTTAACTGGGATATGCATTGCACACTGAAAGACTGTAGCTGGCTGTTTAGGGAAATTTTAGAAGATTTGATCAGTATTTGCGTTCCTGGAAAACTATTTAGTAAATGATATATCGCGTTTTTTTACTCATAATTCATCTGCTGACGGTGGTCAATCGGATTAGGTGGTGGCGTTTCTATATGAGGGTCGCTGTTTGAATCCGGTCACCTTCCCCACTCGGCTGCCTTCGGTTGACTGCTGCCCCCTTTCTAAAGAATGACTATCTGTTTGAAGAATAAATACTGAAAATTGAGATTATTTAGCCATCAAAGGAACATAAGTACACCGGTGCATGACTTACCGGTTGCCGGATTTTCCATTCCGTTTGCAGCGATTTTAAGAAGATGCCGTACAATCCTTCACTTATCAGTTTCAGTTTCGTCTTTTCCATAAAATATTAGAAACTTTCATCGACAAACGATTGTACTAGTGCTCCTACGTAAAACACGGGAACGAAATTTCGAAGGGGACAATTTTTTATGAGTACCAAATTATGTAAGTCTTTTCCTCACAATATTTCACCAATTTACCCATCTTCATAAACCCCTGTTATGCTGACTGTGTCGTATTCCACCACTGTACTTACGTCGAACCAGGTTTTTAAAAATCTTTCCTGGATCGATTAGGTGTCCTTTGGCAATGTCTTCGCTATCTGGCCACCATCTCAGTGTGTCCAAATATCAGTTTGCGAGAGCTGTCACATATACCTCATAACGTTGAAGCACTATGTCGCTTGTCTTTCCAAATCAGCAGGCTAAAGGAACTTGGTCAGCGGCGGCCAGGCGGTTAATTTTGTAGCGTCTGGACGTGAAGGTCGCATGTTCGAATCCTTCCAACGCCGGTTAAATTCCGCACATGGCAGCCATCTATTGGCCCTGAACCCCTCCTGAAAATGATGCAAACCGTTATTCCATTAACAAAAGAAGTAAAAGCCACAAAATAACAACAAGTTGCTGCTTTTTTTCCAATAGGTTGTACGGGTCTACTTAGGCAAACGTCTTTGACTTAGTTCATCCAAGAGTGTCTACTACGGGTCGTTTTCCATGTATTCTATTTGACGCATGTAGAAACGAACCTGGAGACGACTACATCGAGACTTGCGAAGCAGTCATTTCCGATAAAATTATTACCGATCCCCTCATCGTTTAGACAATAACCCAACTCCATTTTATTCATATTCGCCCATTCGTTCGACATCTAGGATTGATCTATTCACAATTAATGTTTATCGCAATGCCACCGGTCCACACACAGCACGAGTTCTGGTCAAGAAGGCTGAAACCATGAGCGAACTCCGTTTAGATCTGCATCTAAACGTGCCACGGTATTCGGTCCTCATGTAATATTAGCTGTCGATTTCTAACTTTGTTTGAATAGGGCTTAATTTGTGTGCTTAATTTTTCACTGAAACTTCATTGATTTTATGGTCAACATTTAGAACGATTCAAAGGTTTGCTCACAGGCACGACAAGTAACCCCCCATTCCATAGCTACTTAATGACATGATTACAATAAGTAATTGAAACTAGCTTGTTCGTCCCACCGTCATTAACACTCGGCTTTAGATTCACTATCTTTTTCTGAGAGAAAATGTGTTGCTCTTTGAGTTGTGTTTTATTGCTTACCACTACTTTCCCCGGGAAAACATTTCAACTTTTGATTCACCTGCGTGAAGAAAGAGAAGACAATCAAACTACTACTTGTTTAATTGGTACATTCGTTAATTGACTTAGATTTTGGATAATTTTGATGATATATGTGAACTAAATGGAACGCAATATCTGTTTACGCATTGTACCTCCGAAATTCGACGTCATGAGCGGGAGTTGAACCAAGGAGTTACCCCACCACTGAAGTACCGGAAATACAATTTACGGATGCGAATTGCGGATAGCAATTATCTGATATTACGTGAACCATTATCTCAATAATGAATGGCAAACAGCCCGGTTGTAACCACCGAATTAGCATCGCATGCAAATTTCCCATCTAAAAGAACGACACAGGTGAACAAAACCTAAAGGACATGTTGATTAATGTCCGGTCATTTCACTAGGTGGTAAGGTTAGCCACAGGTAATTTAGAATGGGAAATTTATTCACGGACTACGTACCGCAGACAGATGGTCAATATACTAATTTGCACTGCATAATGAGACCTGGGTGCAACCTGGCTAGCGCATGTATAAAACCCTGATAACGCGCATCCCAAATGAGATTTCGAATCATTCAATGAAGGACCAGTGAGAAATTTTGAATTGCACACATGTTTTCGAGTCCTGACTGTGTCATCCGTATGAAAACGCGTTTTTCTACCTGACCAATGAGCTTCGGGATTGCAATTTAGTCTGATTCCGCAAACCGAAATCCGACTAATTTTGGTGTCCCGATTGATGGTGCAGGGGAGCTGAATTGCTCCTAATCCAACTGATTTATTCAAGCGTTGGATACAACTGCTGAAACCAGGTACTGCTTAATAGTGTACCTTGAAGAACAATTTTATTCTTGTCAAGTTTACTCAACTGGATGCTTTAAAACTCCTCCGCAACTAGATTAAAATTCTTTATGATTAGTAAAACTAGAAATTTTCAGGTTGATTGGGAAACAGACTTTAATATCGTTAAACATAGGCCATTCCAACCAGATTTACGACACATCTGACTGAGTGTCGAAATATCCCGTAAATAACTCCGCTTTTCAAGTGATCGATAAACTGATCGATAAGAAATTAGGACCGACAAATGCGCACAGGAATTCGGGTTTGTGTCACTGTTTAACCACTGATAACTCGGACTGATATTGACGCCACTTTCAGGCAGGATATCAACTGTCGGCAAGTCAGTCTAAGAGTCCTGTTTTGGCATACACGTTTAGAATGCCAACTGGGATCAATTCAGCCATCTCAAATGTTTCCTCATATGGCTGATTCACAGTCCTTCTGGTTTACTCCGTAAAAATATCAACCAATCAGCCCTATGCTAACGAATGCACTTATCAAAGTTTCCAAAGAGTCAAGCCTCAACTCGTGTCCCTGATAATGGGCAATAAATGCGTGATCATTTAACCAATAAAGTTGGCATCACAGGTAGGGTAGCAAACGTAACTACTTATTGGCTACTTTCAATCACTTTCAGTTCACCAAATATATTGTCGCGCTTCAAACTAATGCTTAAGCTTTGTGGAGTTGGACCTGGTGTCAGCAACAACACCATCTTCATTACTGTCATCGTGAGCATCAGCAACATCATCAGCATCATCATCATAATCAGATTAGCCATTATTCTCGTTCTCATTCTCACCCGCTACTGTATCATCACCAACCCCGTCACGATTGTCGTGGTCATCATGGCAACAACCAGGATTGATTTGCTACCCTTTTCTTCCTTTTTCTGTTTTCTATTCATTCCTTTTGGGTTTCATTTTCTATGAAATTTATGACTTTTTTCGAAGTGAATTGGAATGATCGAAAATAATGTCTCATTCTCAGAAAAACTGCAGTTCTAAAAAACAAATCACTACTTGTCTTCACAGCAATTTCTTGAAAACATTTATTCGAACAAGCTAAGATGTGATAATTTTTCGATTTCATTTGGTTTAAAGGAAAAAAACAAATTTAAGAAAACACAAGTTGGCAAACAAACCCGTTTTTAGTTATTCGTGC
Organism: Fasciolopsis buskii; assembly: GCA_008360955.1. NCBI lineage: Eukaryota > Metazoa > Platyhelminthes > Trematoda > Plagiorchiida > Fasciolidae > Fasciolopsis > Fasciolopsis buskii. The sequence continues at coordinate 298,629 of LUCM01001418.1, read as the reverse complement.
ACATACCATTAGATCCGAATATTTTAGGTAGAATGTTTCTTACGAAGGATTGGATTAGTCAGATAAAATAATGGGTAAGGAAGGGATTTGTGGTGTTACGCGCACAAACCGAACACACAACATGGTAATCTGTATTCGGGTTATGCATGTAACACCACAAATCCCTTCCCCACCCATTATTTTATCTGGCTAACCCGATCCCTCCTAAGAAAAATTCTTCCCAATAAATTCTAATGTAATTTTATGAGTAGAAATCTCTGAAAAAACGAGATTGTTCGGCAACTTGTGTTTGATGGGAATTTTCAGGGTAAGACAAATTTGACGGTTTTTTAATAGGTCTGCATGAAATTGTAATTGGAATATGGCCAGATCTATTCACTTTGAAGGCATGAAATCATAAAGGAGAAGTACCGATCTGCAAGTAAAATGAACTGAGGATTCAAACTGCACGATAAATCATTTATTCAGGAAATCAAACTAATTATCGGGATTATATTATTCCAACACACACACACACAAACACAGACAATCAATGAGCCACAACACTGAGTTTATCCGGGTTTCATTCAGTACAAATGGCGTGATTAATTGCACCCATTTTATTACAATAGACCATGGCTAGGTTTTTTCCAAACTCATGCATGATTATTTTATGAAAGAATTAACCCTATTTGATTTGTTTCAATGGGGGCAATAACTTCATGCTCTCATCTCAGCCGCGTTAAAATTATGTAATAGTAATTAATTTTGCACATTCTGTTCTGCCTAGCCTTATTTTGCCTTCTCCGCAAATATAATCGCCTTTATTATTGATGTGTCTGACAGTTTACACCATTTTTGGAAGAAAGCCGTCGCTGCCAACCGAGGGTTGATAAACAGGAAAGTTGACTAGGATTCAAAACCGCGTTTTTGAAGTTGAAAAGGCACGACGCGGATCCCTTGACTGCTGTCGGAAAGACCTTGTTCAGCTGAGAAGAAAATGTAAACCGCACGTTTCTCCGAGACTAAGCAGTCAAAAGTGAACGAATTACGGCAAAACTACTGACGTAAAAAATTAGGCAGTTGTTCACCAGTCAAAAAAGCAAACAACGAAAGAGACGTCCCACTTCCACTGTGAAAGCAAGACCAGTTCGTCATCACCGGTCCATTCGTTTTCTGATTTTCGCTTCTTTTGGCCCAGCAAAAGTGTCCATTTATTGCTGAACAGCCAAATGCGAACCTCAAACTGAAATTAGCTCAAATCAATTTTACTAAAAAAGTTCCAGTAATTGTTGGAATCTTCGCAGTCCCCATAACCTACCTTTATGAAGTTCAGATAAAAAAGAACGGTGCTAACTGCAAACATCCGTTCCTAAGTGATGTGACTGAATGAACTGTGGTTGTGTGTGTGTGTGTGTGTGTGTGTGTACATGACCAAGCATTCAGCACCGATCGTGCATGCTCGCGATCGAACATAAGATTAGGTCAAGCACTTGATTGGGCAAACATTAATCAGTTGATTAAGTTGACCTCCACGGTCGAGGAAAAGGTGGATGGATTTTAAAACATTAGTAGAAGTTGGAACTCGGTTTATTCACATACCTTCATCAAGAGGCTGAAATTGAGGACAACGAGAGCCGTCTTCTTTCTTGCTTGGATCGTGATGTTGTTGACACAGACAGTTCACTCCGATCCAGTAACCCTTGCAGCTAACCATCATTCAAATTGGATATTTCAGCACTTCCAAATCTTGTTCCCGTAATTTGATTGACAAAAGTTGGGAGCGACAAACTCTGGGGTTTTTCAAAGTCTGTTAGCCTAGAATGCCACCCAGATAACGTTGCCAGTTAAACCTAAATTTTCAAGCAAACATAAAAGACGAAAGACGGATCAGAACGCGGATCCCGCTGATCCAGGTGAGCAGCACTGTTCATTTCAACTTATAAGAGAAAGTGCAATAAACAGATCGCAAGAGCCAGCTAGCACTACGTGCCACAACGAAACTGTACCTTGCCGTGGTGTGACGGCTTGTAGGCCTATGTGGCCCAACTAGCTATACAGGATGACTTATCTGAAGCCGAAGATCCAATCATGCCTGGAAAGTCAATGGGTAGAGGCCTGACGAAGTAGTCTCCTGGTCCTGCCGATCTAGGGTTGATCTGAGTTAGCAGCTCAGTCGGAAAAACGAGTGGAAGAATAATTGATCCAAGTAGATGGGCGCCCACTCAGCTGTACCCCGCTGCCTTGCTGTCAGGTTCTTGTCAGAACCAAAGACTTTGGTTGAGAACCCTAATCGTTCTTCTGTTTAGCGGCTAGACTCCCTAGCAGTACCCGTCCATCAAGCCCCATGAGTTACACGCCTACAAATAATTCCATACTGCATCGGTCGTCGCGCAGGCTAATCAGGACCGCGCTGCCCGTTGCATCGAGCGCATTTTGGGGGTGGGTGGGTAGTGATAAGTATGCTACTGCTCAGAATTCCCTCTCTTTTATTCAACCTGTTTTCTCTGTTCCCAACTCAATCTGCTTGCCCCTTCTGCCTACCCATATTATCTCCACTGCTAACACGCCCGATACTCGCAACGGTTTATTGTCAATTGGTGTAGTGGGCGGTTTTCAGTCTGTCAGTACACATTTTCTCAAGCCTCGTCAGCCTCTGAACCTCGGTTCCTTCAGTGTGCGCACTCTCATCCAGGCTGGTCAACAGGCGTGTTTGGCTCTGACAGTGGACTCACTTTCGATTGATGTCTGCTGCGTGAGTGAAACACGAATTCAGGATTTGAGTAGAGTAATTCAACTAGCTGCGCCAAATGTCTCGTCACGATATTTCCTTCACACATCAGGAGACGAAACAACTGAAGCTGTGGGTCAACGTGGTGTTGGAATAGTCTTGAATGAGAAGGCTGAAGCACCCCTTCTAGACTGGATCCCAGTCAACAGTCAGTTGTGCGCCGTGAGACTGCAGTTGAATATTCGGCTTTTGTAGAGAAGAAAAGCAGCCGGTCCCGAATACCTTTCCCAGTTCTTTTCAAACTAGGTGGAGAAACCCTGTTGAGTGCTCCTACCGCCTTCGTTCGTAATATCTTGGTCGAGGAGCGTAATCCGTTATCGTGGGGTGCAAGGAATGACTTTAGTAATCATCGTCGGATTAGTTTAATTCTGATAGTTACTTAGGTGTTGGCCCCGATAATGGTGCGCCGTTTGACACTGATTCGTGAAAATAGCATCCACAAACAGCAGGTCGAGGTTGCACTGACCAGATATTCACCTTTCGCCAGTTACTCGAAACGCGCCATGCACACCGCTGCCCCATGATCGTAGCTTTTTAGACTTGAAAGGTGCATTCAACTCGGCGCGTCGGACAACGCAATTCAGTGCTCTCCACAGGAGGCGTATACCGGCGAAGTTCGTGAGCCTGTTGCGACCATTGTACTCGCATGCCTCTGGTCACGTGAGGGTATACGGTGAACTATCACGTTCATTCGAAACGACTAGTGGTGTTCCACAAGGGTGTCCCACCTCTCCATTCTTGTTCAACTTCGTCATGGACGAGGTGATTGAAGATGCTTTAGGAGGTCTCCAGGATGTAGGAGTCGAACTGGGATGTGGAGGGAAGCTGTGCGACCTGGATTACGCAGACGACGTCGTATGCCTGTTCGAGTCTGCGGACCATGCACAATGCGCACTCGATAGACTGTCGAGATCGATTGCTCGGTTTGGCATGTGCTTCGCACCTTCAAAGTGCAAAGTACTGTTACAGGACTGGACGACAGCAGCGTCGAACTTGATACTGGATGGAGAGGAAATAACGACTGTAGACCATTTCACCTACCTTGGTAGCTGCGTGTCTAACGATGGTAGCTCGGGATTGGGGGTATGTATGCGTATATCCAAGGCTCGTGCAGCTTACGCTGAATTAAAGCACTTGTGGCGTCGGCCTGATATTTCACTGAAGTTGAAAGGTCGTGTGTACTGTGCTGCAGTGCGTTCAGTTCTGTTGTATGGTTGCGAGACGTGGAGTATGCGTGTGGGCGATGTTCGTCGGTTGGAGGTTTTCGACCACCGATGCCTACGTAGTATGGTTAGGATTGGATGGAGTGACCGGGTGAGCAATGTAGATGTCAGGAATCTAGTACTAGGTGTCATTTCTGAGAACAGCTTGTTTCAGCATATGAAACTTAGCAGACTGCGCTGGTTGGGTCACGTGTTGCGTGTGACGTAAACTCTACCATATCGCGTTCTATTTTGGGTTCCTTCCAAGGAATGAAGAAGTTACCTGGAGGTCAACTGATGAATTGCCAACATGGAATAAGAAAATGGTCAGCGAACATAGGTAAAATAAGTGTCTCATGCCTTCGTGGTTGGGATCCGAAAGACTCGTCAACTAGCTGGCTGGTGACAGTGAAGGATATGCATTGAACCGTGAACAGTGGCGATCGTGCTCTCATTTTCTGTCGAACCAGAATGATTGAAAGAGTGCGTTTGTACAGTTGAACTGTGTTCCCTGTGTTGGCTACAGCAGCGTATTATTTCCTCCCTCTTGTGTAGGTCCACTCCCTGTTCCCGTTGGATATTCACTGTTTTTATAGACATGTGACCTTGAGGGAATGACAGCGGTCAGTGAGGCTTGCCTTGCTGTCTAATGCTGAGCGATGACGACGCTAGCACTAGGAGAAAGATTAGTGGTGGATGAAGCAATCACAAACCTGCCCGTTTGCAACACCTGCGGGTGCAATCATCGAATTGGGCAAACTTGGTTCATATAGAACTTGGTGATAATATCTACGACACATTCAATTTCACGTACAGAGTTCAAAATCAGTGGATGAAAATCTTCTGAATGAAAGAACAGATGGTACAACTTTGGATTTGATTCGCAAACGGTTGAATAGCGTCAATGAATTCAACTTTGTCTGTAGCCTGTTCAATCAATTGACTAATTGATTGTTTTACGCAGTAAACCGTCCATCCGAAACGAGCAAATAATGCAAATTGCTTCACCAGCGGACAATTATGAGTGGCCAGGCCCCTAGTTAGACAAGATGAAACCAGAATAAAAGCAACTAGAGAAAACGGTTTGGTAGCTATATAGCTTGATATTTAATTGTGATTAGTTAGTTCACTTTGTTTTATCTTTTCAATATTTCCGTTCGCCATTTTACTAAGTAGTGTCAACCAGCCGGGGATAGGCAAGTGCAAAATTTGACCTGCATTGGGGGATTTACAGCTCACAATTTTCAAGTTAGAACGCTGTGATATTGATCATTTGATCATTATCGGCCAGTTTGGAGGGTGAGTAATTCTTATTTTCAGTAACAAATGGTTTCTTTGTTTGTTAATTAACATTTTTTTATGCTTATGATTTTACTGCTCAGCTATCAAAATAAGCTTTGGATGTATCCGCATCCACTGATCTCAGGACTGTGTTCCAACCCGGCCCTGGTGAATAAATGCTCGGTGAAAATTATGACCATAAAGTTGTGCCGACAAGTAGTTTTGATAACAACGTTCCACAATATGCAACTATCTGACAAAACTCCCTTTGTCCGGTATTCGATACATTATGCTTTGATTATAAGCTCCAAGTCAAACATTCCTTCGAAATGTAAATACAGTTACCATGTCACTATATGCTGTCTGGTGGTGGTCGAACAGATAAGGTCGTGGCGTTTGGACGTGACGATCGCGAGTTCCAGTTCTCCCACTAGCCAAATTTCCCACTTGGCCGCTGTCCTCTTCCTGAAAAACAATGTGTATTGTTATCTCATTAAAAAAGTAAAAGATAAGATAATGTATATCTTGTACCCTCTAGGTGGAAGGAGATTATTTCGCAGGGCCGATTATTCAGTCAAAATGTTCGACAATTTTTATTTTCAATCTGAGATAAAGTAATTTTCATTAGCGACAATTTAGTTGGTGGCTGGTAAACTATTAGATCGCAGTCAACTAAAGTGACTTAGGATGTACCGTCTACGATGACCTTCTAATTACCAACGAAGAATTGTGACACCGATGAAACGAAACAACTCATGTGCACCACAAATTGGTTCTGGTTCTTGGATCTTCTCATTCACTACTAGAAAACCATTTTATTCGTTATGGTTATTAAGGAAAATTTAAAAAATGCCTTGTAATAAATAATCTTTCTTTTTAAGAAGTGGCTTAATCTTCGTCCTTGCAGTTATACTCACTTTCCAAGTAGATTTAATAGTTGCAGTTCAACAACTCTTGTTTCAAGTAACACAACATGCTGCTTTTTCTTGTTTCTAAACTTTCCAGGTCGGGAACGCTACCCTTTCAAAGATGGCTGTCCCAGGGCCTGCCAAGTGTGGTGATCTCAAAGAACAAATGAGGGTCCAGAGTTATTTCGATGGTATGCAGAGTATTTGGCATCCGCCAATTTCAATCGTGAACTGCGATTTCTTTAGGTTACTTCCTTTCCTCGATAATGGGAAGGGAGTAGAGGCCTCTTCTGGTTCATGAAGCAAGCGAACATATACTTTAGGAGTGTTACAGTATGTTCTGACTCTGTTCAATCAACAGCCAGTAGTACCTCGGTTGCTTCAGACTACTGACAATGGCTCGTTTTAAGCTCACAGATACGGTACAAAAGTTCAATAGGAGCAAAATTCCACTCATCAAACTAACAGTGCAAATGTCTATCAAAAAAGCATATTGGATCACAGGGCGCATAAAATGAGAAAAATAATCTTTTAGTAGTTTTCTTGGTTGGTCGCGGCGAACTGAGCTCTACTTGCAACAAACTAACAAAAGAGTGACCATGTTCACGTACGTCTAATTGCCGCACTCACTTCTATCTGATGTTATATCCGGAAAGAGTAGATTTTTGTGATCTCGTTTCATTTAGTTTTCCAACTTTGAATCGGTGTTCTCAAAAGGTCGAACCGTGTAAATTCTCCCTACTTTTATACAAACAAGTCTTACTTGATAACTGCATTACGGTGGTTTCAAACGTTTGCCCCATTTGCCCCAGCTGGCGTAAGCGATCTGATTAAAAAAGCAAGGCTCAATTTGCCTAAAACTAGCCGTCAGTTCGCTATTATTCATTAAAGCAAAGGCCCACTAATGGGCGAATCCAAGTCAACCCGAAAGTCTTTAGGGAAACATTCCATCAGAAACATTCTAATTCTATCAGATCCAATGAACACGAACATGTAACGTGGGAAACGTTCGCCATAAAATATGACAGAACACAGTTGGCTCCGTGAGCTAAACAGACCGATTTGTCGGAATTTGATATAAAATCGGTCAGCGTGATAAACATGTCTAATCATTTTAAGAAATTCTTGGAAATAAATCGTATATCAAAAGCAGCTGTTTTACTAGCAAGTGTATTTAGGTCCATTCTCCTCTAGCCGAGGATTTCAGCACAATTTTGCCTGGAAATAATAAGCGAATTCAGTTTTTTGTGGTATAAAGATGCGAAATTCTATCAATACTCAGAACTTAAGATTATAAAAATACTTTGGCCTACCATACGTTTTTATCTCATCGTTAAGGGACGCAAGCCAAATTTTGAAGATCGACTGTTGTGCATGCCCGTGTCGAATGTTTCGCAAATTACTGATTTGAACAAATTGCATGGATATGTAAGTCAGCTAGTGTGTGTGATAGCAGTTTTATTGATTTAGAAATAAGCAATAACCTTGTGAAAATATAAACGGACATAGCCCACGATATATCGTGCAGTCAAATCCGTTTGTATTGTTTTGTCCGAGTTTGTGATGAAAAAACGCTGCTTCGTTCTGTTGGAATGGCTTTAAGAAAATAGGTTTTTATTCCCATATGAGTCGGTTTTATATTCTTCGGTGTTTGGTAGTTTTTATTATGAAAATAAATAACAGAAATAAGCATAAAAATGAATAAATGTCAACAGATTTTTGAAGGACAATTGCGAATTTGCTTGAAGAATAAAGTTGCTAAATAGGAAGATATTGACAGCTGGTTTCACTTGCCACAACATTGTTTCATGATCCAGATGCCAGAGTAGATAACAATACAAATCAGGCCAAAATGCATGGTCGCTGCAAAGAAATTTTAAAGGTAATCCAATGGTCAACAAAAACGGAAACTGGAAAGCGATGATATCAAATTGTGAATAAATTATTTCATGAAAAAATTCAATCTCCTGCTACCAATATGTACCAAGCAATCAAGCTCTGTAGGTCATATCCAAAGCCTTCGTCGTACTTAGGCTACCTGCACAGAAGTGATCTATGAGTAGGGGTCGATCGCTGTCAGCTAGCGGACATTAACCGTGCAAATCAGTGACGGATAGGTGCAGCATCATCATGTGGTGAAGTTGAACAAATCGTTCGGAGCCTGCCCGGTAGCATAATGGCTAAGGCGTTCGACTCACAATCGTTCGTCCTTGTTCGGGTTCGCGTGTCCCAGTTCGGGCGCGGTCCATATGCACTGCTCCTCATTCCTAACAACGATCAAACACCTGTACAGTGCTTCCATGATTTCCTGATGGTGAGTTGAGCGATGATATCACATGGTGAATTATTTCATGAAAACTGGAAAGTACCAATGGTTGTGAATTCTGCAAATCCGTAACACGGTTCATTTTCTCGAAACCGATTCGTTCGGGCGGAATCCCACGTAGACCGTTTGCCATGGCTGGATAGTTCTTTACCCCAAAACGAAATGGTTACGTCATTATGATTACCGGCGATCGCAATTGTTCAATAAAATGTGGTAAATTCACCCTCGTTGTGCATTTTACTACGAAATGGGATCGGCGATTGTAAAAGCCAGTCGTTTTCTGAAACCAGCGAGAAGAATTTCTTAGTTAGTACTCACCTACGGCCATGCTGTCACGCAGTGTAATCACTCGTTGGGTGAACAGAAAAAATGAGCATATTCTTCCACGGAAGCATATTTCCCTTCTGTTCGTATGTCCCAGCCATTTTCATCATTTTCACCAACACCAGCGTCCGCTTCAGTCCGAACAACCGTTAACCCTGCACAAAAGTGCTCCGGTTGTGGTTGCTACCTCTCGGTATCATCTGTTTGAGCAGGAAAAACGATGGATAATGTAAGATCAATTGTGAAATAGTATGTTGAATTACTATACACAAAGAATTGCCGAAGAAAATTGTTCGCGAACAGTTAGGATGCAGTGACCACTAAACAAATTGATCTTTAGTATTCATATGTGGATCTGACACCATTCTTGCAGATAGGCTCTATCCCCAATTCACTCCAGTCGTTAGGAAGTCATTCCATTTCCTAGATGATCTCAGAAGTTATGACGGGTTATGATGTTACCACGGCGCCATCACCCATGAAGACGGATATCTGGTCCAGCTGCTTCAGAACTTGTCAGAAAACCTAATTCCTTGTTGACTTCTATTTCGGATGGACACTGAGTCACTCGCAAGCATAGGTGGAAGGTCCACTGTGGCAGTGGTCCAAATAAACTGTTCCCTAAAGTTTTCTGTCTTACAAGCCAGCCGAAGCTCCGGATAATGAATCAGAGCGCCGTCAGATTCTTTGATCATCTCGAAAATACCTGCCAACCACGGATACTTGTTCACAATCAACAGGCAAAGGCTGCGACTAATTACGAATGATTCAGTCTCTTGCGTTTCCGAACGCTTCCCAAACCAATGTCACTCACGGTCACTTTTCAAACTCCTGGTCAGACGATACCTCCGGAAATTGAGCGTCTCATTGTTTCTTGCATCCGAATGGATGCATTTGCGAGCATCCAGGAGAACAACCGAGATCGGGTATAACCATCGTTTCAGGGATTTACGTCTCTAGGAGTTCTGCGTGGTAGTTGCCACGGCGTGTAGAGCTTCTTTGATCTGTTTCTCGTGTTCGCCCTGACCATAAACATTTTGTTGAGACGACAACCACATTGAAGCTGCGATTAGAAATGAAGTCGGCAATTATCGTCTAGAACCAACTGCGCTGGACAAGTGGTTTTGGTACTGGTGTGACCAAGGACTACGCACAAACTAAAGTGAGCTCGGACCAAGGCAATGGTATGAGTCCACAAGTGTGAACATGAATGATCCGCAACCCTCAGTTGGTGCTCGTCACCGATGACCGGTCAATCTTAATCCAATGCCGTGAAGGCGAATGAAGGCACCAGGTGAGTCGACGTCGCTTTTCATGACAACATTCGGTGTTCGCGGGAAACGGATCGTGATCAAAACAAACTCGGTTCTCAAGCCCATCTTCTGGAACAACAAAATGGCCTCCGATGTGCCGTTTCATCTGCGTGAATTGGCCAAGTTGGACATTAAAATCACCAACAACGTTCGTCGAACGCACATGTCGGGCTACTGGAGATAACTCCTGGTAAAAGTTGACTGTCGTCTAAGAGTGGACTTTATTTAGTGGGCGCATGCAGATACCGCGAACAAACAAGAACGCTTAAATAGGCTCTTGTTGATTTCTACAGTATCGTCCAACAGGAATGCACATAAACGGTTGTGGACTGGAATCCAGTCTAACAATGTACGCTCGGCTTGCGTGCTCACAGCGATTACAACGACAGCTTGACCAAGAGTGCACGAAGTCCGACCACCAAACACACGAGGAGTGAGGCAAGTGAATGAATTTTGATCTGGGCTAATAAGGGAGAATCCGAAACTGAGATATTTTATGTCTTCTTCGGAGATACAGCATACATTTATCTGAGAAGATCTGTAAGTATTAAGCAAAGAAGCTTGTTGTCCTACTCGGCCGATCGCGTGTACATTGAAGGCAGCAAAGTGTGTTGAACCCCGAGATCTAAGTAATGTTTACAGACCGTTTCTTCCTCTTTCCGTAAAGCTGCCCCAGATAAATCAATGGAGCTTTGCGGTTTCTATATCGGAAGAACAGAAATGAGGAGGGTTCTCAACAGAAAGGATATTGTAGTCGTTCGGACTAACGACGCTTCGCAGCTGCTCATGCTGTAGAAATTGTTTCTTGATCATCTTGTGTGATAATGGATGCAATATGGAATCTAATGTATTTGTACCATTCACAGCGGTTTGTGGACGAGTATCGCTAGAGACTCCAGCCGCTAACAGCAGAGTGATTAGTGTTCGCGATCAAAGCCCTTGATTTTTACAAGAATCTGCCTACCGTGCGTCGGATAATAACTGAGTGGATGCCGATATATGTGATCAAAACACTTTCTTCTCAACGTCTTGAATGGGTTGTCACCTCAAATCCATGGCCAACCAGGAGGACTAGGAGACTGGTTAATCACTGCGTTATCTGCTGAAGTTTCAGTTTAACTCCTCTGCTTGAGACAACCCACCCGGCATAGTTTGTTGTATTATTAATTTAAGAAAATCGTCATTGCACTTCAAAGTGTAGTCTGGTTGTAGCAAATGAAATCTGCGAATATACTAGCAACATTTAATTTGAGAAATGAATGTTAAACATTCGGTAGTAGCATGAACCAATGTCGCAACCGTGTTACCGATGAGCCACGTAGATAACGTGCCAGTTCAAAATTCAAATTTGGCCGAATTCTAGTTTCTTTTCTCTGGCGTCAAAAAATCTATTTGATTCCAATGCCGCTGTCTTCATCTCGATACAAATAGCTGAGCCAATTAAATTCCAGAATATCAACGACGCACAAGGCAAGAATTGCTAAATGCTTCCAACACGAAACGATGCAGCCTGTAGAACCTATCATCAAACATTGAATTCAATACTGAAGAAATGATCTGCGTAAATTCAGCAACAGCATGAGGAGCAAAACGGCACTGGATTGACACAAATAATCTAATCCCAAGAAAGAGTGGAACCTCTACTGCAATAAACTGTGTACCGTGAATATCCTGCCATTTGAGTGACTGACGATAAAATAAATGTTTCTATTGTTGTTTCAGCTTTGTTTGATTTTCCGGTTGTTATAGACGTCTATGATAATGAGTATACTTTTATCAATAACGGTGAATCTTCGGCTTAAGATAAACTATGTTGTATAGGTCTTTGACTCACGGAATCATGCGCCACACCACGTCAAATTGCAGTCATTTTTAACAGACCCTCATCAATGTTGCACTCACCATTTTCCTTGGACCTTCAATTTATCGAGGATTGCTAATAATCACACGGATTAGAATAAAAAGCGATGGCAGATATAGAAATGCAAGCAATAGCAATAATTTTGGTATTCCGGTTACGATGATGACTCGAATTATGGTAACCACGTGATGACTCGGATAACTTTGATAATGACGGTGATGATGATGATGATGATGATGGCGATGACAGTACTAATTCGGATGATGACAATGACTGCGATGATAAGAATTTGGCGATAATGATACGGCTCACAACAAGTTTTAGTAATCCTAATACCATTTTTAATGAGTGAAGATTTTTTGTACTTACTGTATAATGTGCTTTCGTTTCGTTCTCTAAGTTATTTCTTTTGTTAAACTGAATTTCACGCTGGAAGGACGAGCTAATTGTTCACAATAATTCATCTTAAATATATATTTGCAATTCAGCTTTAGTCTTATCGCAGTTTATACAACACAGGAAAGAAAACCAAAACCAGTTAGGTTGTTTAATTCGTTGGATGTTCTGCGGATAATATTGTTTTGTCAGTTGTGAAAATCCTTTTTCCTCATGCGAATGGTTCTTTCTACATTTTCCCCTATCACTTGGTCCATTTTGTTCACCATTGGGTTATGTTATCCAAAATCGAATGTCGTTAACACGCGTTAGCAGTTAACGCGAGTGTACGGCTCTCCAGGAGGATTTAAACGCACCATGTAAGTTGGGAATAGTTTCCTCGTCTGACGTTAACTTGACTTTAATTTCAGTTTTTAATATTTTATTAAAATTACTAGCATTGCATTTTACTGCAGCCCAATAACGCTATAACTATTTTCTACCTGAAGGTAACCATTAGTGATTGCTAAATATTCTAAATATTTGGCTTCACATGTGAGCTTGTATTTTCCACCGTTGCACATGATAATCAAGATGGAAACTGTTCTGCATTTGGGAGAACTTATCCTATAATCACTGCTCAAGTTGATCCGAAAAAATTATCACGCAAAAGCCGGTTAAAAATCATCAGCATAGGAACCACATTGTCTGAGCAATAACCCAAAGAACAGTCCAGTTATTGTCATTTTTTATAAAACAATATGAGAAGCTTGAACAAAAAACCGGAAAAGCATCAGTCATTCAACTGTTTTTATCTTAGCCATCATCATCATTATCATCATCCGGTTCAAAACCACACACCGTTCCCGAGACCATTCAAGCAATATCGAATTTCCCAGTTTCCTAAAGGGAAACAAAATAGACCGTATCAGGACCAAACGATGTAAGGAGTGTATCGAAAAATCGATGCGCCATGTATTGGTTTTAATTGTGAATGATATAATGTTAATATCACAGCGTTGTTGGTAGATGTAATGTGCCGACTTTTCGACTACCGGGGGTGGTCCTTCTCAAGGCAAATTTTACAATCAAATTTGATTCGATTTACCGATACACTCCTTACATCGTTTGAGGCTGTTTTGTTCAATTTTTTCAAAATGTTATTAATAAAACACCTTTTGGTCCAGGCAGTTATTTGTGGCCAAAACAACCGTTGAGAGCCTCGTAGCGCAATGGCTATTCCGTTCAACTCTCGGCTGCAAATCGCGGGTTCGTGTCCCAGTTCAGGAACTGTGGAGCATTCCCGTGTTTTCCTAATGGTGAGCTAAACGCTGACATAACATGTTCAATAATTTTTGAAACCGAAAATGTTTCTTTTGACTGCCCGGGGATATTGCCAGGCATACTAGTCATGCTACAAAAAACTAAGTCTGTCAACTTGGCAGTCTCTAAAAGTAATTTTCGCTATTTTCGCCAGACTTCCCTACCGCAGGGCGTAGCATTTTAGGTTTCTTTATGCGAATGGATAATCTATCGCTTTTTAGATCAGGCAATCGTACTTAATGTTGATCCGAACTCATATCGACGATAAATCGTTAATTCAGAGCTAATTGTTCACTCAGTTTTAGGTCATCAAAAAGTTTCCCAGACGAAATGACCCATTAAGATGCATTGAACATGCTGTTAGAGATAAGCGGCCACCGTTGGCACTTGGTCCGCGGACAACTGTAAAACTGCAAACATTAAGCTATTTTAAAAATTGATAAGTTTAGAAGGTTCATTTTGCTTTGTCTTTTGTCTCCCTAAAGAAGAAAATCTAAGAGAACAACCTTTGTTATTCACGTGATTTGTCGGAGGTAATCGCGAGTACCTAGAACATTTAGATGATTTTTGTTTGACTGGATCTTAAAACTAAGAACAGATTTATTCATAGTATATCCCGAGCATATCATTCTCATAGTGAGGAACCAACTGCGGAAAGAAAGTTAAATTTGACAGGTCGTCGAAATTTTTGTGGACCCGAGATTTTGCGGAAAGGTCCTCTTTTTTGGCAATCTCAAACTGTTTCATTGGAACAGTTAGACGATCCGAGAAGCAATTGATTTCGGCACTCAAACGGTTCTGAAATTTGAACAGACATTGGTCTGGGAACCAAATAAAAACGAAACAGCGGTGCAAAACATAGGTTTGATAAATTTCTCCTGACCGGATTGCGAAGAACGTCAATGAATACTTGATCCTGTGGCTAGTATCCCAGTCTCACTTTTGGAACCCATTAAAATCGTAAACGAACTATAAATGAAGATGGGAACAGTTCGTTTCAGTAAGTTAGGCGAGACATCGAACCGAACAACAGCAAACCGAATTTTATCTTCGACCATTTGCTCATTCACCAGTCTTTCAACGGAACTCGCACATTTCTTGAAATAATACTGTGTGTGTCAAGTGCCGAATGCAAAATACGATCTAGCGTGCTCTTTATGATCAGCAAAAAGCAATAGAAGTTAGCTAATGCTAAGAATGTAATTGGATGTCATAAGGACGAAACAATTTCTGTAGTGATGGGCAAACAAACAGAGTACTTGTCCACACAAATTGTTTTCCAATCAATTTGTAAATTTCAACGCATATGCACAAAGTTTAGTTATATTTAGGATTCCCAGTACATGCAACATATGCAACGATACTATAACTATATCAGACTACACTTAGAAATTGGGCAATAGCCAACCAACTTTGAGTGATCGGGAATTTCAAGTTATTTCTCGGTTAATTTTCCATGCCTTCAAACTCTAGTCAGGCAGATGTGGATCCGGCGTGAGAGTGTATAAAGAATGTTTGTGTGAGAACAACGTGTATTCTCAAAAATGTTGCCAAATCATGGTCAGTAACTCAGGAGGAACATGAACATCTGAAGTTCAATCCAGAATGCAGAAAACTCGCTTGACTGGTGATCCAAAAACGCATGCAATGAAAACTTACGAGTTACCTTCCAGGTGGGTCTTTATTGTTCTGTATTCATCCTCTTCGTTCTTTGAAACCATATTGCGCCATTCTTAGTAAGAACATCACTGGCCTTTGTGGACTGACGAGAGCTGCCTGCGGGGTGAAAATTCGAAACAACGAGGCAATTTTGACAGACTGACTATCGTCGATCACTGCCGACATATAAAACCAAATTTGTATTATAAAATATCGTAGCAACACAAAAAATGAAATAGTTCAACGCGCAATATCATCGCTCAATTTACCATCAGGAAACCAAGGGAGCACTGTACAGCTGTTTCATCCTTGTTAGGAATCATCCAACACATACCAAGTAGCCAAGCTCTGTAGGTCATATCCAAAGCCTTCGTCGTACTTAGGCTACCTGCACAGAAGTGATCTATGAGTAGGGGTCGATCGCTGTCAGCTAGCGGACATTAACCGTGCAAATCAGTGACGGATAGGTGCAGCATCATCATGTGGTGAAGTTGAACAAATCGTTCGGAGCCTGCCCGGTAGCATAATGGCTAAGGCGTTCGACTCACAATCGTTCGTCCTTGTTCGGGTTCGCGTGTCCCAGTTCGGGCGCGGTCCATATGCACTGCTCCTCATTCCTAACAACGATCAAACACTTGTACAGTGCTTCGAGCGTTTCTTTATGGTCAGTTGAACAATGATACCACGTGATGAAACATTTCATGAAAATGCTCAATCTCCTAATGCTAACCTACAACAAAAGTTGAGGTGATTTTAAACAAGATTAACGAGCAAAAATCTAACGAAATAGAAAACGGTTGCAAGGTTTGAAGTGTAAATTTCCTGGAAACGACAAAAGTCTTCACTAATCGAACATATGGTTGAGTAGCCATTTGAGTGGCTCACTAGCAAAATAGATTTTTATTTCAAATGAACTAACTGATTGAGCAGACGGCATTGCGGTGACTTTAGCCGGGAAATGATTTTGCGGAAAGCACGCAGTTTTGCAAACAATCAAATTCATAACTATTCCTAAAGAATTATGGGAAAATCGCTAAACCTGCCAGCGTTCGGTGATTGATGCCTTCAGGCCTCGTTCTGCCAAATCAATTCATAAATTCACGTCCGTGAACTGGATTTCTAATATTACGCAAGCAAAAACAAGGAGAGATTATGGAATCTAGGCTAAGCCATTGTCAAAATTGTTCCGAATGACTATTTTGCTATCAGTGGTATTACAAATTTGTTATTATGGGACTACGCTCCTGGGGACCGGATGCGGTCAAACGGTAAACATCATGGTCTTTCAACTCGATGGATGCAGGTTGGAATCCTCCCATCACCGACGAACGTCCTCACCTGCTGGAGCTACACAATGATACTCCAATGATCCACGCTCTACTCCTGTTTAATGCTGTTATTAATCGAGAGAGTAATTATCTTGAGGTTGGCTAGTTCTGGTGAGTGGCGATTGCTAAAGTTTTGCTCATGCGCGCATGTAGGTGGAAATGCCCTTTTACCTCTGTGGATTATTTACATTTGGGTAGAGTAATCGGTCTCTCAAAGCAGATTGCTTCATCTCAGTATGTTGTCCCTAAATTAATTCCAAAGATTTTATTTTTCCTTGAAATCCATGAGGATTTACTATATGATCTGTGGCACCAGCCTCTAGGAATACGGTCCAATCACAGACGTATTCGTTGAGAGAATCAATTTAGAAATGATCTGGACTTGTAAACTAGCTCTTCCCCGGGTAATGATAAGACACAATGTCAAACATTAGGAAATGGAATAGGATCATTAAGAAATGTAGATTTTATGGGAAAATCCATTCAGCTCCGAAATGTTGTTGATGGACACGACATCCGTCCCGGGAAAATATCATGTCCCGGGATCAGTTTTGGGTAGAATGAAAAAGGAACCCGTCGGTTCCGCACAATGTCATTTAACTGTCAAAACAAGCAGTACAAAATATCAAAAAAAATAAAGGATAAGTTTTATTGCCCGAGTTACCGGGACTAAGTAGGTCTGGAGATAAGGAGCATAAAGAACGAAAATCGACAACAACCCAGCGCCTGGGTGTAATTAAATGTATGGAGGTAGATAGAAAAACGGACATGTGCATATACAAATAGACGTGCATAATCCATACATATAAAAACGTACACACATATACATATATAGATACACACAAATAAATACTTACAACATGCATACAAACATAAATACATACATACATACATACATACATACATACATACATACATACATACATACATACATACATACATACATATATACACGAATACATACATACATGCATATGCTCATAGGATCAGACAAACAGACACAAATTGATAGCCGCAATGATAGATATAAGATTATTATTGAAAATAGTAGTAGACGAGACAGACAATGATATTAGGACGTCAGTAACTAACATGTAATTGTTTTATTGTTTGACCGAACGGAATGTTCAAATTGATGACCAATACCAATGGGCTTCCTTAGGTTCTGTGTAAATGATTTACTTTTAAGCAATTTCTTTCGAAACTCTGGAATGACTCTGACCAATACATCATCCGGCTGGTGACTAACTAACTCCTGTTAGCGCCCCCAAAATCAAGCTTGTGTGTTATAACTGATAACTTGAACTGCTGTTTTTGAAGCGGTTCACTGTTAGTGATGATATCATTTGTTGGTCTGCCTGCGAAACCCACGGTGGCAGGAGGTCACAGGAAATTTCGACTGTGTTCACCCAAATCTTAGCTGCATATTCGCAACCGGTTGGTCAAATGGTGTTAGGCAAATTAAACGGGCATCATCACACCGAAAAGTTCTAAGCTGGTTAGGTTAGGCCATTATTGGACCAAGTACAAGTCATATGTACTCAGTTGAGCATGTGGAAAAAGGCATCGCAATTTGTTTTGTTAACGTTTCATATAAAACCTATGTTTATAAGATATCTAGTCAATGACTTGATTGAATGGACGTTTAATGGAAATAAGATACAGTCTGTCAAACCGAACTTAGATCCAAGACCGCTGAATTATTTGAATCACTGGTAGACGGATTTACAATACAAAATTACACAATCGAACCATCCGTGATTCGTGTCGGAATGCTATTGTCTACAATCATCTGCTAACTCCACGTGTCCGTTGAAAATGACCATTCTAATCCATGTCCTGAGGCAACAGACCGCGCGAGATAATGGATCGATAGGAAAGGGCCCGAATTAGCCAAAAGAATAATCGGTCACTGAGTGTTGATCAAAGAAGACCGATTTGGTTTTGACTAGAAAGCCTGTGTTTGTGTCTCTTCAACGTTAACTGTTTCACTAGAGTTAGTGGGAACAAGATAAAGCGATCAAAGATTTACGGGGCGAAATATGAGCATACGCGTTCTTTTATTTACATTACGAAGTAGTCAACATATGTCACAGTAACGCACATTTACGAATCACTGGTATATACACATACACGGATACATAAATGCACACATGCAAATGTACATATATACATACATGTATATATGAATACATATGGCTTCACTGTTCGCGATGCATTGATAAATATTTTGTCAATATTGTAACGACTTCAAAACTTGTAGATTGCATTGATTGATCAGCCAATGTTGATCGGTCGACCTTGAGTAAACTTGATCTCAAATACAAGGTCATATTAGGAAGAGGACTGAAAATCAAATTATATGCATTGGAGCTTCACAAATTTCCTTACGAGAATGTCAGTATTTATCTAGGGTTACATTTGCAAACAGTTATTTGATTTTATTTTCGATCGTGTTTATTATTATGTGCAACATTTTATTTTAAATTAACCTTATCGGAATAGGAACAAATTAAATCTCATTTAATTGAGAATATTCAATTGTAATGAGATTTATCGATGATTATTCTTATGTCAACTTATAGAAATTACAGTTAAGGAAAGTTCTGGTTTGATTCAAATCGGACCTTGAAGTCAAACGAGTTCCAGTGAACTACGACAGCTGTTTGCTCCTTTTTGTGCCTACAAAGCAATGAGATTGCAAAAAACAAGATTTATTGTGCGCCAATTAGAATTGCGCTCATGCCTCCCTGTCAACTTCAAAATAATGGCCAGGCAGACAAAAACAATCGATCTCTGACGGGATTGTTGAAACCATTCGTCGATAAATGTACAACTCGAGAGTGGGATCGAGCGATCACCGGCTGCCTATTGGCCTACAAAGCCGCGGTGTATGCATCTATCGGACAAAAACTTCGTATTGGCAAAAGGCCGGGGGAAGCACATATCGGCAGACCTCACAATTCAGATGATGAGCCCGGATCTTCTAGTATGGCCAGAATATGCAGAATATTTAGAATGAAGCGAAAAGCAGTCAGACCAGTCGGTAGGTGAATAGTTGAAAAATACGTTTCATCAACAGAAAGAATGTTACAACTGGGCTCGTAGGTCAACTTCCATTCTTTCTGCTTTGGTCGGTGAAACGGGAATTCTATGCGGGCATAATTCAGTATGAATCACCAATAATCAGACATATGACCGAGGAAACCCCACACTTTTCATGTAGTCGCGGGCCCATGTCAACACTTGTTTGCATTTTTAAGGATCACTTCGCACCCTTTCTCACCTATGACGTGGTTAGTATTATGTACTATAAAGCAGAGAAGACTACAGAACTCTCACGCCGGGCAACAAGCAACAAAAACAGAAACCTGACCACGTAAAAATCGAAGGGCAATGGTATTGATATTTATGTTAGAAAACGCTATTTCCTTCATCAACTGCTAGTAAATGGACTGCGTTCTACCCATCCTTTTGCCAGAGGCGATACAAACTTGTACTATTTCATTTGTCGGCGAACTTGGATTGCACAGGTGTTCTGTAAGATAGGACTGAATTCTATGCCCAAATACTTGTTCGCGGCAAACTGTTTGTTAGTAAGCTTCACTGCTGAGTTCACAGTAGGCCGTAATGTCTACAGGTTTCTTGTAAAAGTCGGTCCCGCACATAAATCGATCGAAATGTTCACCCCGCTAACATGCATTAAACTAAATTGTTCATCTGGATTGGAACCAGATGGGTCGAGCATTTTTTTGATGGACCATAACAGAACAGGCACTTTGGCTTGGAAGACGTTTTTCGGTAAAATAGCCGAAACATTTTCAGAAATCCACGCGAATAAACACTGACAAATTTGCAGGCTGATTCCTGAGAAAACTACTTTTTATGTTTCGTCTTAATCAAGTGATTATTCCCGTTTGGTCAAGAACAGATTTACCACACTGCAACTGTATTCCTGTAAAAGCGTCCTTCACTTTTGATTTCGGTTTATTGAACCTCATACTACAGGGTACATCTTGACATAATCGTCCAAGGCAGCTGGAACCATTTTAAACAAGAATATAATGGACTTGATGTACATTAGATACTAAAGTAAAAGTCGAGCATTTCATGGCTCACGAGGTATCAAAGGGTTTCGTAATCGCTTTTGTGTCACTTTGTGGTGAACGAACCTTTGTTTGATTTGTTTTTTCCTTTTCCGCCCCTAAATTGCTCCAAATTTGAGCATTATTGAAGGCAGCAAAAGTGGAATACAGTGCAAATCTGCAACCAAACCGATCACGTTATTATTGTCGTGCAAGGCGAAGCATCAGCACTGGCCGGTGTTTTTGTTTTTCACCAAAATTCTCACTGTCAAAGTCAGAACAAATCTACAAAAAGGACAGAAAGTAAACCTACAGGAATGGGAAGGGAAAAGAAACCATTTTAATCAACGTGTGCAATAAACAATCCAACTGCACGAAAGCTCATTCTTTTCGTTCACTCATCCGCATCCGACAGACAGTGACCCAATAATAGCCACTGTTCAAGGCTCGGTGCTATGCAATTCATAATCACCAACCAACTGCTTCCGGTTACTTTTGGACCCCAGCCATGAGGATCTTGGACATCTTGTCTATGTACACTCATCGCACATATCCTCACTCTTCAACGGAACGTCTTTTGTTTGCATCGACCTGGCTCGTTCCACTCCGCGGGGGTGCATGAAAGACGGGAAGCTGCACGGTAGTTACATGTCTGTCACCTAAGGTGTGCTCCACTCCTCGAAATCTACGAAACTAGTTGACCGGCGCCAGAGTATTCTTTGGACCCGTGCCCGATGCTCGATTTCTAAACTTTGCTTTATTAATATGTCCATTCCACCCAATCTTAGTGTTACTGGTCTAGCTTCTTCGAAACATAGACTCTATGTCTAGTAAACATACAACATAACTGAACGTACCTTAGCACAGTGATCACGCCATCCAAACTTGGCTAAATACTAGGTCAGCGCCGCAAATACTTCGAGCGCACTCACCCCCACTGCCATGCAATTATCCTCCAACATGCTTTTGTCAAAATAGTTTGTCGGTCAGTGGTTGTTATTTCTTTCACACTGGGGACCGAGCGCGCAGCCGCTGATATGTGGCATCAGTTTTCACTTTGGAAGGTAAAACACGTGCCGGAAGAAGATACAGCTCTTACTAGTGTGCCGGGTGCACGTTGTGTAAAATCTACATAGTCAAAAAAGTAGACTAGGAAGATTGTCACATGGCTTGCTTTTGTGAGGCTTCATTTCTTCCAGCTGAATGCTGACTGGAGAAAAACTGGGCCTCCGGTCAGTTGCGTGTCACATCAGTTTTGAAAAATGTGTATAGGTCAGATCGGCACATCGTTAGGCGAACACATTTGACATTTACTGAATTACGTCCACTTTGTTTCCACATGGTCACGGTACCTGCAAATGACCCAAAAGTAAAAGCATTATATAGCACTTGAATTTCACACGGACTCGTCACACTTATGCGTCCGTATTTCTTTCACTGTTTATGGAAACCAACAAGTTAAGGAAATACTTTGTTGCTTACGTAAGCACTAATGTAGAATTTGTCAATTTCACTTCCGTTCCCCAAATGCATTTTATTTGGCATCCCATAGGAACTTTTCTGAGTAACAAGCCAATTAGTTTGCATTGAATGGTTTGGTATTGTTTGGAAGCAGAAATGTTAGAACTTCTGGGTAAAAGAACTAAAAAGCTTTTGTAATTCCCGAATGTGGTTGAAAAATTTCACGTGCGAAAATTGACTTGCATTTGCCTCCCTACATTGAACTGTTTCAATCACATGCTGGTTAACAAGAGTAACAAAACGGATCGTGTTTCGTGCCCGTCCGGATCGCCATTTCCTGGTCCACCGCAAGGGGTTTCACTACCCGTCATATTACTGAAAATCACTTTAGTTGTTGAAGTATAAAACTTGTCATCAAGACTGGAGATAGTATTTGAGAGGAATTCCACTGTCGAGTCTAGATTTAGCTTAACTAAACAGATAAGTGTTGTTCGCTCTGTGCATTTTGCAAAGGATTTCGTTTCAGTGAATTGTCTACTTAAATTATACCATTACTCAATTTACCAATTCTAATTTCCAACGCTCTCAAATCGCCAGGCCCGTTGCCATGGGGATACAGTTTCATTTATGTAGAGCTAGTCTAACGCTACCGATTCCCTGCAGTAGGTTTTCACATGGTTAGTAATAAAGTACTCCATTTCAACGTGATATTTGCAATACCTATTTAGGTGGAAGATATTTAGAAGAATCCAGTCTGGGACGCTGCAAGCCGCTATGCGTTAGCAACAGGTCTACTTTTGTGAATTGAACAATCTCACATTCAGATTAATCGTTAATCAATGAATAGGGTTGTAGTGGTCACGGATAATTTGACTGTGACGATATGTTTGATTTGCTGAGTACCTTACACTAGGAAACCGTTGATTTGTAACTCTCATCTGGCCAGTTGACTTTGGTTTTTATCAACTTCAACATCGCAGACACAGTCACCGTCAATCAGCTCAAATTGAAGCTTCAAGTTTCTTGACTTAAATCTCACTATCTGATGCTGCAAACTGCGATGTCCGAAATCTTTATCAGTTTATTATCTGTAACCCGTCTATAATTTTTCTGTGGATTACTGTCTCTGGTCTACCTAACTAAGTGAAGAGTTCCTCTATAAGACCAATGCTTTTGGGCCAGTCAAAGTAACAAGTCGTTTTGGGATATCCGCAATCGAGATCTGGGCGGTTTTGAATAAGCAGCTGTGAATGCGAAATATCTAGTAATTAATGTCCACAGTCACATCTTGTTTTTCTTTACAAATCTGCATCCATTTTGACCGGTGAATCTAAATTGTTATGCCGAACAACAAAGCTGTACCGAATAGTGCCACATGGATTGCACCCAAAACCATAACGAATATCCACATTTATTGAATACCAAACTTGCTAATAATATTGCGAGTCTTTTGATTTTGTTATAAGAAATATTTCAGAAACGGGACCACGGTCATTGAACCGTGGTCAAATGGAGAAGTAACTGACGACTCGGGCAGAGTCGATCTAGGTACCGTCATCTCGGGATTCCACGAAGGTAACCTCATAACCACGGTCATCTTCGTGTGCGACTGAATCATACATCCGAGTAATAATCTGTACTGGTATAGATTAACCACTAGTGTGGAAATCGTCATTCGTTTCCCCCGTCATGGTCGACAAAAATCACTGTCTCAGCCATTTCGTGCCATTATTGTTTTTCGTCGACCAAAATGTTTCGGGCAAACAATTTGTCCAATCGGTGCCTCATCGTCTGTTTAAATTCACTTTCTAGTATTAATTTGAAAGTGTTACACATGTCTGCCATTTCAGCGTGGTCCATACCCAAAGAAAGCTGAGCAACAGGTTGAAGACAACAGAATGTCTATTCTACACATCTCCAGAAACGGAAGTTTATGCAGTCAGCTATCCCGTTCCGAAATCTGTTGCCATACCATCGATTTCTTCCGTGTATATATTTGGCATACCTTTATTTCTTTTAGTAAACGGAATTATATCTTTCAACCATTGTTTCTTTCTTGAAAGTGCCGTTTCCCCCATTAGATTTGTCTTAAATGTAACAAAGTAATTGTTTTTTTCTCGTGAAACTCTCCTTTCTAAGTGGTCAAAATTAAGTTGGTTGCAAAAGGAACATTTCTTCATTGTTAGTATCTGTGATACTCATTTAGCATGTCACGTGGCACACTTCTTCAAAATTTTACAGCCTCGTCCTTCAATAAATACTAGGGTACATTTTAATAGTAGGAGATTGAATGTTTTGCTCAAATAATTCATTCACCATGTGATATGATTGCTCAACTCAGCATAAAGAAACCTTGGAAGCACTGTACAGGTGTTTGATCGTTGTTAGGAATGATGAGCAGTGCATATGGACCGCGCCCGAACTGGCACACGCGAACCCGACCAAGGACGAACGATTCTGAGTCGAATGCTGTTAGCTAGAGGACAGTAACCGTGCAAATCAGTGACGCAGGCGCAACATCATGTGGTGAAGTTCAACAAACCGTTCAGAGCCTGCCCGGTAGCGTGATGGCTAAGGCGTTCAAATACTAGGGTATTTAAGTCAGCAAAAAAGGCATTCCTGTTATATTATCTCTATTTCGGTAGGACTTACAGTTTCCACTGAAAATTTGCACAGCGTGACTGCTTTTGTAGTTCGCACCGGTGAGTCAAATTTCACTATTATACTGTTCTACTACACACGGACAGAAACATGTTTTTTGAGCACACGGGTGAAACTAGTCAGCTGACATCCTAAGAAATTCGAAATCGTTCATGGGAATGTTCCTTCGACTGCCAATTTGTTGCGGATCATGGTGAATATATCTAATATTCTTAGTTTGTTCCGAGATTTTAAGTTGGCCCGATTTGTCAGGTACAATGGAAAATGCACTCTACGTATTATGCCGCCGAAATCCAGACCACGTCCCAAACTTCATAACTTAAACGTTTCACTTTATTGTACCGAGGGACGAGAGGGGAGATCCTGGCGCTTAGTGTGGCCAGGAAGAGCTACTTCATCACTGGATCACTGGCATAGTAATTTTAACGATTATTGATTAACTAAATGGTTCCAAAGGCCACTTTCTAAATGAGTAAAACTGGCGCATCTGAAAATCTCACAAGTGGTGGCCAGATGGATAAGGTCGTGACGTTTGAACGTGAAGGTCGCGGGTTCGAGTCTTTCCACCGCCGGTCAAATTTCACACTTGGCAGCCCTCTGCTGGCCGCGGCCCCTTTCCTGAAAAATGATAGACATTGCTATTTCATTAATAAAGGAAGTAAAAAGATAAAAAGAAAAGAACCATTCTCTGGATAACGTTTGTTATAAAATGCAATAAAAGAAGGGACGTCTGCTCCGAAGTCGACTCGTCAATCAGTGATCGATTCTATCTCCGTTCGCCATCTCCCGTTCTTCTTACCCCTAGTGAGGGGAGCCATTTGGAGCAGACACAAAAGTTCATTTATTATTCAAAATTACGTAGTTCCATGATGAAATCTAAAAAAAAATTATTCTTCTCCAGGTTAATTTAACCCTTCGTTATCCATTGCCTTTCTGTTATGGCGCTTTTATTCGATTATCGATTGACTGAGTGAGTGCAAATTCATCGAAGTTGTGTTGATCTCTGGCCAGAGCAATGATTATGTTGAGCTAACATCCACTATCTCTAGGACGTTTAGCTGTCCATTGTATTGTCAAAGTTAATTCACTTGATAAAATCACGTGTTCTGCTGTTTATTTTCAATGGAATACGCGTTCCACGAAACTGGCGTGGAAATTAAGTAAATCTTCTGGAAAGCTTTACCTATAATATCTCAGTGATAAAATCGTCCACTTGATAAACAGAAGGTTAATTGTTCGATTTCAACTGCAAGCATTGAATTTTGTATGCACGATGCATAAAGTGGGGTCTTCGTTATTCGTGAATCTGAAAACACTCAAGTATAGTACATCTAAATATTACTTATACTGCGAGTAACGCTATAAACTCCAGCTTGTTTTTTCCTGATCATTTGAAATGAAATGACTTGTTGTTGCGTGTTTTCGTATAACTTCCATATAAGGATCATTTTATTGAGCTAATTTCAGCGAATATGACTGAATGAAGTGTCGGGTTTCAAAGTTACCATTCTCTATGTACTTCTCATTTCCTGTCTCCTTCCAGACTGAGGAGGTTTCACTAAATTCAAAAGGCTGGCCGATCATGGATAGATTAACCTTGGAAATGACTTCTTTTGGTCCTAACTGCTTTTGTCCCCGTTTTACGCACACTGGTGACAGACACATGACTGTGCACATTGCTTGACATCACGGTTAGCGCATAAAATTACACGTTCACCCCTCCAGCCCGCCTTTTGTCGCGCATGAATTTCCGTTGACAGCTGTGAACACTTGGTGTACGTTGGCAACGGTCCGCCTCCATTTCACCGACGCTGGTCTCCGGCCAATCCCTGAAACTCCCGAAGCAGCCGGCACTTTATAGTGGTGATGAAAACGAAACTAGTAAGCGAAATAACTCTATTTTATATCGTTGTCAGTTACTTTTTTGTCTTGAGTCAGATTTCAGGATGTAACTCCCTTAATTTGTCTTCACCTTTTAACCCATATTGTTATCACTGTTTTAAAAGCCTGAAAATGAAAATGTCGAAAAGAATTCCTCGCTTCATTTGTGTTATATAATTTTCCATCTATCTCCAAAACAATGCAACCCAGTCTAATGGGAACAATATTTTTCCCCTAAGACGGGTAGGAGATAAGCGCCACTTCCCCCCACCCAACCCTATCCCGAAGAATTCCACAGATTTGTTTTAGATCGAACTAATTTACTGATCGATTGTTTTGGGAAGCAATATGCCACGAGAAACAAACACGAGGAAATCGATCCTAACAAACAGACATAAAAATTTGGGCTAGTAGATTTCTGAAATGGATCTTTCGTAGTGAGAACAACGTGTGTGAAGATTAGGTGATTAGAACGTTTGAATGGACTGGTGTGATTCTAGGCTACGAACGAACGTTTCAAATTAACGACCAAAAAGAACTGACAATTTGCTGACAAGCACAAACAATGAACTAAAAAGCAGTGGATAAGCTCACACCCCTGGTTCAGTTTTGTTTTTGGGTAGTATTTCCCCCCGCAGAAGGTCAAATATACTCATACCTAAGCTGAAACGATGTGCGGATTGCTTCACCGGAATGATGTAAGACTTCTTACTTCTTTTGACTGTAGAGATTCGAAAGCAATATACTTTACTTTAGTACAATAATATAAGGTTTCTTACGAGTGAACTCATTAGAACGTAGAAAATATTTAATAATTCAACTGCCGTGGACTGATGCATCTAATGGTCGGCCATTAACCTGGTACAAAAAGTGAGTTCAACTTTCCGGGCATTAGCAAAAACCTGATAGAGCCTTCAGGAAATAAAAAGAATTTGGACTTGCCAACCTTGGTGGATGTCAGAATATAGAAGGTTAGACTCGCGAACGATATGAATGAAATGAATTTAATTAAAAGTTCTTTTCTCATATCTGATTCGTTCGAGATGATAGGATTGTTTCTATCTAGATACATTCTGCGCGATCGGTGGATTCATCCTAATCTTGTTTCTTTATAGATTTTGCGAATCGCACTATCCTAAGTCAGTATGTTTTCAACCGAAACACTTTTTGCCGTAGGTGAGATTGCTACAAGCCGCCTGATCCGTTTTGTTTTCTTCTTCACCCACTTACCGTTAAAATTATGCTCGGTTACCATAGCAACAGGAGGCTGAGATATCTTCACTGGCGGGACAACCCGAGGATCTAATTCGGTTATGTGTTAAGTGAAATGTGCTGAGCATAAGTGCTGTGAAATGGATGCGGTTAACAGCTATCACCGAATACACATCTGTTGAAAGTGTAACCAGGAACTTGCATTGGGCAACTCATGGTCTGAACCTTTCAGACAAGTTAAAGGCTTGGACATCAGACAATGTCCATCTACAGCTAAAATGACAGAGGGATCTTGGGTTCAAAATTCTAATCTTACTGGTGACGTATTCTTAATTCACATGACTACGGTTTTCGGGGGCAGAGCTAGGCGACTGCCACGTTCGATCAACTGGTGTTCATTCGTTCAGGTTCCAGCATTTTGTCTTGAATTCGTGGTCCAGTTGAATCAGGTTGAATTGCATTCCCATCGATTTCCAAGCCGTACATCGAACTGCATCCGATGAGGCTCTGTCGATAGGAATTTATGAACCGAACATGAGACATAGCCACACCGTTTGTACATCCATAAAGGAACGGATTATTCTAAACTATTAGAAACCAATCTCATTCAGTTTGGGAAATGCCGAAATTAAGGCTGTGGCACAAGCTGTCATTTTGTGACAGTAGTTTCCCAAAACTAGCACAGTGAAAAATTAAACAGTCAAGATTCGAAGAAAATATCTATTTATTTTTGGGGACAAGAATACTCAACACAACCCAGTCACAAAGGAGAATCACAACTACTTATTCATGGGAAACTCCAATCCAGTTACCTGTGCTTTATGTCCGTTGGTTCTATTGATTCATCTCGGGAATATTTAATACTAAGCAATTGAGATAATGAGTTATATGACCTAATTCCAGGTTTTAGAAGTCGGCAGAATTAGGTTTGCTATCGCATCAAATTGATTCATGGTGCTTAAGATGGGAAGGTGGATTGGTGTTAAAAGTGCTGGGCCACTCTGTGACGGTCCGATCAACCATGCGACATAGGCCGGATAACGTCGGAAAAACAGGACCAACTAATAAGCCCGCTTGCATTCAGACGAATGACGCATAGGCGACCGCAAGACAGGAGCCGCTGAGGAGAACCAACCATTCATCCTAATTCCGGAACAGGGAAAAAGTGACCTGAATTTATAAAAGCTCGGAGGCGAACGGTCAGCGTTCGTAATGAAGATCAAAGAGAAGACAGTGAGTACAAGGTACCAGGGTATATGAGCTCTAACCTATGTACGTCGATATAAACCGCTTGATTATGAACAATCAAAATGGTCGGGTTCAAGGACCTGAGATCATTTTGATCGTTATTGTTTGACTGGTTTGAGTGGAACTGAATTTGAGCCAAACAACCGCCTGAAGCCGCTAGACTTAGCGATCGCCATAACAAGACTACGAAACACGGTGATCAACGCAGGGTTCCAATGTTGGCGAACCTGTTAAAATGAGGTGTTATGCACATCAGACAGCCAGCAAAACCAGCACACTCAATTCAGTTACACCTCACACTTCACCATAGCGAGCAATTGACAATGGATGAGAAACCGAATGGATTAAGTTTAGACTATCTTTCTATGTTAATATTCCCATTAAAAGGACAATCTCGTACATGACCGCTGTTTTCCACTTCACACGTTGACAAATGGCTACGCTCATTTTCGAATACTCAACAAAAAGAAACTCGAAAACGATGCTACGAAGATGCACTTCTTATCTAACCGTACCAACCACAACCTCAAAAGACCGAGATATTCAGTTTCTATCCACGTTGTTTCGCGAATCGACTATACTTCTGGGTATAACTTCGAGGTATAACTCCCAGAAAAGCACACCATCGATTGCCTAAAGCCACGGTTGGATGATTATATCGTAAGTTGAAGGTACCAATGATTTTCCAAACCAACCTTAATTTTTGAAATGACTACCTGTTCACATTTGTGTGAATTATTTTTCCCGAGACGATGAAACCTACGGTCTAGCTGCCGGAATCATCTTTTCATAACTATTCGCATTTTTGCGTAATATCTTCATCCCTCGTGAGATACCAATCACTGGCCCGACTGCCAAAATAAAATAAGTGGAGAACTTCGGGAAACAGCTGAAAGCTACCTCATCCAGTTCCCATTGGCTCAAGCGGTTAAAAGATTCGCGTTAAACATTTTATGTATGTCTCCTAATAGGGTAAATACTAATTTTTATCCCAGCCGGTATGCATTTTGATAAACTGTTACAACGCCCCAAGATATTTTACTTTCATCACTTCCATGGTGCAGGACCCCATCTGCCTTGTGCTTACGGTCGATTCAAGCCCTCCCGACCCACCCTACATTTCATCCCACCCACACGTCCAAGAACATGTTCCCCTGAACATGGAGTTTTATGCGTTTGGTAACGGTACAGCCTTAACATTGTCAACCTTCTAGAACCATATCGTGGCATTTTATGCAGGAACAATGGACGGGACATGGGCATAAATAATCTGTCAGACATTGTCAATAGCGAAAGTTTGGAATTAGTCTGTCTTTACTTGAACCATCCAGGCCGTGATCCGCCCAAAAAAACCGATTCTGCGACTAATGTGACTAGGTACCTTAATTCTTCTTGGTCATAGTGCTTCGTAAGAGATTAATCTTTTTGCCGACAAATGGAAAGCCACTGGGCCGTTTACGTTACATTCCTGCCTAATTTATCCAGGCATTTATGCACATTTATGTCCGACAAGACTGCGCAGACTGAACTGAGGTTGAAATAGATAGCAACTAATACAACAGCCTCAGGAAAGGTCGTTTATGTAGTCACACTTGATCGAACTTTTTCATGAGAGGATATGTTTTGCCAGACAGTATATGATTGGCCATACAATTAAGTCACGATTTGGGTTTCCATGAGCAATCTTAGTTTGAAGACATAACAAATAGAATGGTGAGAATGCAAAGCCTCGTAATAGAAGCAGTATGCTTTTGTTGTTAGAAAATTTAAATTTTATGTTTTGCGGCATTTGTGTGTTTCCCGTTCCCGTCAGTGAAATGGATACCATATCAACTTTGCGGGTTTGGCTACGGAAGATATCGCTATTCATCTCATACCGTTCCATGCAATTCGTAGACACATGGACAGTAACGAAGAAGACTGTTACCATATACTTAGTATCGAATTATACTAAGCCGATGAGTGACGAAGCATTTCGTAAACAAAAGCGTTGGCATGAGACCCTAGGCATCTATATTATTATAAGATTGACTAGCACCTGGCCGTTACTTATATATGTTTGCACTATGAACATGGATTTGCTCCTACGGTTCTGTTGTATTTCACCCAACAAGAATTTTCATTGTTTAAAGAACCACCCGAAGTAACGGTAGGATAGATTGTGAATTTGGTTCGTTCTCGTTGTTGTTGTTGTTGCTGCTGCTGCTGCTGCTGCTGTTGCCGTCACCCTTGTTGTTACTGGTAGTAGCTGTAGTGATCTTTTTGCCAACGGGGTTGTTGTTGTTGTTGTTATGCTTTTTGTATGAATACAGTGATAGTGACTTTGTTGTGATCGTGCGAAAACTCTTGTATTAATCCCGACCACTGACTGCTCGATCATCTGATTACCAAAGTAAAGGAATCACGAAAAGGCACTGAAAATGTTCGAAAACTAAACCAAAAATGAATTTATTATGTAGTATGAAAAGCGAACAGATGATCACAAAGGCGTTGGTACTGGTTGTTGGGCGTGTTGGATATATGTGATTGGTTGAACTAGATAAGAATTTGGCTAGGTCCGTTTGACTGATGTATAGGTTAAGCAATGCGACTGTGACTTATGAATGAAACGATTGATCGAAGGATACCAGTCATGATAGCATTGCTGTGTGGCTTATGTCAGTGAGGGCAAATTTATTTTGTAGTTTGTTTGAGTGATGACTGGGATTTTGTTGAACGCGTATTTTCAGGGAGATCTCCAACACTCGCTAACACCTCGTCTTTTCAGTGGAATTTCGCGTCGGGAAGTAAGCACTGAGTAATTTTCGTTCTAGTGAAGCGTTACATAGATTGTTATATTAGTTTAGAGGATTGTAAAACACTCGTTTGACCGACGCACTAGCATCAGTCACTCTGACGTCTTTCTGTTACAAGTTCTCGTTTGAAAGCGCTGTCCCGAAGAGGTGTCACGCCGTCAGAATCGAAGGCCCATCACTTTCGTTGCCGGAATGAAAAATACAATTGCATTGGTGCTTACCTTGTGCCTTCAAACAGCAATGAAGCATACGAGGTCTGAGACATCCGTTGGCTGGTTGGAAGCCTACGGAGGCCAACAGTTCAAATGACACAAAGCAACAATTTGAATGACATGCAAAAATCTTTCGGGGACCTAATAATGGTGATAAGCTAAACTACTTGACGTGGTCGGGAATTAGCATAACCTAGCTGCTGGGTTGTATCACTTATTCACAGTCATTAGGCTGATAATTTTAATTCATGAAGACAGTGATCTATAATGCCCCAAAGAACCACTACTATTAGCTAAACGTATTCCGGTTTCTTCTAATGAAATGTTAGGTGAACGCCACCCATTCACGAATCAAGGACAGTTCTTAGCGTGTTGAAACAAAATGACTAACGTAATGATCATTTTGAAGTTAATTTGATAAATGAGTGTCAAATAGTCAATTCTGAATGACAATAAAAATAAAAACGAAAAATACCACTCATACAAAACGGATTATTTTTTTCACAAATTTCTGTCTACAATGTGAGTGTTTAGAAAATGTGTCATCTTACTTAAAATTTGGAAAACTAACCCCTGCAAAACAGAATGCTTTTATTGTTGTTCGGTAGTTTTGTACGCTCCACATAGTCATTCCAACTACCGCTATAAAAAGTGAAATTACACTGAACTGCTATCACTGATTCTCGATTCATACAGATAGAAATCACATGCACAGTAATGACCAGTAGCTTATTCCCAGTAACTTATTCTTGTTCTGTAATTTGATCTGTCCCCCGACTTTGTCACGTGGTAACGTTTCTTTCGCGTACAAACCACTTTACGTCTTCCTGTGGCGGTTTTTACAGTCTAACAGTTACATTTAACAAATATGTCCATATTTACACAATTTCGTTCAGAGAAGTCTCATCATTCGAGATGACATCGTCAATGCATGCACGCAGTTGACCGTATTCTTTTGTATTTAATGC
Organism: Fasciolopsis buskii; assembly: GCA_008360955.1. Lineage (NCBI taxonomy): Eukaryota > Metazoa > Platyhelminthes > Trematoda > Plagiorchiida > Fasciolidae > Fasciolopsis > Fasciolopsis buskii. The sequence goes on along the minus strand of LUCM01001418.1, from coordinate 265,436 downwards.
TACTTCGTAAGTTTTGACTTTTGACATTTTCAATTATCTTGTCCTCTGCACCCTTTTTCTTTAGACCCTGAAGGTCTATTTTTCGTCTGAACTGTTAAAATCCTTCACTTCTTTGTCACTACATCCAACTTCTACGTTTTAATACTTCAATATTCCTGTAAAGAATACGGATTTAGGAATTTGTTTGCAAGCCTTATTTTCTCCACTGGCTGGACACTGCAGTTCCGTGAATCGCGCACGTGATCCATTTCTATGCAGCTACTGATGAAGCGATTCAAATAATATCGATGGCCCAAAAACTTTCTTGTTTGCGTCACGGTTGTTTGTTTCGAATTTTTTTCGTTATTTTGATTGAACTAGTGTTTGTCCTGATCCACGTATTTGGATTGGAGACAACGCGGATCAGATCTTTGAGCAACATATTTGTGTTTGAACATTTAAATACCTACTCTTTTGCATTTGCGGTGGTCCACTTATTTGACTTTGTACATATGTGAAGTTTAACTGTTGTTCACTTGTGTTTTCAATATGAGTTTTCTCACCAGTTTGAAAAGTCTAAGATCACTCGTGATTTCTCACACTTGAAACAGTTTTGCACAATCATTTCATGCACAACGGTGATGTATGGTAAAGTAGTCTTTCTTTTTAATTGTCTGTTGATCATTTCCCCAGCACATTCCGTTTATTCTTTATATTTTCCTAAGTATTCGTTACGCCTGAAAACCTTGGAGAAACAAGGGTTTCCTTGCCCGATCCTCTTAGAAGTGCTGTGGTGGATTTTGGCGATTATGAACGCGGTCTAAATGTACGACGTTTTGTGATATTTCGAATGGCCAGTGTAAAAATGTTTGCAAGTAAGAAGAACATGGCCAACTGTGTACATGCGAAGAAAATGGCCGTTGGACTGGTGATGAAGCGTTTGTAATTGAAGTGCCAACCCAGGTGGCGGGAACTCTGGGAGCTAACAACCAAGGCTGCGGTCGAGACGAATTTAAAGTTTGCGGGAGGCTTGGTGATGATGCCCTGTTACTACGCTGTACAACCATGCCAGTCAACGTCACTAAGGCGTACCGCTGTTAATCCGGAGTATTTCAAACTGATGTAAGTACCTTACTTTCATACTCGTCCTGCATCAGGCGAAGAAAAGACTGTTTTTTTTTAAAAAAAAGACATTCAGAGTCAAGATAGATTAAAAAGTTTAATCAATTGCGAATTTGTACCCATCCTTAACTACCTTTTCCCCATGTCTTCAAGTCAGAGTTGTATGAGTTAGACAAGTTCCATTAGTTGGATCAATTGCTATAATGCTCTTCGATAAGGCAACGTTTTTCGTTTAAATGACATCCGTTTTTGCTAGTATCCAGTCCATGTTTGTAGTGTTTTACACTCTGGCCGACCCAACTCGTCTAAACTAATGTTCACCGAACATTGCATTGGTGAACGTGTAGAAATGCATACATGCACCCACCTACGCAAGCACGCACGCACGCACGCACGCAGATATTCACAAACATCGAGATCTACGCAAGAAAGATCAATTCCGAATAGTTAATGAAAATGCTCACAGTCTGATCGAAGCAAAAGTTACTTGGCAACCTGTCTGAAAAGTGGAAAGTGAAAAAGACTTAGATGGTCACGAAATACAACGGAACTGAATATTTTTGACCCGGATTAAAAAAAGTTACACACTTCCGCGATAGGATTGAATAGATCGAAATTATCTTGGCATTCTTCAATATGATATTTGGGTAGTTATTTCACTGTGTTAAACAGTCGCATGGGATTTGCTCATTTTTTGTCAGAACCATTTGTTGTGGTCTACACGTTTAACTCATTTCACGGGTTCGGGATTAAAACAAACAGGCCACGGATGCTCAGCGTGATGAACAGGTTTACTTTCTCCACGTTAACTTGTTTGCGGTCTGCGATATTTTATGAGGCCATTTAGGCAACAATGTAGACAGTGTGATGTATTAGTAAACTGATCTTACATTAGTTGGGAATAATTAGAAAAGTAGAAATGGAGAGTTAGCGCTCATGAACTATTCACCGTCTACTGGAATATTGAAATGGAATCTTGTATGACAAACTGGTCGATACGTTAGATTCGTTCTTTTTAAGTGTATTATTTCCTGGCAAATTACACTGGGGTGGAGTGAAGCGATCGGAAACACTTGTCATGTCAATCAAGGTTTTCATTATTTTTTTTAAAAAAATTACTCAATGCAATTGCAGATAAATTCGACATGAAGTTATCTGGTGTAATTTTCAGTCTATCGTTGCAACGTCATATTTGAACCAGTGTGACATCCTCACTACAGCGATGCTAGATTTTGCACTACATTCGGCCGGAGGTAATTTTCCCATTACCATATCCAGGCTGTTGATCATGGTATAATTTTATTCGAACGATTGTCACGGTAGTTCGTGATCTGTGCGAGGCTTACTGGTGAGTTACCAAGCAATGTGCACTCTTTCCATTTAGTGCCTCATTAATTTGTCTTAGTAACGTTTCCAGTGATAAAATATTCAAGGACGATCACGTAGATTTTTCTGCATACGCTCCTAGTGTATTTCCGATCCATTTGAGAGATCCTTTTTTGGGCAACTACGTTTCAGTTTCGCGAAGGAATAACTTTTGTCTCACATGACAGGTGAACTTATCAGACGACTCGTTTGACAACAATCTCAAGTATTCACTAGTTGGAAATTTAGATACCATCCCACCAGAATCTGATTTGTAGCAACGGGAGTAGGCAAGGAAGCTCTCCTTGGAGTGTCGACAGGAGAACCACAGTTGTAATTTGTTGATATTTTTTGTCATTTGGGCTGAGCCAATCTTGGAACAGAGGATATAATGTCACCAGAATAGATGTGAATTATCAGTAGTATATAGATGAGTGAAAAAATTTTTCCCGGGAACACGAATCATGATAGTGGTTTATCTGTGGGCTGTTTAACGAACAGCTCCCACGCACACTCCGCAAGCTACAAATTCGATTCCGGTGACACATACCGATTAGGGCTGCATAAGTTTAAGCATGTCTGGATAAAAAGTATCGGATACGTATTCCTGCCTAAATCGGTTGTCTGGTGCGGAGGAAATTTTGTTCATTCATTTAGATTCTACTTACAGATTTACTTTGGTACTGTTACCAGGTTATGATGGCCAAAAACATGATTTGTGACATTCTTGCACTCCGAAGGCTGAATGAGAAACACTAATCAGTATAAATTATAACCATTGGGACAATATGTGCTGGCACGGAAATATGACAAATTACCGACCCCTGAGTGGAAGCTATTACATTTGACCAATGCAACACATAAATAAGATTTGTTTCATGCTCATTCAAATCTCACGAAATGAACACAAATAAAAGAGGTCCATATTAAATACTATACAACAATTGCGAACTTGCAGGATACCTTGACAATCGAATTACCCAAGGGATTCGGTAAGCAATCTTTAATCAAGATATCAAGAAGAAAAATGTCGCGGTTTTTGCCGCTAGCGAATGGCCTGTGAGCTAGTGAGTTGTAATCATTGCTATTTCTTTGTATTAAGGCTCTTGTGACCATCATATAGATTGACACATTCACAGTTGGGATAGTAATGTCTTTAAAGTAGCACTTTTGGTGGTGTGTACACTAGAATGAATCTGATTAGCATCGGTCCAAAGTGTCCGCCGATCTATGAGACTTAAGGCTTGGCCCATGGGTCAAGTAGAGCAGCTGGTCTCATATAGTGGAATTCACCTGTATAGGTGAGATCACCTTTGATTCAGTATTCAACAAGCCTTATCTTACTTGAGATATCAGCTGCTAACCCTTGTCACTTGGTATACGACAGACGGGTTTTCTGCTAATGAACACTAAACGTGAAATATATGCCTCCAAATATGAACATCGCAAGTCGTGGTGACACAGGAGACGTTTCAGTATCACTCCTGGTTCCCAAACCAGACTGTGTGGGCAATGACGATGTTAACAAATCCCGGAATCCTACGTAGATTAAGTCACTGGAATAGCTCAGACAATACGAATTTCTTGCAGAACCAACGACGACGCTGAGTTCAACCACCGTGCGTCCATGTTGCCTTGTGATTTTACGCCAAATGACAATCATTGATAGCATTGCATTGCTGATTCCTGAAAAGGTCCAAAAAAACGTCAGTAAACCAGGAGTGCTCTTACCCCGCTCTCTTTTTTTGCAAACAAGCAGGGGAAGCTTGACGAGCAAGTCCGCCTACGCAATGATGTGAATGGTGTTCACCTCAAGTAACAGTTTCACACTAAACATATAAGGAAAGTAAATGAGAGGAGCAAATTTCATCTAAAACGTTTTCTATTGCACATTCACAAGATTTGCCCCGGAGGGATGTCTTTATTACGTAAGAGATGGATGACTACCTGGGGTAGGACAGGGGGACGGAAACAAGCATTTGCAAAAATATCAACGACAAGAAAGCCGAGCGTCATTTTGTAAAATCTGCTGGGGAAAAATAAGATTCTAAAATTCTCAGAAAAAATGCACTAAGAAGACCTGTGAGGTATAGATTGGATTGCCGTTAGAATTTACCTTATTAAGACCGGCTAACCCTAAAGTTTTGAACACCACCTTCGGGGCATTCAACACTGGTTAGGAGAAAATGATGGACATGCAAATAAGCCGGGCGGTATCACCACTGAAAACTGAAGTCCCCGCCCACTGAAATCTAAGGAAGTGAAACCCTGATAGGCACTGAGTATGCAATCAACGCAGACCGTATCAACATGTATTACAAAAATGAGGACTTAGGGTACGCAAACGGTACACATTATAATAATATCCAGGACAAATATACTAGATGGTTTAGTTTGCTAGCCAGAAATTTTCGCAATCCATATAGCACTGCGAATGGAAACTGCTACTGCATTCCAGTCTGATAATTCGGTTCTATGCGGAAAGTAATACGAACAAGTGATGCGTGCCATTTCGGAGGGAATAATCTCGTTTAATCAAAAGAGGTCGAAATATCGTGGAAGATAAGTCAACGATATCGGACTGAACCATGGACGTCGCTCTTCCATGTGCTGTTGTTTCTCTGACGGACCGAAAGCGGTTTTTGTCATTACTGAGGCTGCGTTTCCAAACACAGACTATCGTTTTTCAGCAAGTCCAACGTTTGGGCCAGTGTAATACTAGACTGAGAGTTAAAAAGCACGCTGCTAGCATGCACCATTTGAATTTGCCGTGCTATTTTACATGTAGTACGAAAGAAGAGAACGCTACGCACGAGCTACGTTGCTTCGGTTCCTGAATGGTATTACTTTTATGGAGATTTTAGTTCATTTGTACAATCAAAACGAGAGACTTCATCGGGTTACACTAGGCATGTAGATAATTTATCCCGTTTGCAACTTATTGTTACGACGAATTATCGATACTACTTTATTTGGACATATTGTTCGCACTGTTTGACAAGTCAAACACAAAGCAGACTGACTACGCGAGAAAAGAATATTTGGATACACTCAAACATGCATGTTCATGTAATGGGCATTCCCGTCACTACTTATCTCAACCTCTCAAATTTAGAGATAATTGTTACATGTCTTCACATCAGATGACCGGCATCTAACCAACTGAAGTGAAGTACTTCCACGATAGATTTCAGTTTCACATACAATAAACCTGCGTGCACAGATCACTACACTGCATGTAACCTAGAAGTTGTTCTCTCGGTCAGTTGCATCGTGGCTTACCAGCCTCCGACTTCAAGCTGGTATTGTCGACCCTGCGTAGAATATAAAGGCATTGTTGGACGACCAGCTTCGCAAAACAGTAAACACTGTGTGAACTGTAGAATGCAGTCACGTGATTTGATGATCTAATGTGAATAAATTCAGAGTGTGATTATTCTACATCAAGCCATGATCATGCTCAGTTATAACCCAGGGAAAATGAACGACGGCGGAATTCTACCAGACACACCGCCCGGTACGAACGCGTGGGTTGTTTCCAAGCACGGGTCCGGATCTCATCGAATTTGACGATGTTTGATCAATGTTTGACCAACAGACCGCTTCTGCGTATATCAAATCTCCCAAACCTCAGGTTCAAAACTGTAATCACCATCGTCCGGTCTAAATCGCAGTCATGTAACAAGAGAGTTACAAGGAAAAAGTTCCACCAACATCTACCTTCTGACTAGGACATCCACTTACAAATGTCCAGGAAGGTGTTAAATTGATCTAAATACAGTAATGGTTGTGAGTACAGTTCATTTCTGAGCCATAAAACCGAGTTCGCAATGAAGCGTTACTGTGCTCTCAAGTCGCTGCACGTTAGATACCATGAAGTAATATAAAAGTGTTAGATTACAAATTCTCCTAGGAAATGAACCAACTGGAACCACTTCTTAATTCAGGAAAGTGAACAGTTTTAGGTGATTTATTCTGTCTCGATGTTCGCTGCAATCACGAAAATGCCAATATAAATGGCTTGCACAATCACTCGTTTAAATACTTCCTGTGATTGTGGATCAAAACTTGTTTGATTTACCGGTCATTCGCTGGATTTCAATGCGGTTCGAGTCATTATGTCCCGACATCTATACACTAGTGAAGTCAGTGTTCATCTAAGATCGGTCTACAATGTGACCGGATGGTAAACTGCACCCCTTAGTAAACATACCATTTACTGCCTCATTTAACTATGTTCTGCTAGGCATGAACTAGACAAGGGCCTCTTTGGTGCCACAAATCCTGCGTCAAAAGAAGCCTCTTTCGGGTCAGAAAACAATTTAAACAAATGACTCTGCGATCATGTTTTTCTTGCCTAGCTGTGACTGGCTGCAACAGCATTCTCAAGCGCTGTTGCCTCGGGCTTACTGGAAACCAGGTATGTTTGAGAGACAACTCAGCATCCAGCGTTGTTTAACGTGTTTTTCTCAATACGCAAATCACGGAAAGACAAGGTGCGAAGACCGGAAACCCCAAAATAATTGTCCACCCAAATGATCAAACTTGATTAGTTTAAATATTGATCGCATTTGCAAACGAAAGTTTTCGACACACAAAACACCAAACCGTTAATCGGCGTCATTAGGATCCATGCAAAATCGTTAACGAATAACGAATTCAACAACCTCCGTGACCCCAATTACAAACAACCGGCCAGATTTCCACATGGTTAGGCCAAATAAAATGTAACGGAACTGAAATCTTTGATATCGCTTATTAAACCATTGAATTCTGGGGTAAGATCCTATTAGGCAGGAATTCAAGAAACGAAATGACTTCCCACATAATTATTCTATCCGTCAACGCGGCCCACCGGCTTAAGCCGACGGTAACGAAAATAGTGGCAGCATCTCTGAGATATCTAAATTAACCAATATTCAAAACTTTATTTCAAACAATACAAGTGAATTTAAAGAGATTTTTATAGAAGGCGATTTTCAATCACCATTTTCCAGAAAAGAATTAAATTCTTTTAACCAAATTGATGAAAAGTATGATCTATTTGAACCGTTGAGAAAAGTGTTGCTGCGTACCTTTGTCTTGATTACTGCCTCACAAAAAATTGTTCTGAATACCGCTCAGATTAGACAAGCCATCATAAGAAGATGATCGTTTTTCAATAATAACTTTCGATTCGAAATTCAATCGGTTGCTCAAACTACTGCTTGTGGGAATGCAAATAATTCAAAAACTCGATGTCTTTTGAATCCAACCTTTGGCGATCGACTCGGTGTAGTTCATCAGTTGATCACTTTCAACATGCGCAGTAGAAACCAATCACAAAAGCCGATATGCTTGTTTGACTGCTTTGCACACTCCAGCTTTCACGCACTAAGCTCAGATCATCTGGCCAAACTCACACTCGGGAAGCACAAGACTTGCTGAGCAGCGTGCAACGAGGCGGCCGTTCTGTGGACATGCTCATGACATGACCCGACCAAGTTAACCTATTCTGGTTTAATGATTGTTATAATAATTTATCTTTTGTCTACTACTTTAATTACTGTCGAAATGTTTCCGCCGTATTCCACCACTATTAGGATGACAAAGGTGTTCAAACACCAAGAGTCTATGTGAATTTTCAGCTACTAACAGCCTTTTTTCCTGGCTGCATAACAAAACGGACCAAAATCATGCTGCGTTTACTCGAAATTTGGTCAATAGGGGGATGCTGCGTTGAGATTATATATGCTTCAAATTAGTAAATCGGGCCTTTAGTAGGCTTGACTACAGAACATTCTGCATACGGCCACCAGGTGAAATAAAACTACCCAATTAAGAAAATCTATCCCCGTGTAAGAACAAGTTTGGATTCGATCACGCCCAACTCTGCAATGCCATTTTACATTTCGAGGGCGCAAAACTTATCCCAAACATATCTGCACTATCGTTGGGGCTTACTTGGGTCCTCACTCAGTAGTACGGCATCTCTCGTATATTCTTAGTCAGATAAGTTCCAGTCTTACCAATACCATTATACTCACTTGACAATAGAGCTATCTCCACAATCAGTTCAATGAGAAAATTGAAGAGGCAAGGTGAAATATGGAAACCATGACGAACACGACCTCCGGTATCGAACTCAGGTGGCTGATGGTCGGAAGCATGAACTCGACTCTGGCGTTTTGGCATATGGAGACTTGATAAGCGAAATAAATTTGAACATGAGACCCATTAATGAGAGGCACTATCATAAAATTACTCGGTTGACTGAATGGAACTTTGCTTTCAAAAATAGTGAGAATACGAACTGCGCTCCTATCCTCCAAGATTTGTTACAAAATGAAAACGTGTTCAGTACAACAGCGGGGCGTAAACCGAACTGATTCCTATGCATACATCTTCAAGTAGTACCAGGTAATCGGCAGAAAATAATCCCCGCAAGCAATTTGAATGCAACAACTGAATAACCAAGTCCCCAAATAACGGTCTATCAGCTTTCTTGCAAATCGGTGCAATTGCCGGTTACTAGCGGTCGCTAGGGATCTTCATCCTTGCTCAGACTGAACCTAGGGGTTTTGTTAATTCTGTTAACGACATTTGAAAAAGGATAGCGATGGTGAAACTGATTCAATTGTTTTATACCTTTTCAGTAAATCTATTTCTCTCATCATCATTTGCGATGACAGTCTAGTATCCACTCACATTGGTTCACCGGCAGTTATAGTTGAAAGGTCCACTGTGGCCGAGGGCTGAATAAACCGCCCCAAAGAACCAAAAGTCTATTCTGAGAATGAACCATTGAGCGTTAGGATTCCTTATTCATCTTGGTTACGCTTGGCTTCCGAGTACTGGTAATCCAAATCATTCGGTAAAGCTTACAGCTATTGTCCAAAGCCGAAAATTTTTCCATTTCACTACAAATCCCTGTCCACCAGCGCTCTCGGTAACTTTTCAAACTCCTGGTCAGACGATACCTCCGGAAATTGAGCGTCTCATTGTTTCTTGCATCCGAATGGATGCATTTGGAGCATCCAGGAGAACAACCGAGATCGGGTATAACCATCGTTTCAGGGATTTACGTCTCTAGGAGTTCTGCGTGGTAGTTGCCACGGCGTGTAGAGCTTCTTTGATCTGTTTCTCGTGTTCGCCCTGACCATAAACATTTTGTTGAGACGACAACCACATTGAAGCTGCGATTAGAAATGAAGTCGGCAATTATCGTCTAGAACCAACTGCGCTGGACAAGTGGTTTTGGTACTGGTGTGACCAAGGACTACGCACAAACTAAAGTGAGCTCGGACCAAGGCAATGGTATGAGTCCACAAGTGTGAACATGAATGATCCGCAACCCTCAGTTGGTGCTCGTCACCGATGACCGGTCAATCTTAATCCAATGCCGTGAAGGCGAATGAAGGCACCAGGTGAGTCGACGTCGCTTTTCATGACAACATTCGGTGTTCGCGGGAAACGGATCGTGATCAAAAAACAAAACGCCGGTTTCCTCAAGCCCATCTTCTGGAACATACAAAAATGGCCTCCGATGTGCCGTTTCAATCTGCGTGAAAATTGGCCAAGTTGGACATTAAAATCAAACCACAACGTTCGTCGAACGCACATGTCGGGCACTGGAGATAACCCTGGTAAAAAGTTACTGTCGTCTAAGAGTGGACTCTTTATTAGTGGGCGCATGCAAGAATACCGGCGAACCAAACAAGAACCGCTTAAATAGGCTCTTGTTGATTCCTAACAGTACGTCCAACAGGAATGCACATAAACGGTTGTGGACTGGAATCCAGTCTAACAATGTACGCTCGGCTTGCGTGCTCACAGCGATTACAACGACAGCTTGACCAAGAGTGCACGAAGTCCGACCACCAAACACACGAGGAGTGAGGCAAGTGAATGAATTTTGATCTGGGCTAATAAGGGAGAATCCGAAACTGAGATATTTTATGTCTTCTTCGGAGATACAGCATACATTTATCTGAGAAGATCTGTAAGTATTAAGCAAAGAAGCTTGTTGTCCTACTCGGCCGATCGCGTGTACATTGAAGGCAGCAAAGTGTGTTGAACCCCGAGATCTAAGTAATGTTTACAGACCGTTTCTTCCTCTTTCCGTAAAGCTGCCCCAGATAAATCAATGGAGCTTTGCGGTTTCTATATCGGAAGAACAGAAATGAGGAGGGTTCTCAACAGAAAGGATATTGTAGTCGTTCGGACTAACGACGCTTCGCAGCTGCTCATGCTGTAGAAATTGTTTCTTGATCATCTTGTGTGATAATGGATGCAATATGGAATCTAATGTATTTGTACCATTCACAGCGGTTTGTGGACGAGTATCGCTAGAGACTCCAGCCGCTAACAGCAGAGTGATTAGTGTTCGCGATCAAAGCCCTTGATTTTTACAAGAATCTGCCTACCGTGCGTCGGATAATAACTGAGTGGATGCCGATATATGTGATCAAAACACTTTCTTCTCAACGTCTTGAATGGGTTGTCACCTCAAATCCATGGCCAACCAGGAGGACTAGGAGACTGGTTAATCACTGCGTTATCTGCTGAAGTTTCAGTTTAACTCCTCTGCTTGAGACAACCCACCCGGCATAGTTTGTTGTATTATTAATTTAAGAAAATCGTCATTGCACTTCAAAGTGTAGTCTGGTTGTAGCAAATGAAATCTGCGAATATACTAGCAACATTTAATTTGAGAAATGAATGTTAAACATTCGGTAGTAGCATGAACCAATGTCGCAACCGTGTTACCGATGAGCCACGTAGATAACGTGCCAGTTCAAAATTCAAATTTGGCCGAATTCTAGTTTCTTTTCTCTGGCGTCAAAAAATCTATTTGATTCCAATGCCGCTGTCTTCATCTCGATACAAATAGCTGAGCCAATTAAATTCCAGAATATCAACGACGCACAAGGCAAGAATTGCTAAATGCTTCCAACACGAAACGATGCAGCCTGTAGAACCTATCATCAAACATTGAATTCAATACTGAAGAAATGATCTGCGTAAATTCAGCAACAGCATGAGGAGCAAAACGGCACTGGATTGACACAAATAATCTAATCCCAAGAAAGAGTGGAACCTCTACTGCAATAAACTGTGTACCGTGAATATCCTGCCATTTAAGTGACTGACGATAAAATAAATGTTTCTATTGTTGTTTCAGCTTTGTTTGATTTTCCGGTTGTTATAGACGTCTATATTAATGAGCATACTTTTATCACTAACAATGGAAAGAATTCACGGTTTAAATAATTTCACGGAGAACATGCACTTATCGTTGGTTTTGCTTTCAATTGACTGGTTCATGGAAGCCCCGGTCCCTCAGGTATTCTCGTCTTCTGATATGCGACACTTCCATTCGGGAATGTTTCAGACCGAAAAGGCTCCCTGTTTAAACCGAGGAATTTTGCATATTTGTTGTCTGATTCAACAGTGGGAAATCAGAAGATAAAGATTCCGTCAAAAAGACTGGAATTGATCTGGCGTTCAGGTCTCCTCCAATTTGCAAATAACAAGCATTCCCTTTGTGAACCTATTTTTGGTTTCCTAGATTTGGCCTGATTCCTAACGGATTTAAGAACTAGCCTTTTTCTGAAGCTGCGAATAAAAAGACTGATCACCGCAATCAGTATGATTGAATGATTATAAATATGGAAAAATGACAAGAAAAGGCACTCCGTTCAGTGCCTTTTATCTTCCAACTGATCTTTATGCATGCAAGCCCCATGTATGTGGGGAATGTCAATGACCTCGGCTACGTTGCTGTCCAAATAGTATCCGGCAGTTGGAGCTATTTTTCTGGTTCAGCTGATTATTGTGTCGTTGTTTTAATCGTGCCGGAACTGTCATTAGCTCAAGGTCACGACCAACAGTGACATATTACAGGAATCAAAGGAAAACCTGGACGATTTGTCTCAAAAGGCAACTAAGACGACGGATAAATAAGTTGCTCAAACAACTAATCCCTCGTCATCCGGGTCAAATTAGTTTTTTCATGTCCTTATTGTGTGTGTAACTGCGCAATCATGATGGAAATTCATCTAAGATGGATTTTTTAATTGTTAATAATCAATCAATAATTCGAGAAAAATTGTTTTTCACAATAAGTCTGATGCGAATTTTAGACATCTAAACAAGTGGACCGTTTTGGTTGTTTGTTTGGTCAGTAAGATAACTTGATGGCAGGCAAAAATTGACAAATTCATTGTTGCCCGCTTTAGATATTTTAATTGCGTAAGTTCTCAGCTAGAGGTTTATCATTCTGAAAACGATCTAATTTGCACACTTCTGGGCCAAATTGTACTTATATTATCTGGTTTTAGTGATTCTATGGGCTAATCGAGACGTTCTTTCCTAATCACCTGTCGCTGTATTGATCACAAAATTGCTTGTGCACCCGTGTTTGCATATAAAAAGCTAAGTAAAGATTGGTTTTAACAGGTGTCGGATCAGAATAGGCTTAAATATTAAAGCATGGGGCAAAGAATAGGTGAATTTTCGAACGGTAATCGGGATAGATTTTTTTCGACAACTCGCATCCCACCTTAAACCGTTCCTATTTAACTGACCCCGGAGAAACCTTTTTCGTCTTGAACAAATTACATCGTAAGGGCGAACAGGGTGGGGTCAACTATACACATGATGACTATGGGAAATGTATGGTGTAGCGAATGATTTATCCGCTTTCAGCGTTCGGCCTGTCTTCTGCAAAGTTGAAAATGTATGACAAACAACGAGAACGATTATGATGTTGGAAACTGACAAATTCCGATAGATTCACATAAGTTAGTCATTTTAGGAACAAATGGTTCATTTGGTTCCAAACACTGAGGCTCGGCTCATCTATTAACAAGAAATATCCTAAGAACTCATTGCAATATAGACTTGGAGAATATTTCCTTGACTCAATCTGAGATTGACAACAAACAAAGAAATCAACGTGCGCCGCAACCCACTATACCTGAAAGTTCACATCAGCACTCATATAATCTGCCCGTGACAGTAAAACCAAGCCTGGAATCTGGTTCGTTAGATTAACCTGACAAACGCTGACTGATTATGTGAGACATTGTAAATTTTCGTCCATCCACTGATCTTCACATCTTACAGATGAAGTTCACTCCACATATTTCGACAACTCCTTAAGATGGAGCAAAATCAGCCACTTGATATTAGTTCTTTTGATCATCCATTTTGTATGCGACAGGTCGCGGTTGCCAATTGTGTCCGCCACAACATGAAGCACCTTAATCGTATCGATTTTGCTAAATCACTTAGGCTTTAATTTGTTAGAATTCATTGTTATCATACAGAGGGCTACTGGTCCTCCACGGAGAATTCTACTTGACCGGAAAAAAACAATTGTTTATTGTAGCGTTTATGAAGTGCAAACCACCGAGAACTAAAATGGATAGACTAACAGTTGCTGTGCTTGTACTATGAGGATGCTCATTTGGGATTCGATTCCCGGGTGAAGCCGAGGTGATACACGCCAAGATGAGGGCAAAACAAGTATACTGTGAACATTCTCGGGCCTCCAAAGAAAGATAAGGCATTGGCATTGCATTCTTCAAAGGCTGTTTCGTAAGAGACTTCTCACGAATTGTGTTGATTCTGCACTTGCATATTTGGCCAGTTAAAATGTTGGACTCCAGCTTTGTTACTAGCTTGTGAATTATTTTAGTATTAATCCGAAAAAGTACTTTATTTGCTTATTGGGGCCCACGGCTAACTGATGATCATTCTAAAAGGAAACTGTGAGGTGAAGGAGTGGATTCCATCGACTCTGTAATGATTTCAATCCACATCCTGCGCACACGTTTGCTAGGAAGTGCGTTCAAGTTTGATCAAGGCAAGTTGTAGCTTTTTGTCCTAGATCATGTCATTGGTAGGCACATTTTACGCCTGTCGTTTTATTGTTCGTTAGTAATTTAACCACTATGTCTGCTTTGTTAAAACAAACCTTGGACAGATGAAAAATGTTTTTTTTAACACATTTCAAATTAGATGGTTACGACTAACACATAAACCAGACGAAGTTTATGGTTGTTTGTTAGAATGAGATTATTTGAAATGCAAAACGAGAGGAAGACGTTTGCTGTATTTTATTCGTTGATCTTCAATCACATTTTATCTTTCGATTATTATCGTCCATTTCCAATAACTCTAGTGAGAAAATCCAAGTCAGACAGACAAAACATTCGGCTTATTAATTAAAATCAAATCGTTCACACCAGCCTTCGATGATCAACACTCACCAATCGATTATAATGCAGACTTAACCGAGTTATCCTTTTTACTTGACTTTGTTATGCGGTCTATTAGCCCGGCGCATCGATCGACGTATTCAGTGCTATATCATCGCAACTGTGTAGACTTTTGACCAGGATACTGGATATGTTGAACCAGCATCTACTGTTAAAACAAAAGAAGACTGTTTCAAACAAAACTGCGGTTGGAAAATGCAATTAATTTCACTGGAGTATTTCTGACGGAGCACAAAAATGCCTTGTATCGAAAATCGATAAAACCAGCTCTTCGTCTTCTTAACATCTTATATGTATAGATTATTGATTAACAGACGCATTCACTCTTAATTGTTCACAGGTATATGATCAAACAGATAAAAATTTGGTTAAGTAATCGAGATGCGGTGTAAACGAAACAAATGCCAAAGATCGAGTACTTTTCACCAATTTGGCACAAATTCGCTAAAGGCTCGAATATAAATAGATTACAGAAGTCTTGGTTGGAAAGTACAGTCGATTTAACCAATCTTGACAGTCGATCATAAGATGTACACAAGAAACGAAAATCTCTGTTCAACCCACTACATGGTTTGGGTAGGCTATTTGGAAAACACGAAATGCAACTTGAGAATCAAACACGTTTATCCGGTTACGTTTAATTGAAATCCATTGGGTGCTTGAATTTGTTCTATCGAATAAACTGTTTAGTTTTTCATATTGATTAAAGTACTCACAAACCCTAAGAACATCTTTAATCGATCCGATGCTGATTCAACGAAGAAGACGCGATTTCAGAATCGCAAAAAAGAGATTCTTTCTGGATTAATACCGTTGATCATTTTTACTTCAAAAACAGGTCCCATCTTGATGGACTGCATAGGCGGCGTTTGAATCTAGCTAAGTTCGGACTGTTACGCTCGACGCGTTACAGCATAGCTCTTAGAGAGTTAAGTGCAGTATCTCACTAACTGAAGAACAAAACAGAAACAATAGATAAAACATATCTGTACCGGCCCAGCCTACAGCTTTCAGCCGTTTTCTAGTAGACGAAATAAGCCGTTGATTCAACTTATTTGTCCATCAGGGACCGGTTGTTTGCCTTAATAATTGTTCGTCTGGCAGTTACTCAGTATTCCAGTTAACAGGAATTAAACATGCCAGAAAAAACAGTTTAATTACGAAAAGTGTTCTTTTTCGCACAGTTTTTTGCAATGTTGACCCTAGGATCAAATAATTATCATGCATACTACATCTTGTTTCACACTAATCACCTGTAAAATGGTCCGTAAAGTAATAATCTGCGAAATTGGATTCAGCATCTCATCGTATTCAGTTATTGTTAACTCTGGAACTGATGGTTTAATCCTGAACTATAGGAATTATTCCGGTAGTATGATTCCAGTGTACTTACCTATAGAGAATCGGTTATAGAAACACAATTATAAGTTAAAAAAGGGTGAATTTGGTCCTTTGTGTTCTACTGGTTTGTCTCCTGCAATTGGCCAAATCGTACATTGAATTTCTTGAGTTCCAACACGCTTTTATTGTCAGAAATTCACTTCGGGTGCTGTGTATCGACCAAACAACACAAAATATCACCCGAAATTATTGCTGACCACTAAAAACTCTATTTCACAGCAAATAGAATTGAAAGAGGTCTTTGGCATCCAGCAGCAGAATATTGACCATTTGTTGATAGAATACATGCCCCACCTAGGCACGCTTCTGTATGGTCATCGACCGAAATCTTCAAATGCAGTGAAACAGATTTACTAAGTATCTACCAGCGCATTCTTAATATCCTAGTGTGTTCTCGATACATTATTGCAAAAACAGTCCATAAAATCCTGAACAACGTAAAATGACGGTGTTTAGATCATCTATACATCCTGGAATGGGTCGTGACAATCCATGTCGTGTATACCTAAATGTTTGTTTTTATGTACGTGCTGATCACAAAAGCCTGAATACAATCACAATCTTCTTCTGCATATCCACCTGCTGACCGGATTGAAATCAAGCATTAACCCAGCAAAAGAACAACTAAGAAGTATTTAAATCAAAACAAAAGTGGAGAGCGAAATAAAGAGAAGAGAAGGTATGTCTACTCTTGTCGGTCAGTTAGGCTTTGTCGTTTTGAAGCCCAACAATATTCGCACCAATGATTTCTCTCCCCAGTCTCATTTGCCAATAAATTTAAATGATAACAACAGTCATCGCCTTTGTTCTAATTAAGGACATGAAAACACGCTCAGATCTCAAGTCTAAGTTACCTTCTCAGCAGTGTGTTCGAATGCCTGAAGAGCGACAATAGCCGCCAAAACGGTCGTGTGTTTTGCGGAAATTTTGTTCATCCATCCGTAAGCAAACCATTCTACTGAGAAGAAAAACGAGTACATTCGGGCCTTGTGTACCCTTTCCTAACGTTAGCCATGCCTGACCCACGAAAATCCTCCGACGAATCACCAAGTGGACTTATCGTCCATTCACGCTCCTAACGATTGAAATAAGATTCCAGTGGAAAATCAAAATTATCTCCTTCACATCTATGCCTCAAGTCAGCCTGATTATCGTTTCACGTTATCTGGCCTTGATCAACAAGTATGAAAATTTCATGGAAAGATAGGCGATGAGCAGATATATGCGAGACCTGTCCAAGCTATTGGAGACCGCATCGGAAGTACACCTGGACCGGAGAATGACTGTCTGTACTAAACAAACGATGATGCATCCCTCGTATGCTTGTCCGATTTTCCCGTCAGACCTGTGCAATGTCTCAATGGTCAAATGCAGACAGTTAGTGAACTTCTTCATCCTAATTGGGGTCATTTTTTGCTCCACCACGATAAGAGCACTACGTTGTGCATCTTTCAAGGAAAACTCGAATTTCGAAGCTGCCTCGCACTTGCAATGGATTTGTAAAGGTCGCTACGGGTCTTGGAACTTCGCAAATTCTATTCTTTTTCAAAACCATGATAAACCGTTATCATACCTCCGTGGTGCTTAAGCTTCAACCTGATCACAGGGAACTGGTAACGGCAAATCTTGGAATGTGGTCCTAAACTCGGAAGGTGCCGAGCAAGTTATTTGTCCACATACCTTTATCTCTAAGCAATCGAAAGCATACTGAATTGTCTATACATTTATGCATAGCAAGGCCATGTCATTGGCATTTTCGAAATCAAAAATTCTGCTCGCCTATGTAAGTTGCACTCCATTATCCTATAAAGCAGACAATGTATTTTGTCGGTCTTTTGTATGCAACGTTTTTAAAGGAACCAGCCACGCAGAATTCTACCGAAGGTGACCAAGGGTGACAACAGCCGGCTTCGGTCAACTGATCTTGTGCACCCGGTTTTTGCAACACATGTGACCCAGCCTCTCTTTCCCACACCCGATAGTATGATCTTGTTGAAAAAGTATAGAACCTGTTCGCAGGATGCTAGCAACAGGAAACAGGAAATAAAACGCTATCGCTTATATCCTATGGCCGCAGAATAATGATTTTAAATTTCCTTTCCCATCTGACCTGATGGCATACTATTACTTGTAAGCGTCCATGAACTCACTTAAAAAGTATGTTCGAATAATCGGGAGAAGGGCCGAATTTCTTCGGTCTATCGAGTGTGAAATTAACCTGAACGCAAGAAAAATTTGGAAGGTCACAAGTTAGAAGTTGAAGACGAAATTCAGTCTGTTTGGCTGAGTGGCTGGCTGACTTTCGTTCAGTTTGTCTCTCCATCTGTTTGTCTGTTTAACTAACTATCTTTCTATGAATGCAGCTGCTGCTCCGCTTTTACTTGTTTCTACGTCCATCCTTTTATCTTTCACATTTATATTCCAAACTCATCCGATTAACTCGATTGTCATCAGTTCACCTTGGCCAGTCAAAATAATCGACCAAAGTCTGAAGCTTGCAAACTGCTGCTGGCCAGACAGGATTGGTTATTTTTACAAAACATACTTATTTCTGAAAGTGACTTTAGGCTTATGCACCTCTAATTCCATTAAAGCACTTTGCTTTCGTGCCTACTTTTATCCTTTAATTCTTTTTTCGTGAACCAACAGTTTACATTATTTTCAGGAAGGGCGTTGCGGCCAGCAGACGGTTGCGGGTGGGGAATTTGACTAACGATGGAAGGACTTAAACCCGCGACCTTCACGTTCGAAAGTCCCAATATTTTCTGCATGACCAGGGCTTCGTTCAAGAACAACTGCAATTTGTAGAAGAGTCATTCCTAAGGAGTTGGAAAGTGTTCGTTGCGTAAGTAGTCCTGATAGTTCAATAATACACAGAACTACCAAGAAAAATCAATAATGCTCCTTTCTGTTGATTGCTTCTTTTAACTTCGTTCGATATCATACTTCGAGTCTCTTCTTCAAGGTTACCTTTTTGGTACCTGAAGATGTACTGAGAATTAGGATGAATTGTGTGGTACATTTACGAAGAAGCGTCCAAAATAAACATGTCCATTTTACCAGGATTACGGCAGTTGTTTTTAATATTTATCATTTCGGAAGTGGTCTTGAACTCCGATGAAACATTCGATTCCCACCGAAATACACATATTTTCCCGATTCAGTTTATAGTAGGACGAGACTCAACTCAATTCCAACTTGGATTTGTTTTCAGAAATTTATGCTTTCGAATAGTCTAACGATCATTGTGCTATTTTCCCTGTTAATCCACAGAATTAAGTCACATGTATGGAAGTTAGGTCAAACTCACCCGAAATTCAATAAGGACATGCTACTATTTTATAAGACTTCTCAAGAGTACAACTCAAACAATGTGAGGCTTTTATTACATAATAAGTATACCTGAAATTACGTACAAATATGTCTACGCAAGGTAGATTACGTTTCAAACCTATGCAAACGGGATCTCAAAAATTCAGTGGATTTATATTTCCAGATAGTTTTAACATGATTTCGAAAGCTTTCCACCAAATTCCCTAATAATATGGGGAATGGTATAATGATGAAAGTCATCTCCAATTCCTTAAATAGTGCTTCTGTCATTGTTGTTTTCGACTCGTGTTGCGTTTTTTGTCTGGCACAGTTCTCCAAGTCTTTCGAGATTAGAGCTAACAGCGTTATCACGTATTCCAATCGCCTGATTCATACAATTTGGCATTGTTCTGCTAATTGCTCCTGGTGAATCTCAATGATGACTGACGTTGCCTTGGTCAGACAAACCCAAATTTCATTTCCAGAACTTCACTGCTTATGTTTTCTCACCTATCCCTGTTATTGTGCATAAATGGATTAGTTTGTAGACAGATTTGCGGTTATTTTTTCATAACTCTACTGGATGCCAATCCTGACTAAGCTGCTTTTGGGTTTCCGAATTTCTTCAACTGTCATGCGGCGAAGACTGAGTTCTTAGTAGCATCTGTCCAGTGTTTGTTTCCCAATTTGTGCGTGTGTGCTTGCTCGTTTGAGATAGATCAGAGCACCAAAAGAGCAGACCTGTTAGAGAAAATCCTAACATTCCGCAGCCCAATCGCAATCAAACGCATAATCTTCACATGCAGAATTTCATCTGGGATGCGGTACCAAACGTTTTAGAATCACGGGACCACGCATTCCGGTTGAATCCATCCGTGCACATTTGAACCCTGTGCCATTCCCCAAGGTGTACTGTAATTAGACCAAAACTATTCGCACTTATGTCAAACGTATTCGGAAACGTCGTCCAGCTGGTTTGTTGAGTCCTTGTTTCCTTACACTGTTGCGCACAAGCCGAAAGGAGAACTAATTGCCTGCTCACTGTCCAACAGCCTGCTATGTGCGGAAAGAAACAGGTATTTTTGCATTTGTCATAATTCTGAAATAGAATGGGAAATTGCATGATTTTATTGCAATCGGCTGCTTGACTACATTTTCTGGACTGATTTCCCGGGAGATCACAGATGCAATGGTGTTCCTTCTCAATCCCAAAGCTAAAGGAATTGTGTACCAAGTAAAGGTGCCAAATACGTGAATTTTGATTTTTTTTCTTGCTCTAATCAAGATTGTCATACCAAAAACAGTCTTAGCCTTTTTAATGACGAATATTTCGGCCGTGTTTCGAAAAAGCCGGATCACTTTTCAAATAACAGTCTAACTTCAGAAACCCTCCTGAAATTAAAAAAAAATTGACAAAATGTCCGTTTCGGCACTTCACTCAAGAGACCAATTAACGTGGCAGTGCTTTCTTTGCTGAACAGTACTCCTCTAGATTTTATTCCTTAACTAGCTTATTTGTAAAACCACAAAACATATTAGCTTTAGAAGCAGAATCCTGGCTAACAAAGGGGTAGCAAGCAGGGCAGTTGGACGTCGGTGTGAGGATTCAAATCTCATGTCGAGAGGCTACGAACTTGGTCGCTTGACCAATAGTGGTCAGTGTCACCACTCAAGATTTCCTTTGACTTAGTTATTTGGAATAGGATGCCAGGTAAAAATACGAATAAATCTGCTAATGCTCACTGTCACCAATACTATCACACCAGACAGAAGTCAATGAAATGAACAACCAGGACGACCATAAAGCTGAACAATCACAACGGGAAAAGATACTGTTTGGAAGTGATGCGGCGCATTCCAATTGCTGCAATAAATGCACAAGATGGTACTCGCCTAGGAAATACTTTCAAACTTCCGACCGCAGGATGGCGAATTCATCACAGAAATAAGATTTTATGTCTGCAATGTCGCAGCCATTATGTGCAAAAGCCGAGCATGAATGCTCAGCACAATTCTTGAAGGTTGAAAAATAGCCGGTTATCAGAGGCAACCGATAAAAGAGATAAATGACCCTTCTGATGCTTTTAATGGTCCGGACGGATACCGTGGCAAAAAGTGCCGTTAAAACTGCATTTATGGTCAGAATATGTGAATTTCTAAAGGAAAAAAATGTGCTCTCTATTCCGTACCATCGTAATACCACATCGATACCCTTGTATTTTACTAAATTATATTTTATTATACTGTATTGCTTGGACATTTGCGTACATAGGTTTCCGCATCTCAGTCAAAAGTGGTGTTTTTTGTCATCTCGTCGGAATACGGAATAATGAAACATATCAGTGCATGGAAGATTTTGTCTAAAACGTCTGTCACGATCCGGTCCTCATTGATGAGAATTCGGGCTAGGTAGAAAGTGTTCAATTTCCTATAGACATTTATGCGAAAGGGTATGGCGCGGAAGGCAGAACGTATCCCGGTAAAAGAGATGAGACGCACCTGAAAAGAAAATTACGTACACATTTTCCGCAGGCGGAAAGCTGCATATCACGCGATGTGGTTCAGAGTTCTTTCAGTGGTGTATAATATGAACCAATCGTGATTGAAAACCACGACAGAAATCTTTGAAATCTTGAAAGTTATTTAGTGCTTCTTCATATAGGCCAATCGGATGGAATTTACCTACTGCAAAATCGCAATGTCTGCAAGTAAGTAGCCGTGACTTTTATAAAAAACGTGGATATTCTAACCAACGTCTCACAATCTTACATACCTTGACACAGCTCTAACTTTATCTCAACAAAAACCGAAACGGATCGAGCATACTCAGAGGCAATCGGTAAGGGACCTCTAAGCTAAAAAATTGTTTCTTCAAGACCGCAGCGCGATAACATACGGCACAGATTAGGCGGTTCTCCTAAATGTCCAGCAACGTAAATGTTTTATCCCTTCTCCACAGAGAAACTGGACCGAGCAAACAAATAAATTACAATCATCCAATCGTTTCACGTCCACACTATACAGTGGCTGCTGATATACAAAACCAGCAACCACTCAACCAATGAGTCCTCTATTTAATTTCGTAAATGTTCCGTCGTAGTTGCTTCGTAACTCCCGCTAATGGTTTCTCATATCTTGTGCTCACTGAGGTTGGCGCCTGATTTGCAGTCTGACGATTTCATCTTTAATGACGGTGTATTGTTTACGATCTTAACCGTTATGTCACTAATCAAATAAAATTCATCAATATATCCTGCTTGCCCATCCAAAGCGTCCGATTTCTCAAGATTCCGCAACCAGAAGTGATTTACATTCTCAGGCAGCTGCACAGTACATGTGGTCAGCAATTCGCATGCACATCGGCGATTAAATTGCTCGTGTCACACTCTTCATGGATAAGAGCAGATATTTTTGGCATCCAATATCCCGTGAAAATCAAATGTTGAGCAGTAGCTTGCGGGGACAAATTCCATCAAAATTTAACAGGAAACCCCGAAGCACAGAACCACACCAAGTTCAAATAAACTTGAGTTTGAATTCTGATAAATACGAGTGCCATTTAATGTATAACAATACAAGTACTGCAAGGAATATTATTTACTAGAAACTGAAAAAATGATATATATTAGATATTGTCATGTAGATATCACCAAAATGGTTTTCGTTTCTGTTAGATTGTTCGCTTTTCCTAATCAGACGTATTTCTCGTGTTCAGTTTCATTGAATTTCAACCAGTTGTCACAAACCATAGCTTGACCTATACTGGAAAGAAAACTTCAGCACAGGAAACTCTTCCTTCATCCTTTCACACAGTCTTCAACTGGGAAATATTTCTGTGTCGCTTCATCAAGACAACTGAAAGCAAAAATTTCTCCCATATCTCACTTGACCGGCGGCACTTTTTGGTTGGTCGGGCACGTATTGTTCAGTATGATGTTTTTATGATTGATAATTTTTACATGAAGCCAGCCGAATTGAATCATACACCCAAACCAGACATCAGAATCATCGTGTTAGGAAGAACGTATGGCAATTTACTTCGAGGTTAGAAGGCGAGAGAACTAATCGTTTAAAGTATGCTTGAAGTAGGTTCAACGCTAAAATATGTGTATCCGACTGGAAAATGTGACAAAGAAACACTGCTCAACAAGTGAACAGTTTTAGCCTGGAACACAATGCCTCTTGTGAAATCGAGTCGAACTAATAACGAGAAGACACAGTAAAAAACACTACAAGAAAACTTACTAACAATTTGAAACTACAATAAAAACGATTTACACTCGTTTTTATTTTTTTCATCCTCTCAATTTCATCCCATTATTGCCACAACGAAAACACATTTTTTCGTGAAGGCCATGGTTATCTTTTTAAGGCTTTCACAACCAAACGACTCGAACCGAGGACATTTTAATTCAAAACGATCAAACGTTAGCCAATCGCCAGTCGTCAGACAAAATGTCACAATCAGTACCAAATGGAGAAGACCGATCCTGTGTCCAACTATTCACACGCCGAACCCCATATGTAAGTGTGAACGGAGCTGACGAAAATAAAAAATTCAGTTTTGAATGAAAACTAAGTAATTATTTAAAGTTTAAAAATACATATGCCACAGTTTGTGGACTGAATATCCGTAACCATTTTCCCCTGGATTGATATAAATCTAATACTAACTGGAATCCAAATTTCCTTTGTCATTAGGCCTGGGAACATGAGAGTCCGATGAGTGAACCATCCAATCTGTTGCACCACATTGTTTATTCTGTATTCTTCTACAAAGATCATTTGGAAGCCAAATCACGTGAATGCAATCACATTTGACAACGAAAGTATAGCACAGGAAAGCTTATGTTTTGTCCAGAAATTTTCGGTTGCATTAACAGCTATGGAATTTCAATAGCGATCTTAATCATTTTTATTGGAAGGTTATTGTTAGTTGTCATTATTGCTACTTTTGCACTGGTATTTATTGCCAGGAAGTATAAATTCGTGAAAAGAACAATAACAATGGTTGTTAATCTAATGAAACTAACGACTGTGTTTCAGTAGTTACGTGGAAATCGAAGCACGAAAAGATTGCAATGCTGAAAATTCAATCGACTCATAAACACCTCTCTTTCTCCAGATTTTGCCTCTTTTTTGTCACTCCAATCTTTTTTCCACTGTATGTAACATGACAGTTTTAGATAATTGCTCCCAAGATACATACGACTTATCGGAACTTGAAGTGTTTGTTTCCACAATCATTTGCTTACCAACAACTGATTGTTCCTCTCAGATTCGTACCGATCATTCGGTTGAAAAATTGAAACAATAAAATAAAGGAACTGCGCGACCAACGAACGAAAATTTGGAATAACAAAAGGTTGACTACGACAATTTCACAGGAATAGATTAGGTGCTTGAACAAATGGAAGGCAATTCTTTTTTATCCTTGGAATCAAGAAATATTCAACTTTCTTCCAAATGACCGAACGATTTAAACGATTTTGTTTGCGCTGTTCACCTGAGCCTGTACGCGTCCGTGCACTCATTAGCCTTGCACAGTTGGGTAATCACGACAGAGCGTGAAAAACGTTTACGGCTTATCAGTCAAAAAACTAGTTTAAAAGTTGGGCTGTGAAGCACATCTTTAAGAGATCCAGGTCAAATGAGCACAGGACAAAAAACGTGAAGTCAGACTACCCGAAAGGCTTGGGACTTTTCACAGCCAACAATTGTATTTTTTCTTTTGTACGATTTTATCAAATGTATAATTCTTTGTCTTGATTTAAATGCAACCAGATTGTTGCAACTTACGTTTATCTGATTGTCTCCTTACCCAGCGATTTGCCCAACGTTTTACTATTTCTTGTGTTTACCCATGTTTTGTTGCCCCGTGATATCCATTGGTCGGGTGAAATCTCCTTCGAACTTCCTTGGACTTGTTCGAACGTCTGGGTCTGTTAAACCAAAAGTTTGAGCAAACTTTTAGAGATTCCTTCCTACGGCATATGTGTTTTGATCAACCACTCAGAATTGTTGCATCTCGGTTTCGAATTCCACCGCAGTCATCAAATTCGTTGTTTATTAGCCTGTGAATGACAACCCATCTACGACATGTAGACATTTTCAAGTTTCTTATAATAGACAAAGTTAATTTACTTATGTGCATAAACAGACCTATATGTGTAGATGTTCTTTGCAATAATTCATCCAACTGCCTGGTATTTTGGGGGTCATATGTGGATGAGGTTTGTGCATTGAATGCCAGAATATCGGCTAAATATCAAATTTCCAGTGGTCGGAAAATTTGAAATATTCCAATAAGTAGCGTTGATCTCCACAGCTCAGGTAGATGTCCACAACGAGCCGATAAATCCCTGCAGAGAAGACTCCCCAATTAATTGATTCTTATTTCCACAGTTGTAATATTGGCTAAACTGAACTTATATAATAATTAAACTTATTTCCATGCCACAAAACGCGAAGATAATCTGTAGCTAGGCAGATAAAGCAAAACTTTTGTCATTGTACAAACGATCGAATGCAAGGTGTCTCATGAATCCCCTCACTGTTTTCCCAAAGTATGGAGTTTATTAGCAATTTGACGGATTCACCAATTGGATATGAATGGAAGAGCTGAATAAATATAAATCGAGTTGCTAGTCCAATTGAATTTCAAAATATTGGATCGTTTTCATTTCTGCGATCGACTGGTTGACCCACTCTGCATAGGGTGTACATAAATTCACATTTGTGATGTTGTTTATGCATCATGTCGATAGTTATTCGCAGACGTCACGCGACAGTCCAATTAAGATAATTGTGTCCCTGTGATATTGTGCTAACACGCATCAAACACTTCGTATTTGTATGGATTGTCAGGAACTCTACGGTGTAGACATATTAACTTTTGAAACTAAAGTCATCCAAACTGTTCTAGAATTTGGTTTGTCGCGGTCGCTACCGCTGTTAACTTTAGGATATAAACGTGGATATGTCTTAGCAAATGAGATGATGAAACCCAGCAGCGGTGATTGACCGGGATAAAGCTAATAAGAAGGGGAATAAATCCTTGGGTCTGGAGTAATGACTGATTCTAAGCATTTCAATGCATGACTGATTCATCTATGTACTATAGTGAAAGGCCACGCAGGCAGAGCCTGTTCTACGTTGCATTGATTAACATCAATCAAAACAAAGGATTTTCACACAATGAATGTAGTTAAAAAATAATAATCTAAATGGTCTCCAAAACTGAGCTTAACGAATAAGCACTCGTTTGACAACAACATCGTATGATGTCAAACCTGACTTGCTCTAAGTAAATTATCCAGATCGTGTGAGTGGGGCAACAAATTTAGTTTTGAGGTGAGTGTGAAAATGGCCGGGGTTTGGTCTTTCACTAAGTGTGCATTTATTGGTTTGATCTTCTAGTCAGTCTATCCACCTTATGAGAAAAAATCAATCCATTTTTGTAATTTCGTTTAACTTTGCTTGTTTGTCTTCTGTATAGACCATTTTTCTGATTGTGAAATTAGTGTTGATGATCACTTGATTTCATTGAATCAGGCCAGAAACGTTTCTATTTTAGCTGGAACTTGAGTTAAGCTCACACCATAGAAGAATATTCGATGGCTGTTTAGATTGCATTCATAGTGTTTACCTGTCATTGCACCAGCCCGAGAATAGTCATGGTGGTGACTATGTTACGGTAAGCATTCTGGTGTTTGCGGAGTCGCAGACGTTGGTCAAATGAAGTGCTAATCTCGGTATTGTTAATGACCACAGCTTGGAGGCAATATTTAGCGTCAGGTATTCTAAAATGAAGTAGCCAATTTCCGTTAGGACAGATGTTCATAAATCGATTTTAACCTGAAGAAAAGAGACGAAACTATACCAGTGGTTGCAAAATCCGGAATCGATTTTTAGGAAACCTCGAACAGAGGTGACCGACTGAGGATCATGGGTGTCTCTTGTCTTCAAGAAATCAACAGTCTCATCATTAGTAATTCGCATCAGCAAACATTATTCCAAGCGCCCGAGATTCGCAAGAACCAATCGTTTTTCGAACGCCGCCATCAGTGAGCTATCCGTTCTGGGTTTATCCGGTTTACCAAACTTCAGGATTACATTTTATACTACTTAATTGTCAGTGTCCATGCACGGCTACAAGCCACTGATGCACCAATGCTGACTCAGACTCATTCCTCAGTTCTGGAGAGAGGAATAAACATTCCTGATGATTTTTATCCTCTGGCAATCTGGAAGTTTTTAAGGCATGGTAGCTATTTTTTGTGCCGATAATGATTCAATTAAAGCAACCCGTTTATTTTGCTCAGTTTGGACCAATAAGCAAATGTTTAGATATATACAAATATGTTTTCCCTATTTGCTAAGCTCCTCTCCTGCAGTTTGCGCTGTTTTTACGTTATTCACGAAGTGGAACAAGAGACGCCACCGAAACAACCTCAGTGAACATATCCGCTTAACAACTGATGAGTCCCTCGCTGTGATGAAAAATACCTGCCTGCATAATTCTAGTATGGACATGGAATTAATTGAAATGGAGTGACCATAAGGTGATAATACAAATCGGATTAAGAATCAGAGATGACATGCACATGTACACACACACACACGTTCCGACGCAGTTCGCTACTTGGAGGATTGAAAAAAAATTGCCGAGCCGTGTAAATTTTGGTGGGAATAGTGAGCTTGAGGTTGGATTCCAGACTGAGTGGCTTGTATTTCTGTTCCAGTTTCAAAATAAAAGTTGTCTACTTCGTCACCGTACACATTTGTAATAAACGCCGCCTTTAATTGATAGACAGTCATGATACCATTACAATGGACGAAGGTCAAACAGCCAATATCATAACATTTTGACATAATATTCTCCAATTCGAATCCAACTGGGCTCATCCACTTCTCTATTTGGCATTCTTCATTTGTACTTGATCTCCATTGTTAATATAATGTGCATTATTCTTTTAAATAACCATCAAAGATTATTTCTACTTGAGTTCAAAAAAAGCGTTGGCGACCGTAAGGAGTTCATTATTTTTAACTTTGGCAAACTGCAAATTTTGCGATATGAGTGACCGTAAAAATTGCTTTCACATCGGCCAAAATAGGGCTGCAGTTGTGCACTGTTTTTTGCTTCAGTGTTTTACACTCGTTGGCTGATAGAAGAAGAAGAAATTGTTTTTAGTTTCAGTCGTCAGAAGGAGTAATTAATCACACCTGTGTGATCAGCTACTCCATCCGAGTGATTATCGCCACGATCATTATTTCGGTGTCCAACAAATTCCATGTGCACCTGCTGATTTCCCACTAAAATTACTGCCCCCGTTAGGTAATTTTCTTACAAACTGATTTTTCAAACTGGAGATCGTTAGTTATATAGTTTAATAATAGACTACAATGCACACGGAGTTTGGAAAGAAAACCGCGGCTAACAGAGAGCTGCCAACTGGGAAGTTGACCGGCTGTAGCGTGAATTCAAACTCACGACCTCCAGACTGAAACGTTTTGATGTTGACAGCATGGAAACCGCCAAAAGAAACAGTATGTATTGTAACCTGAGGTAGTTTTCAGAACTTAACCTGCAGTCATTTGTAAATTAGACTGATCATCTTCATACTGCCTCTTAACCCGGAGGCATGTGCCTAGACAAATCGAAATGCAATGGTTTTTTAATTTGTTGCCATGGCCCCATTTTTGTCACTAAGATACTAGAAAGGAAATAAATATAGACCCATTTGACGTATCGAACAACATGTTAATTGGCCTTCGGTTTCTCATTCCACCAACATATCATTATTGTCTTTAACTATGTGTTACTAAGTATTTTCATACGGACTTAGAAATTTTGGTCTGGAACAGATTAGGTGGCGTTTCAGGATCATTCGTGCTAAAAGAGAGCTCATGACATTCGGATTTTCCGGTCAAGTCATGTGAATTGGTAGTACAGTTCAGATCTTGTGGATATGACCGGATTAAATATCTAAGTTTCACGATGTTCGCGCTTGTGATCAGGCAAACAAACCTTCAGATTTTACACAATGCGTCTATCGCACTTGATAAAGACAACCTCATATTTTAGTGACACGTCAAGGAACTAAGCCGATTTGGTCGCCCACATTTTTGACTGCCATTTTAACGTTTCACGTCATAAGTATATAATGTACTTCTCAAGCGTTCATTTTTTCTGACCACGAACGTTTCCCTTGACAAGGTCAAATAGTCACTCAATAGGATTTTCGCCCTAATCCTCATCAAATATATATATATATATATATATATACAAGGGATCTACTCTGCTTTGGACCAGACATTTAATCCACAGACTGAATTTATCCAAAGTATGGCCAGGGCCTGTCAGAAGATAGAGAAGCCGAATGAATCATTCATGCTCATTTTTGATTTTCATTTCTCGATTACCGTTTCAAGTCTGTTAGACTTCCCCAAATGGCTAAACACTGGCGACATCAGAAAATTTAATTTCCTCCCCTTATGCACTTAAGGCTCAGAAGCGACCACCTTTTCCTTTCGGGCACCTCCAATTGTGATTTATTCAGGAACTTACTTTGGTAATAATTTTTGCGTTTCTAGTACTGAACATTCGTAAAGATTCATCAGTTAGCTTGCAGGTATCTTCTGTTATATCTCTTCGTACACTGTACTAAAGCTAGCTACGAGATGGTTGACTTTGCCTGTCTAGGAAGGCGAATCTGAACATGAAAAGTGAAATACAACTGGAGCATGTAAACTGCATAAACGTTTTTAGAAGAGTACAAGAATTTTTCTTAGACTGCAATCTTAAACTGAAAGCAAACTTCATTGTTCAACAGAAACTTTTATTTCACTAAGAATTATACTTAGGATGGCGTTTAAATCTATAGATTGGGCCTCCTCAGTTATTAATTCGAACGTTTTGCGTCAACTGGAGTCCAATAATGATGGTTATTCTGGAGAGAAAACATTTTCCTTCAAGAACGGTTTTGATTTACACCAAAGTTCACTTTGCGTCAAGGTCGTTCAGTTGTTTGCGATGTCATATTGACAGTGTAAAGTACATTAGCATAACAGTGTTCGGGAGAATGAACTAATTACAAAAATCGATTAATATAACATCTTGTATCTACACTTTCCAGCACTTTAAACTGAACAGAATCACCAAGCAAACTATATGAAACGAAAAACAATAACAGTATCAGGTAATGTACGGCAAAAATCAATCACATCCGAAATGAGTACAGAGTTGCTCATTATATTGTTAAAAGTTTGCAAGAAGTTCTTTACTTTAATCCTGATTCAGGTTATTACTGTTATTTCATTCACCATTGCCCACACAGGGTTGAATAACATTTGAACGCTCCAGGTTTCACCAGATAACCAGTGCTGATCGCACAGTAAAGCAAGAGACTTAAGTATTCTAAGCTATAGATGAAATTGCTGAGAGCGATCTGTTGCTCTTGTTTACGAAAGCGTTGCATGTGGTGTCCTGCAAAGTAATTACCAGGTGGGCATTTTCAGTAAGGAATTTTTCAAAACAGTTGTCTTGTTTTCTTTTTCCCGCCCTGTTTGTTTATTCTTATAAGAATAAAATGAGAGCTGCCTTACAAATGAATCAAACAGAGTAAACTGCAAATAGGGGGAGGTTTGTCGTTTTGGTGATGGAGATATTGCCTAGATTTCACAAAAGCAGACAGTAGGAATATAAGACGGAGAAAGCTTTGTTTCCGTGTCAGAACTGAAGGAACACCTCCTCCTGCGCAGAACAGTTTTCTTTTCGTTTGACGTTAAATTGGTAAAAGCACACTTAGGTCCAGTTATTGCTTCATGTAGAATCACACGAAGGCCTAATCCTTGACCCCAACCGAAATGTGCTCCATTTCCGAACGTGATAGTTTAATGAAATACCGGATCATTGGCCACTGGTATAGGTAAAATTAATTCCATAATAGGCTTCCTGCATAGCACCTTTGAATGACCACAAAAAGAATGAAGAACAAGGGCAAGCCCTTCGACTGTTACTGTTTATCGGCACTGGATTTCTAGCAATGCGCGCCTAAAATCGTTGTGAACATATTTCATTTTGATCAGCCTAACGGGCTAGTAATGCGCCAAGAGTGATCTACGCATATGGTGGTTCATAAGAAATATCAGCAAAACTGCTAGCCTATTTGGTTGCCGGGTAGCACCAAAACAGCTTATTATCGAAACGAGTGCCAGTTCTTTCTGAAATAAATGAGTACTAATTCAATTGCTTGTTTCTTTTTTCTACTGCCTGCTGAAACGAAAAGTTTTCACATAATGCTAGTTGTATGAGCGTCGGCAAAGCCTGTAAAATACTAACTCGGTCCATACTTTCTTTTTTTGGAAAACTGATCAAAACTTTTTATTTGCAACCTCATGAAAAACAAACAATCCTGGACGTTTCTGCTTACAATAAATTTATAAACCACGTGCATTTGACTCTTAGGTGTGACACTCCTAATGTGTGCCATCTAAAAGACTTCCTGTTTTTGTTTGACAATTTGTTTTGTGCTGTTTGCAGTTTGTTTGCCGCACTTCCTAGTGTTTGTTGCTCAAACGGACGGTCATTACTGTTCCACGAAGACTGTTTATCAAAGGATTTCTTCAGTTTTACTGCCAATTGAACTGTCGGGGAAATCACACAGTCTGTATTTGTCGGAGTGCGATAAGCTTGCAGGAGAATCTGCTTCGTATCTCAGAAATGTTGATGATGCCAATGATGATGATGATGATGATGATGATGATGATGATGATGATGATGATGATGATGATGATGATGATGATGATGATGACGATGATGATGATGATGATGATGATGATGATGACGATGATGATGATGATGATGATGATGATGATGACGATGATGGCAATGATGATGATGATGATGATGATGATGATGATGATGATGATGATGATGATGATGATGATGATGACGATGATGATGATGATGATGATGATGATGATGATGATGATGATTTGGATGATGATAATGATGATGATGGTGATGCCGATGATGCTGTTGACGTTGACGACCAAACGGATTGTCGTTGTTCCGTCTCGAATCATTCTGTGTGCTCCGCTCCACCTATCATTAAATGATGCCGAGGGGTAACTCAATTGTTACAAACTGAAAAACGTCTCCGTCAGATTTTCTCAACTCATTTCATAAGCGATTAAGTAAGTTGGGTTTTAAAAGGTCTATCTGGAGGACACATCCAAATTTGGGCGAAGTTTGATAGGATAATTTGACCCAAGTCACTTGGCAGTGTTTGCACATGATGTAGTATTGTCCTACCTGCGTATTTATTGTAAATACACATTCCACTAGCAAATAACTTAAAAGTATCCTATCGAGTGTCGAGAAACCCCTAGTAATAAACGTAGATCATTATTTGTTTCCATTTTCACGGGCTTTGTTTAGTAAAATTTATACAGTTGAGCTGAAATGGCTAGGCCAACATGTAAGAATAAATGCAAATTATTTTCTATCGAGTTAATTTTAAGCAAGCCAGAAGGCCGTAATATTAACCAATTAGTATTGGTAACATGGATATATCTGTTATTTTTTCTTTTACCCTGCGCATTATTCGAATGTTCCGCTTGTTTGTGATCGATGGAAACTTAACATCAGTCCTCAGAAATCAAATTGTCTATAAATCAATTTCAGGAATGGAAAACTTATTTGGTTGTGTTTTACGAGGACGTCCTTTTCAGTATTTACTACTCTTCACCCAAAGTAGCGCGTCCGCTGCACCGATGCCGATTTGTTTTTGATAAACTTGATTCAAATTGTCCTATTTCCCTCGTGAGTAGTATCTACCAGGCAGAACAAAATATGCCCAGAAGTTATTCATAACTGGATTCATTACCTCTGAATTATCCTGAGGATTCAGTTAATTTTTGCTGTTGTAATTTGCTATTTTGAACAAAAATTATACGATATTTGCTGAGTTTTCTCGTAAGACGGCAATCCTGCAGGCAAATCAATCATTCAGATTCCACTTGTCATTTTATTGCACAGGAAATGAATTGCCGCACAAAGGACACGTCCCTGTATTCGCAAAACCTAAGATAAATGTCGGTTGTGTGTGCCAAAGGACATTTCTGAGAGGTACTCGCATATTCATCTTGTCGTCAGAGAGGAAAGTTTTGTAGTTCTATTGGAAGAAACAAAAGGTAATTGTGTTTCGCATTTCAACAGCGGGGGTAATGATGAATGAAAGGCACGATTTCAAGTAAATGAAACTCGGATTCACTGATGTTCGTTAGAACATTACGAAAAACGCAATTACAGGAAACAGCTTGACAAAATAAAGAAAAACCTCAGTAACGGTAGAAAAGGAACATCAGTGGACTGGCGACAGAATACTAAAGGTCAAATTGCAATCATCTATCAGTCGGATATTCTCCCTCTGTAAGCAGTCAAGAAAAGTTACGAGGGAGGCAGCAGAAGGCAACGGTTTTTGCCAGAGCGTGAATATAGTTAGCATTTAGGTGGGAAAAGATTTCGAATTTTGTACAGCGGCACATAATTAGCTGAAAGGAGAACTTGCCTGGCTTGGAAAAACAACCTGTTCCTACACAGCACACGAAACATTGAATTCGAGGCAAAGTTCAGTATTGCAAGAAGTTTTAGAGGAAACCTGGAAAAAAACAGTGTGTATGTTGAACAGAATCCAGTAGAAGCAAGGTTCAAATGGGGAAACCCAAATGGTGATTAAAAGAATTCTAAAGCCTCAGTCGGAAGATCCCAATTAGAGATCAACAGTACACCGACGGTGCTATGATCATGAGTAGTGTTTGTGCTGGCCAAACGCGAGAAAAATAAGAACAATTGTTTAGCTAATCTTGTTCACTTTTATTAATGTTTGGTTTTTTCACGCTATGTGAGCATATAATTTGATCTTTACAGCTTGGAAATATACTGTCAAACAGGTCCATGCTCCGGATATCCTCGTTTAGATAAGATCAAAAGTTGCATTTCAAAAAGTGTGGCGCAATTCTGTTCTAGGTTGCATTTTATGGTTGACTGGATCTTATTAATTCTCCTGTGAATATAGACTGACATTTTGTGCAATTGAAAGTCTTCCCATTGAAGGATGATTCACACTTCAACTTTTGCGAATGACAAACGCAATCAAATGACTTGTTCTCCTACTCTTAGAAGCACTACCAGACTAAAAGCATGGAAGAAATTTACCCGTGTAAATCCTGAAACCCCAAAATTTCACGTCGAATGATTTCATTTGTTGTTTATACTCGCCTCATCCAGTACACTAAGGTTTGCCGGGGAAAAACACTAGGCGATTACAGCAAAATGACACTTTCATTCGCTTATTGTGATAAATACACTAATTTTTCCACTTAAGTTGGTACGCAATCTACATTCGTCCAAAAGATGGTGGATGAGAAATAACATACGCACCAAGCATAACCACTACAGTTCATAGTCGAGAAAGTACAGAGAAAAAGTTACACAGCATTAAAAAGCATCATGAGTAAGCCAACGAATAGGGGCGTCCTGTTCTGGTCAGACCGGCAAAAATTTGCCGTACCCAAACTATCCACATACCACCGAGAACTGGATGGAATTATCAAACCGTTGATTTAAGCGGTCACTAGAAATCAGCGACATAATGGGTCATCAGTATCTTTTACAACACACCAATAAATAGGACATCTAAAACATAAGCAACAATGCGGTTGACGACAAAATGTCTCAAATCGATGCCTTTAATCTAGGAATCAGATCAACTTAGGATGCACATTCGTGGGACAGGCGGAGCGAATTGCTTTTAATCAGTTCGCTAGAGGTATGATAAAATCTAATCCTAAAACCGCTTTGGTTTCCGTGTGATGATGCGGTTGAAAATAACCATTTTGTCAGTGAATGATACCACTTAAGATTTTACGATTCTCCGAATCCCTAGTACTTGAATTTTAACTCCAAACTCACAAGCGGATTGGTAAATAACCAAAAACCTAACCACATAAACTTACTACCACATTATGACTACTAAGATATCGTCACGTTGGAGTTTGATGGTTTAACTCTAAACGCACTAATCGTAGATGAGAAAATGGTCGTAATCTTGCATGGTACATCAGTCTACCTTATCATGCCTACGATAGTACTCACATACTGATGGTTCATCGCGTTTGATGTGCCCTATGGCCAGATCGGTACCACATGTCAGTATTAATTTATTCATCTGCTTGAATTGTGGGTTCCATCTGCATTATTGATTTTCAGAACGCAGTTCATGTCGTGCATCCGACAAACCTCATTTTGTTCATTATACTTACTCAAAAGTGTTTGGTTTACGGCAGAAATGGAAACAGAGCCAGACAGACTGTGAAAATGATTCCAACAAATTTCTCTTGGTTGAGTTAAAATGAAACGGGTGTGGGTAAAGAGGTCGATTGAGAATAAAATTCGCCTGGATCTGTCTATATTCTTGCCAATTTTCCTTTCGGTTCCAGTTTGTTGATCTTAGTTGGAATGGTGACCGTGTGTACGCCCGTGGGTACTCACTAGTCATTTTCACTTGATTCCACATTTGTCCCTCTTATCAAATGCATTCTCGATCGCACAACCTGTAATTGTCTAGACTTTTGGCAACCCTTATGTCAGCATTTTCATCTTATCAAAATGCAGGGGGCAATAAATCGGATCAAACATGGCGAAATCCATTCACTACCTGCTGCTGATCGGTACGAATTCGGACTGTATAGAAATCAGCAGAGTTCCTGTCGACATTTATTTAGGGTGATATAGGGTGGAAGATAAGACATGTTTTGTTTTGAGAAAACTATTTGGAAATTTCGTTGTATAGGCGATAGGAATGATCCGAAAGGAATTCATGCGCAAATTTTTCAAATGCAGTTAGATGCGTAGCACACAGTTTGGTGAATAGGTTTTTCAATTGAAAGATACACGACTGATAAGCCGGGAGAAGTGGCAGACCAACCAAAGAGGAGAACGAGACAAACAGTGAAAAAAGTGCACATTCGAAGGCGCTTCGTTTATCCTAGAATCGCCGCAATCTTTTCATTCGAAAAAATGATTTACTAAGTTTCTTTGAACAGTTGAAAATTGCAAATCTATGGCAATTCTTAAGCATTTGACGGAATCTACTCCGGTGAGTGGCTCGGTGTTATTGAAGGAACAGTCACCTGGGTGAGAAATAAACAGATAATCGAGACATTTTGAAAAATGAAAATTTAAACCAGGAAAAACAAAAAATCGTGAATGAGGGGCATATTGTTTGAAAAGTCGGAGAAGCCCTCGGTTCCAGATTTAGACTGACAGACAGCCACACGATCAGCATATGTGAATAATTAATCAGTGGAATTCGTGGACAGATGCTTGAAAACAAATGGGGGATAAGTACGGTTATTTACCGGTAGTGTCGGTAGTTTTCAGTTTGAACGCATTTGGCGGCTGCGTCTGACGACTTGTTAGTATGATGAACCAGAGCTCATGTCATCCAAAGGTAAACTGAGTGGAGTTGTTAAGCACATTAATGGTAAATATTATACGCTTTAGTACAGCGTTCAGTAAGTCTAATATTGCAGATTGTAAGAGCGATGGGACGAAAAGTACTGGTTAGAATATGGGGTATTGTTAGGTTTGGAGATGGAAACCATGGTTACTCATTTGTCTGAACCCGGCAACAAGATTTCAAAACGAAAAACCTCTTCTAACGTATCTAGAGAGAAAGAGGTTCGCAGTGTAAAAAAAGATTCAAGCGGTAGATTTACGTGTGTATGTGCTCAAAAGTCAGTAACAGAGTTTCCAGCAGAATTTGTAGGCGGCCGACATTTCGGCTGCCTTGAGTAGCCTACCTCATGGCAGCATTTGCAAGGGTAGTAGTGTATACAAATTTTTTACTGTTATGGCAAAGTTATTTTGGTGTGCGTGTTTGAAATGTGATGCCCGCTCGAATGTAGGTGACTTTGTGTGTGTGTGTGTATGTGTGTATATGTGTGTGTGTAAGCTTCAATGTCTATGAGAGTGGGTGGGTGCTTGTTTGTCGGTTTTTAAGCTAGGTTGCTAACCCCAGTTGACAATAACGACGAGGACATAGACCCAGTGTCTAAAACCCACTCCCACTGGTTCTTTACAGCCAAGCGTAAAAAATGGCACACATACACCCACTCTTATAGACATTGAAGCTTGTACACACTATCAACTACATTCGAGGAGACAACACGGTTCACATAAGCACGGACAAGCAACTTTGTCATACCGGTAAAAATATATAGATACTACTACCCCAGATCATCTGATTGTAAACTCTGCCTTGAAAAGGGCCACCCAGGGCAGCCGAAACGTCGGCCACTTACAAGTTCTACTGGCAACTCTGTGTTAATGACTTATGAGCATTTGCATTTATAAAATTTCATTCGTTCCATCGGCGGGGTTACTTGTTTGATTCGCTTACGTTTCACATAGTCTGAATCGACTTCTAATTCGTTGAAATAGTGAGACGTAAGGATACACCGAAGCTGATCGTAAATCTCAAAAACCTAGGCAAACACAATTGGTTTCTTGTTGATTATAAGATTATCTGCACGGTATATTTTATGAACAATAGGTCAACTTCCTAATCTCCAGATATCAGTGAACACAATGACTGATATGATTTATTTGGTATAATTTGCATCCCCATTGAAAGTTGAACCAAGAGTGCAAAATTCAACGACCCCCACTTCTCGTTTCCTCCTTGACTTGTTTACTACCCACATGCTCATTAACATCCATTCGGTGTTTATGTTCCACATCGCATAATTCAGGAGCTTTTATTAAACTCTTAGCCAGCGATTCCATTTGTTCGGCCAAACTGCGTCGTGGACCCCTGGAAGCACAATTATGCCCATCATTTATGCTCCTACCATTGAGCATTTGAACTGAGCGTAGTTTTAACGACAACCCGGTTGCAATGCACTGCTGACTTTTAGTAACTTTGGGCTGGTTGGTCTTTGGCGGAGTTGTCCACAATTCCACAGTGCACATGATGTTTGCGTAAGACTAGCCTGCTGTCCACGATATCTCTACAAATTTATTCCAGATTTTGTTCAATTGCAATTTTGCCGTTGCGCAGACTGTTCACGTTGATATTCGTGACTGATCAGTAGACAACCGCACTTCAGTATATACCCGATCTCGGAAAAGCAACTATATCTATGTGTGTATTAGAGTTAAGAAGGCGTATACTGAGTTAATACGTTTATCGTGCCGTTTCGATCCAAACTAGGGACAAATGAAATTTAAGCAATTTCCGTTTAAGTAGCATGCAGCGTAAGGAGGCAAATAATTAAATTTTTATTCTTTTTATTCACCATGAATTTCGAAATCTTTTAGGCGATAAGCTGTATGCTTCGGGCTTATCTAGGGAGCAAAATATGTTGGGAATTTAGTTGATAGCCCATTTTGGCTACCATATGACGGTTCACATGCTCATTAAGGTCATCAAAGTGAGATTAATTCACAAGACGTTGGCGCTTGCATTGCTGAGAGTCCAACATCAATAAACAGTGGTCACCGATGGACTCGGCACTGTCATTTAGCAGTATTTTTGTGGCACCCAGCACCTCCAAAGTTAAATTGCTTTTACGTATTATTTCAAGGAGCGTTAGAATTTCGAAGTCAGTATCCATTCTATCGGTACCGTCTTTAACTATCATATAGAATAAATTTTGGATACACTCAAGATTCGGACAGCGGTAGGATATTATGTGACGCGTACACTCCATCAAAGTTACTTTTATCCGAAAAACGCCGGACTGAATGCAAACCACTTTACTCAGAAAACCATCAGATACTGGTTGAGTGAAACACGGCGCATGTTTCGGCGGCACTCGTTTTTCAAATTGGCTGGCTTCTTATAATGAACGAAATGCTTCTGTTACTCCAAGGACGAAACTCCCCTATTTATATTGCATGCCCTTTTAAACCGTTGTTATGGAATTTTTAATTTTAATCGTGTGAGGATGAACAACGTGGGCAATAATAAGAAAAAAAGAACTTTGTCAGAGAGTTTTCTTTTATAAATGCCTATTCAGGAAATGTTTTACAGATCACCAGACTCCATTCACCAACAAAAGTGGCTGGAACCTAGACTGAGGTGTTCAGCAGTTTCCACTGTTGAGCAGGATAATAATATTCCAAGCTTTATTGTTTGATTACTTCATTCTGCACGCTCGAAGAAAACTGGAGCGCTTGTGCATTATTTCAAGTCGACATGGACAATGGTGCGCGACATTTTGGGAAAAAATCTGCGACAGGATTAGAGAACAGATATTTTGATATTTTGATATACATATAAGTAAATTTGTGGTCACTTTTGGATATGATTTATCTTATCCATGAAAACTTGCTTGGAGCACAATTTATTTATTTATCATGATATAAATAGTGGCCTTGTTTAGCTTAACGCCCTGGAGAAGTTTGACTAGGAAATTTCAAATCGGCTGATGTTTTGAACTCAGTTCCTTATCCTCTACATTATGATAGCACAATATTTCATTTTATCCGAATTGCTGCTCCGCTATCATGGTGATAATGTAAGGGAGTAATGCGGCTCATTTAAGTGACCTTGAGGCAAGTTCACCTTTGCTGCATATCAACATCTTTCCTAAACAAAACTTCTACCCGTGATAGATCATGGTTGGTAGACACTAGATACCCCAGTCAAGAAACATTTTTATTCTCACCCTATAAATACTTGCGCAAT
The DNA here is from genome assembly GCA_008360955.1 of Fasciolopsis buskii. Taxonomy (NCBI): domain Eukaryota; kingdom Metazoa; phylum Platyhelminthes; class Trematoda; order Plagiorchiida; family Fasciolidae; genus Fasciolopsis; species Fasciolopsis buskii. Next base: position 225,226 of record LUCM01001418.1, on the reverse strand, counting down.
AGTTGGTGGAATCCGCGATGAAACAAACCCCTTTGGTCGACAAGCAAATTTGTTTACACTTTTAACTTTATATTAGGATAGCTTGTAAAACCCTTCGAAAAACTTCATAAAAGTTTTATACCAGAATAGGGTTTCATTTTTCATGTTCAAGATACATTTTATATTTTTATCTTTTATCTTTTACTTTATTAATGGAATAAAAATGTACATCATTTTACAGGAAGGGGGCCGCAGCCAGCAGAGGGCTGCGGGAGTTGACCGGTGGTGGGAGGATTCAAACCCGCGACCTTCACTTCCAAACGCCACTAACTTATCCGTTTGGTCACCGTTGGCCAAAGGTTTGGTCAGACTACGCACATGATGATCTCGATTTCCCTTTGGTCAGACAAACGAGCCAGGCTTAACTATGCCCACCACGACCGTTCAGCGGCTCGTGAACGATGATGCTCAGACAAACCAGGATTGAGATAGATGAGGTAAGGTGAGCTGAATACATCGAGATCTCGAGTGGCTTTGAAAATGTTAAGGGAATGGAATCCATGTAACTTTGTGCGAAACTGGAATCGGTCAATTTATTTTCGGTGAATCCATTCGATGAATCTGGATCTAAACGATAGGTAATTTGGAATGAATGGCCGACCGGAGGAGCTGTACTCATTGGCAACTTGCCCGTACATATTGCTATCACGGGCAAAACTACTGTGCAAGCAGTCTAGTGGTGCTTCATTGTCGTAGATATCACAACAGCATTTGAACTTCCGAGGAGATTTCGGATATAAAAATTCCTTTCAGTAAGACGGTGGTCGCTGCTTGCTTCGTCCATCATCACATTGGACTTTAACATGAATGTGTAATCTGATTTCCATAGCTGATATGTCGGAATTTGCTGAAGATTGTTTGAGTTCATTTTGACGTGTCCGCCGAGTGCATAGGTTCTGCGTTTTCAGTAAATAACAGATCATCAAGGTTCATTTTGGACGCATTTTCGCGAAACTGCAAAAGTTTATTTACGGATTTCATCGCTACCTTCCTACATGTGTAATTCGTCGAGTGCTGCTGTCAGTTTTTGAGTGAATTCCGCAGTGATGGCTTGAATTTTGTCCCTTGTTGCTCCTTCATCTTTTCAGTACATTCCGCGAAACGTTCTTTTGAATTCATGAACTATTTCGTCTGTATTCGAGTATGGATGAACTTCAACGATTACGTCGTCCACGAAGAAGTTGAACGCATCAAAGTGAATGACATCATTATTCAGTGTACTGGGTTGGAGCGATTACCATGAGATAGTTCATCCAAAGGTGATCGCGAGGGGACTTGATGGGCGATTCTTTTGGTTTTATCGAAGCAGACTGTTATTGAACAAAAAGCTGTATAGCCGAAGTATACTTCTTCAAAGTTCATCCAAAGTATCGGTCGATATTTTCCACTAGATATTTGCCGAAGATCTGAGCAGTTTCTCCATATCGCAGGGTATTGCTTTGTTTTAAATATACATTTCTCATGTGATCCACTTGACGATGTATGTGCACATCTTCCCTGTGCTCTATCGACCACCTCGCCAATGGGCAATACGGCAAGTTACTTGCTCATCGATATAACCGGATGATTACATATAGCCTGATCCAGGATTTTGCTGGGTCATATCCCATAGAAAAAAAGTGATTTTACAAGGCAATTTATTCGGATATATCGTAGATTATCTAATTAACTTGATTCAGTAGGATGGTACTATGCCAACCACGTGAGGGGGCTCCTCGATGGAGTTCGCACATGATGCGATCTGAAATGGATAACACAAATAGGAAAACCAATGTGAACCAAAGCTCCGTAAGCGCATCAGCTAACATCAATACTTACATAACCAAATCCAATATATCAGTTCACAACTCGCTCAATACAGCACCATGGACTTACGTGTTTCAGCCAGATTCCTATCTAGTTTGCGAGTTTTGGCCAAACTAGTTTGCAATTGGTCTAAGTAATCAAGCGAAGTCAGAGGTACAGTTGTCAGAATTGGAGATAGCACGTAACTTTACCGCGCCTGATTCCAGTTCTACTAAATGTTAGATTCTGTGAAATGAAAGTTCGCTTTTCCAGTCCGAGATGTAGAAAACGCCCAGTTTTCCATCCACAAGATTCCCTCAAAAGCAGGATCATAAAACACATTGGTAGTTTTATCGATGTGCATTTCGAACTATTCACTGCCAAATGTGTGTTGACTGAGTACATATTTATAACGCACACGCATTTGCATATTTATACATATTTGTATATGTAAACGTATCAGCATTGTAACCGAAATTCGACGTAATTGGGAAGTTGTATTCTTTCGGTGTATTGTTCCTCTGTTTTTCCACTTCACGAATTATTTCGTCTTCCACTTCGTACTAAATAACTCAATTCCACCACCGTTCGTTTGACTGAACCAACGGAATTGGTCGGGCCAAATATTAGGGATGCCACGAGACTTTCCCTCGAGTGATTTAGGACTTCAATGTTTGTTGACGTGTTTGATCAGATCCTGCCGCCTGATCGTTTATTTGGTGACTGTTAAAGCATGTGTTTTCACTGGAAATATATTTCCGCGTGTATTTATATATATTTAGTTACATATATTATATTATATATGCACGTATAGGAAGCAGCAATAGTGTCATCTCCCGAACGAGTTTCATTCGCGTATAAACTACAATGGTACAACTGTGTATGCTAATTACGGGAATCGTAAAAGAAGAAAATGCCATTGTCAGAAAAGGAGACCAGCCGTTTTCAGACATTTGGTTGCATAACGAGCTCGAGTGTTGTATGCATCCTATTTATCAATTGATCACCAAATGCTACTGACACGATTTCGTTCTTCACTTAATACCCGGATAAAAGATGCAACCCAGTTCTGCCTGCATCGTAGATCAGCGTTTTCTGGTTTGTAATATTTCGAGAGTGAATCACAGGAATATTCTTACCGTCCCAATTACATCACTCGGCCATATGTTGTCCTCAAAAAATAACAAATATTTCTGAACGGCGACGTTGTTGTTTTTGTTATGGATCCACGTTGCCAGATGAAGACCAGCACTCACATCTACGCAATACGCGTTGTCGCCAGGCCAACATGTAATCGTGCGAGTCCCGAAGCACCGGAGACGAGACCAAACTGGTCCATTCAGGTTAGCTGACTCATCTGCAAGTAAAGCCGTGAGAACTTTGTCCAGAGTATGTGATGAGAAGCGCGAGAATTAGAATTTAACAAATGCGAGGAGAGTTGCTTTGACGAAAGCAGGTACATTATATACATATATATTTACATATATATATAAATGTTTATATATATATATGGATTTAATGTGTACGAATATCTATGCAAGTTTATATGTCACTTTTCCTTTTGATGTGTCTTATTAATTGAGTGATGATATTAGTCCACCGTGCCGTTACTGATATTGAACATAAAGACGGTAGCTCAAGAGGTGAACAATGTCACCTCCGCAGAACGTAGTTTGCTCGGTGGCTGTTGTCTCTCATCAGATAAGCACAAATGCACTCTGCTGACAACTCATCCCTATTTCAGTGTCCTCTACTCAAATCTAAGCTAGGACCTTGCGGCGCAGAATCGTCTGTGAATCAGAGTTGGGCCTTCTATTCGCAAGCATCCGAACGGCATTTTCAAGACAGACACAGCGACAGTATATGATTGTATGAATACTATCAACATACGTCGAGGTAGAGGGATATTTATTTGAGTAGTATTATTAGTTGATAATAAATGTGGTAACTATGTTCGCCAGGTGGCAATGTTTTGTCGGATTGTCGAAGAATGCTGCCGTTCTATGAATGCAATTGTGTAACTGAACGTTGTGAGAATCGAATATGCGAACAAAAACATAACTAGCGATCTATTGGCTTCTTCGGTTCATTGACCAAAAAATACAAAATTTTCGGTCACTATCGATGATAGCTCGGGATCTTCGACCACTTACAAAGCGTCAACGTGATGTTTGCTCTAGGATAATTTCATCTGGAGAAATTCGAATCATTCATTTTGATCGATAGAAAACTTCAAATTCTATCGGCGGAATAGATTTCCGAGCTAGTAGATTGGATGTGTTGTGGCGACACACACAAATCGCTTCTTGTTTGGCAAGTCCGAAGTTATTTATGCGCACTCCCTAAATGGAATTGCCTATCTAGTAACTCATTATTACCCCAAGTTTTATCGCCCTATCGAGACGATCATGGCGAACTAACATACATTCAATTTCAACTCATAACTCAACAGCACAAGTTTCTCCTTTTCGTTGTTACCATTTCATTTTCCACTTCTTCGGAATACTCTGTGTTGTTGAAAGAGATTTCAATCAAACATTAACTCCACCACTGACTGTTTGATTTGACAGATCTGTGTGTTTCTCTCTACAGAGGCAACTTCATTTTAGGTAGAGTTATCATCAACCACCCTGAGTTCTTTCCCCTGAGACTACGTGCGTCTATCTCAGCTGGTGACCGTTTTCCACTTCGGCCAAGGCCCAAGGTATACACTCACTCAACCTTCCACTCCTCCAACCAAACAAATCAATTCCAAATTCAACTCCGTAATTTTTCACACGTCTACATTACTCTTATCCAGGGACCCCATACACCCGAATCGACTTGCTCATTTTTGAACTCCTGCTGAATGACAATGTCAGCCTTTTCATAGAGACGGCCAACATGATTTTTGATTTCTGTTGTCTCATAGAAACCCTATTCGTCTCAAGTGGTCGTATCTCCTCCTCGGTACCAAAATCGCTGAGAAGACAAGAAGGAGTACTCCAACAAATCCTGTAATAACTCAGGTTTTCGATGCATTTCCACCCTAATACAAACTTAAATCAAACGTATCAGCACGACATTAGCCAGCATACTCTTGAGTGGTAAAAACAACCTATTCCTGTTCGATTGTTTTGTGGAAGCAAAAAGAGATCTGTGAAATGTCCTTTAGATGATGACAACAATGATCAAACTTTCATCTATCCGACTGCTTGTATTCTAGTCATATTTGCACTGGCCCGTGATGTGACAGTTACAGGCTTTTCAAGGGAAAATGTTTTTGAAATTCCACGCACTATTAATATTAGCGCAGGGGTGGTTGTGATAGTATGTCGTGAGCGGTGTTGTGACCCTGACTGGTGCATATACCTCTCTGATTAATATATCATTAAGCTCGTCGTGAGTAGCAAATATCTAGCAGTTCCACTGTTTTAGTGAAACTCTCTCACGCATTTTCTTAACACGTTCCGGTCTTAAACTGACTGAGCATGCCGTGCTTTAGCCCCCACGTTCTTCTGTGAATCCTGCTAACAAACCATTGCAGTTCGCTTATTAATCCAACAGGTCCAATTTGGACGCTGTCGTCTCCCTTACTCACCACATTTGTAAGCCCTTAAACGCATTGATGAAATGTGTGCGCTACACCGTTCTGGACTATTCGTCCACATTCGATTCGGTCCCAAGTCCTCCGCCACTTTGCAAACTGGATGCATTTGATTGCCGTATACCTTTCTTGGCGTGACTCTTCAATCACTTTACTAGCCGAACCCAATGCAAGTGACTGGGCGGTGAAAATTCGAAACCGTTGGTTAACAACTCAGGTGTGCTTCAGGATGCTATTCTTTTGCCGTATATCTCCTCCGCGTACATCAGTGACTTATGAACCATTTCTGTCATTTGTTCGAGTATGCTAATGATGCTGCCTTCTCAATCCGTTTCGAGCGAAGATGAATTTTAAAGTTTTTCCAACAACTTATATTCTATCCACGATTTCTTTGCACAAGCTAGTACAAATCTCAACATAACCAGATGTTTTGATCTACTCTTCTCTCTCTTTCTCACTCGGTCAGGTTATCCATCCGAACCACTTTTCATCAATCCAGAAACACTTACCAGGGTTGATTGTGTGAAATATCCAGGGGTTGGTATTGATTAGATATGAAATGAACTTCTCACATTTCCACCTGTGTAAAGTAATTCCTAGAATTGTCACTTCAAATCAGAAAGCTTCGGCACTACAAGGTGAAGCAAATCACCATCTCGCGATTCGTATGCCAATGTGTTTTCCAATCCTTCTTTACTGTTCTCTAGTTACTTTTCCAGGTTTCCTTAAAAAGACTTTAAAATTCTTTCTCGAGGACGGTCAATTAGAATCCGTGTGTCTTTCATATTACTAAGTGAATTGTCTACCAAACTATTCGGTCAGCACGTGGTTAAACGGATGAGATAGTGGAGTTTGGTCATGGAGTTCTCTGGTTTGAATCCTCCCACCGCTGATCAGCTTCCCCACTCGATCCCTATTCTGAAAGATGATACACACTGCTGTTTCAATAAAAAACGAAATAAAGGATAAGAAATGTAAGAATTGTGTTTGGAGTTTGTTCAGAAATTGCCTTCATACCACACACATTTTGTGCACAGTAATCTTCTAAATCGTCGTTCCCTTAGTTGAACACAACCACCGGTCTTTGAATGCATGCCCTCTAGAATCAATATCCATAGGAATTCCACTGTTCCATATTCACCACACATCTTGACAAACAATGACTTTGTTTTAGCCCTATTCCCGAGCAAGTAATCTTGATGCATTCAAATCAATCTTCGACAAGTTACTTTCTTTTCATTTCAACACGATGATGAATGGCATCAATTTGCAATTGTTCGTTAGGCTATTTTGTCTGAATAGACCATTCGGTTATGCTGTCAAAAGTCAAAAGTCCACTGGACGAAATTATTTTCCTTTCTTCAATATGCGGCCATATATTAAACGACCTGACGTTCAGAGTACTTCATTCCGTTTAACAGTTAGTCTTCATATTTCATTAACTGGAATGAATTAATTTTCACGGCAGGCCATTTGATCGGCGTTTTTTATCTTCATTGAACTTGAACACTAACGGTCGCATGTGATGTTTCCCTTATCTTGGTATACGAGATTAGTTAATTTGTTCAGATATTGTAAATATGACCACTATTGTTTTTCACGTTAGTTGCATCGTGCGTGGATTTGTACAGTTCATTTGCATTTCAAAAGAATACATATTTTCCGATAAATTATTTTATCGAAAGTGTTTTTCTAAATATTTTCCAGCAAAGAGAAATTCAGTAGATTTTCAGGCAGAAAAATTGTCAGACATGAAACTGAACGAGTCGCTTTGCTGCGCCTGAAAAGAATACGAAAGCAAATGAACGCAACTGATCTTTTTGGGGATTAGACGATCGGATAATTGTCTTGGACAAAGCAGCCAGTCTTCTGTTACTTGCCCGTCTTATTTTGATTATAAGAACCGAATTCATTACTTGCCAAACAACTTCGTGAAAGACGTTTCTATGACACACAAATCACAAACTTTTATGTGTATCTGTGCAGGTGTTTTCGTGTTTAGGATTAGAGTGGAGCAGTGACTCGGAAAAGATTGCATGCACTTGGCCGAAATACTGATCAGAATGATATGTCATTTCGAGAGATAAAGAAACAAACAAACGCAATGTTTCTCAGGGTAAATCAGACGTCCCCATAGTTCGCTCTACAGTTCAGATAGATTTGATGTTACAAAAATGGTATTCGTAACAGTGATGACTATTTCATTCGGTATTTTGGCCAACTTCTTTTTGATCAATTTATAGTTTAGTTGTCGTGCTTATCCATCGTCTGTTGTTAAAATCTCCATCGGAAATCTAACTGAAACTTTTTAAGAAGAAGAAAAGCATCGAAATCATTGGACAGAATGCTATCACATGCGCATACGTGATAGGTAGGATTGACTGAGAAGACGGTCGAGTGGAGATAAAGAAATATTATCGTCCCATTCATGCGAATGGATATTGTTTACGTAATGAAAATATCCTTTTGTCTAAATGTTCCGTAAATGTTTGTTTTAATAATTTCTTGTGCTCTTCGAACTGAATAGCACCTTCCCCATTGCATCCATGGTTTCCTAGTTGAGCATCGACGTCACGTGATGTATAATTTCGCAAAAAACTATGCGGGCAAATCCATTTCGTTTTTCAATGCCGCGTGAGAATATGCTCCATCACGGCAGAATTGAGGGTGGTGAAAACAGGAAACGCCCTCTCAATAGAGCTTTGTATTACCGCACAGTGAATTTTGAAAGTCAGCTCATATTTTCATATTCTTATCGACATCCATGTTAAGCGTCTAGTCGAACATCCGTAATCATAGGATTCGGAGGGTGAACTTAATTCACATCAGAGCATTTGCCTCTGGAAAATTGTATAATACTACAAAAGCTTGGATGAAAAGCTTTATTCGACGAGCAGCATTAGAAAGAAGATTGCAGTTGACTGACGATGTGTTTGTAGTCTTTTTCCCAAATAGGCGTTTTCATTTAGCTTCATGGCTTTTCGTCGAAAAAGCACTCACCGCCCACACTTGAATCGTTTTTCAGTCTCTCATTTTATGGTAACGCGGGTTTTTTTTTACTTCCGTCCTTCTGTCGTCACTTTAATATTGTTTATTATTTTGTATGGTTATCGCTGCAAACAGACAAAATGCGATGCATTGTACATGCTGACAAACGGGCCATCATTAACGGCACCATACAGACAGAAACCCAAATTTCGCAAGCGTCGTTCATTTGGCAGATGGAATCAAATTTCATGTCTGCATGCATGTATCCAAAGGGTACCAGGCAGTTAAAACTACCTGCTTACTGGGTGCCGTCAAACAGTAAAAAATGTTCGCTATAACAGTCGCGGTTTGGGCCCCAATTCCAACTCGTCAATTTCTAATTTTCTGACCACGGCTTCCTTCTGAAATTGGTCTGCATTTATTTTAGGTCAGACAGAGTGAGAGAAAAATTGTCCTACTCATCCTCATTATCCTTGCAGTTTTCATTATTTGCTTTGTTCTCGCAAGTTCTTCAATATGTGGATGCATGTTCTTCAGAAACAAGAATTTGGATGAAGGTATTCTATCGTAACTGATGATTTTTGACCAAAATGTGCAAGACCTAGGATGCAACACAAGGATTGCACATAGATATAAGCATCTTATTTTGATGAGAGGAATGTGTTGGGATCGATAGTCCATAACGGAATAATAACCGTAGTCGCTATTTGTCAGTGTTGATCAGGTGCTTTCACTCTACAGAATAACGATGTTAGAAAGCCATATCCGTATTTTTGCAGACTGTCGTATGTGGGTAAGTGTTTAGAATTCCAACGTAACAACCATTCGCAATGTCCAAGTGTGGCGATGCATCGGCAGAGGAGTAAAAGGGACGCATATCTGATGATCCACAGGCATCACCTAATGGATCATGTTTCCGAGGATCTTAGATTGCTTAGTTACATGGTGGAGACCAAAAAACAAAAAGAGCACAGATGAAACATACGGCATCAAAATGGACCGATGATCTTGGTCAAACACTCAAGCCTGAGACGATAGAATGTGAAGATCTCGAGATAGGTTAGTCCCACTTTCGTCCAACTAATTCTCTGTACAGCACCCCAAAAACTGACGAACCCACTTGGGTGAATACTGAAAGCGTGTACGTCAATACTCTCGCATCTACTACCCCGAATCAATGCGATAAATCTTCGCACAGATAGGGAAACAACGAACTAGTCTAGAGCGTAACTCAGGTATTGACGATCCCCTCTGCTCTCATTTTTTATATTTCATTCAAAATATTAGAGATTTTGTTCACAACTACCAACTTTGTTCAAATTGTGGAGACAGATACGTCTTCCATAGACGAATTAACTTGCACGTTCCGTGTCTGGGTCCGGAGGAGATTATTCACCATCGGATGCAGATGATAAGTTATCACCCTCATCATCATCAGTGTCATCATCATTATTAAAAATACTATTACTATCGTTTAGTTGCTTATACACACGGTAGTCGAAACGTTGGCGCATTACATCTACCAACAACGCTGTGTTATTAACACCACACCATTCACAATTGCAACTTGGTGCGTGTTTCGCGTAACGATTGAAATGATCGTGGAGGATGAGTTAGTAGAGAAAATCATTTTTGTAATTAGGTTGCAGATAATAAGACCAGGTTGTAGCAGGAGATAAGAAACAGAATTCTGACCTCTAGAATTCGTGGAAATGAATCTATCGACTGACGGGAAATGCAGGCAAGGTCATAACTAACCGGCAAGTTTTCCCCTGAAATGGGTTTAAGGAGAACATCCAAAATGTCCCATACCAGACTCTAAAAGTTTACATACATACGAATCAATATAGAACCTTTCAGTTTTCAGTCATCATATAATGCAAAGTAAAATACATCAGCGAAATCCGACAACCTCGATTCGTCTTCTGGTAACTTGGTTATCAACCGTGCTCAGAAGGACTAATTTGTGGTTGGGAATATAAAATAGATCACATGTAAACAAACGAATGTGATAACTAGTAAGTTGTTATGATATCAGAATATTCCCGCGGCTTGGAACCAAAGCAAGTCACGGGGGCAAGCAATGTCACATGAATAGCATTCAAAACTGTTCGGCACCGATGATCGCGGGCACTAACTGGTCGCGAGGAACGGATTTGGTTAAATGTAACTCCATTGTCCGGTTGACACCTGAGGCACAAAACTGAGGAAGTCTAATTTTCCTTTCGGAATTGGAAACATCTCCGTTTAGCGGCGGTATTTACCTGTTTATTAACGCCATTCTTCAGAATGATTCAGTACTGAACTGTGTATACGAAAAGAGGACGAAATTCGTTGTGGCATAAATGAAATCCCGCGATAGATTTTCGAAAAATAACCTTCCTTGAATGGCTAAGAAGAATTTTTTATGATGTGGATAGATTATATCAGGGCAGTCAAAAAGGCGAGTGTACACTTTCTTCTGTTGCGAACTTGAATGATCATCTGCCAACCACAAGCGTTTATCCTTTAGGCTTTGTAATGAAAGATAATAAATATTTACGAATTGCTTCGTCATTTTGGTTATGGATAAATCGAAACACATGTTCTAGTTCAACTCCTGACCTTGATCAAAATATGGGAACCAAAAACAAATTATTTCCAGCCTATTCTGACACTGTCCTGCGACCTTTTAGACTGGGAAGCAATTAAAACTACAGGTGGTATTGCCCTAGCGTGCACAGCGTGCCTCAGTCGGTATTTAAACGTGACAAGAATGGGCTCAAGTAAATTTCACGCTTGAATTACAAATCTGCAAAATTTTTCCAAACTGTTTTCACGCTAGGATATTCTTACGATAATTTTTTACCACAGTGATCAATCATGCGCAGCCAGAAACGCTCGGCACCTGAGCGCGGACATCCAGGTGACCTCACATATTCTGTTATTATTGGCACTAGCCTAGTTCAAATCCTGTCAAATCAGATCCTAATTGTTTATCACCAACTGCCGATACTTTGTAACCCCTTCATTTTAAGAATTGAGAATTCCATGGGCACTTTGCAAGAATTGCTCACGGTAAATCTCGCCTAATATCAAAATGAGTTTTAAATTAGTTTCATGACTGTAATCTGCATAATGGCATCATTTTTATTAAGAAAATATAATGCATATTCTCGTGAAACAAGGTATTTCTAGTATGAATGTAATATATGTGTGGAAAGCATTATTGCTATTGAATTCGGCCGGCACTGTGCTTAGGAAAACCTCACTATGGGGTTGAGGGCTATTATCGGTTTCCCATCAAGACAAGATTGCAACAAATTACGGTGTGCAGAATATCACTTATTTGGTGAGCTAAACCTAATTCAAGTAGGAATATGTTTAATGGAGGTACACTGCTGACTGGCATGCCAACCAGGAGAAACCCCGCAGGGATCATCTTCATAGGATCATTCAATGGGGAACAGATGTTTCGACGCCATGCGGACCACCGGATATCGGACCATGTAGTATTCACTCGATGTAGACGAAAGACCAACAGGTATAAATAGTTTATAACAATTCTCAATGACTGGAATAGGTCAAGTAACTGTTGCTCGAGGAAGAAAATCGAGCATTTGTCTGAGAGGGGATAAATGTGTACACAAACGGATTGCGTAAAGTGGTCAACAATAAATAACATCCAGTGGCATACGGTCACGAACTCACTTTGGGCGCATTGGTGAAAAATCAAGTTCCGTCGATCACAAAGCAAATATAATACAAGTTCGGTTTTCTGGGAGAAATTTCTGAAATACATATCTAGCCAATGAACGGGGATGGCAAATAGCCTAAACACTATCTGACAAGTTATTGGTTCAAAACGCTGGATTTCGTTGATTTCCGGGTAAGTAGTGATACAGTTTGCAGACGGTAATCATTCGCGTCGTAGTGCATCGCACGAGGTGTCCGACAGACTTGAACTACGGTAAGAAATCTTCGTATGCTTAGAAAAGTCGAATAGTATTTTTAAAATGTTTGAAATGATAAAAGTTGTTAATATGATTCTTATTAATAATTTTTTTTATTATCAGTGAAAATATTAGTTCCAGTAGTGATTATTCAAAAATATATCCACATTCATATCAAAGTGCCAAACTGCATATAAAATGTTCAGACTTGGAGGACAGCAAGCCTTACATGAAAAAATGAAACATTTTCAAAATTCATATGATTCCATTCCGTATAAAACTTACCAAAAGGAACAATTATCCCAACGGTAGTTCAAACTGTACGGTGATATTTCTAATTTTGTGGAAACATAACATGGTTGGGAAATGCTTTGAGAATTCCGGACCATTTCACACACACACACACACTCTTCCGACTAGGATTTCCGCCTGAAATCGGCAAACCAGTCAGGTCAGTTTTTTCTTATTTGGTTGGCTAAATTCTATCACTGTCCCCTATTCACATTGGTATGCATATAAAGAAAGAAAGAAATATCTGACTTGAAAAATAGTTGGACAAGCCCTCGGTTGAGTTAATGTCTGTGTTATTGTCGCTTCTCTAATCTGCTGAAACAGTAAACAGTCAGATACGTGTTACCGAGTCCGGTTAATAAAATAGACGTTCATTGTGCAGCGACAATAGAACGGGTTATATTTAGGTGGTTAATGGGTACGTCTGCAGGCTGTTCTGCAGTTTGTCACGCCATCCTGCTGGCCAAGTTAACATCGGCTACATAAAGCGCATATTACTGTGTTCACTTGTATCAAGGCCGTCTCCAGGACCATATTTTTCAAGCGACAGTTGCACTCGACTGCACGACTTTAATACACGGACAGTTTACAATACAAGCGACTTGGTACCAGCACTCGGTCTTACTAAAGAAATATCTATATTGTATAATGTTGTGCTGGTGGAAAGGAATTACGCAGGAATAATCGGTAATGGCAGTTACGATTAGTAGCAGCCTGAAGTCGTGTGCACCTAAAATCATAATAGCGATATTCAGGCTGTTCACATGGAGATCGGACCAAGGATCACTATGTGAGAAGGAATCAATCAGCCAAGAATTACGAAAAGCACCTCGGATAATGTGTGCATTCTGGAAGTTTGTATCAAAAAGTGAACAAAATTACAATCGATATTCCAAATAACTTGCGACCACAATGACGGATGCTTCTGCTTTGCGCCTATTTCCATCACAATGCCGTTATCGTTTGTCATTCTAGTGGTTAGCTTGCGTGCTAACTTAGATAAACGTGTTCCGGAATTATTCACGAAACTGCTGGAACATATCGGATGTCTTCTATTAGCAAAGATATTAGTCAGTGCTGATTCCTCTACTTCAACATAGCCTGCATGCCATCCTGAGGTAATCCTCTAACGGTTTTGTATCATTCACGAAGATCTTTCTCAATAGATCTACAATCGGACTAGAAGCTAATTCTATCCGAAACACCGCCATCGTGGACCAGTGGATGTCAGCCAACGATCGCACTATCCTTGATTGAATAAGTTCACTCTTATCTGCAGTTCAGTATTAATTGAGGAATTTCAAAACCATAATGTCTCTCAAGTTTATGCCGGTTTTATTTGAGTGCTTAAGTTCTATTGTAGTGTCAGGCGGGAAAACCTGGAACAGAAGCGTCTTACACAAACATACTAGAATGGTCTATTGTGCAACACGCGACATAACTGATGGTCGCTGGGATATCAGTGGTTACATTCGCTCTCATTTTACCATTAGAACACATCGAAACCTTGTATCGAGGTTAGATCAACTGCTATCTTTCACAGGCCTAAAATGGCATTTCCATTTGGTCAGACTTATTTTGCATGGTGACAAATATTGCTTTCTTCATTGTGTTAGAATTTATGGTGACTTATAGATAAGCTGGACATAAAAAATGAACAGACGGGTCTTTAGTTGGATTAGCGTAGTCTTCGCGGTTAGTGTTATCTGCTCCATTTAACCTTGTGGTCACAAAATCAATCTTGACCGGGACTATTTTACCGCATACAAATCAGGTTATACCTAATATTCGGCTTCTTATTCCTTCAAACGTTGATGACCTGCTTATTTGCTCTCAAAAGCAAAAGAAAGACGACTTCTGTGGCAGAGAAAAAGAAAATGTTTAGAAAGAATTCTGCATGTTGGATACACGCAAGCTTCGGCCTTTGCTCTCTTTCAGTTCACTTTCAAAATACTTGACGATTTGAGAAGAACTTAGTGTTACTGGGCTGTACACGGTAGATGTTGAGTTAGCTATTTTCTCATCCATCTCATCTCGACAATATCGCATACAAAATCACCATGTTATAAATCATTACTGGATGATGTTCGAAAGGCCGGCTGGTTTGAGTACAATTTGTTCGTCATCTCGGCTCCAACATCTGTTAGCAGTAAAACAGAAAAGGACAAGTTTCATGACTGTCGTTCACTAGAGCAAAGGATCCGACATTGCAGCGTTGTCAGGCTCTTCTAAGTCATAAGATGGGCAATTCATTGCATGAGAAGCATACTTGGGCAGACGCTGATCCTTACCGGCTCAGTATGTAGTTAACAAGAATAGGCTTGTGCAATTTTCACTTTGAAATTAGCGCAACACGAAATTCAGGCCCGAAGGTCTGACAATGATTCGCTAGAGTAATGTGCAAAAATAGCAAGTCGAATTTCGCCCAGGTAGAGGTTGCATCAACCTGCTGCTCACCCCTCGCCATTTACTTGAAGTGCCCCCCCACGCCATTGCTGATTTTAGTGGTTTTTTCTCAGCTTGAAAGGTACGTTCGATTCAGTCAACCAAACAACGCTATTCAGTGTCCTTCAGCAAAGAGAGATGCCAGAAAAGTCTGTGAATCTTCTTTGATCGTTGTAGGTTTCTATCTACGAACGCTGAAATAGCATGTTCGTTTGAAACGATCTACGCGGTTCGCCGACGATGTTGCGTTTTTTCATTCATGTGCAACTTTTTCACAGACAACATAATAGGAAAGACCTTAGGAATCGTCCGCGTTGTAGACATTGAACTGGTGAATGGTGAGAAAATGGTGAACTTCTCTGTGACCTAGACCATGCGGATAAGCATGCATGCTATTTCAAATAAACGGAACATGTGCCACGTGCACTAGATTGTTAAGAGCTGCAGTTCCTTTCGGCATGTGCTTTGCAGCTTCGAATCGCAAAGTGCTGTTCTAACACTGGACGTCAGTAGCTGTAAACTTGATGCTCGACGGATAAAACAATTCGGTGCTGATCATTTCAGTTGCCCCGGAAACGCCTTGACTAAATATAGTGGCATTGTGTTGCCAGTGATCTCCAGCTCCGTCGTCGCCTGACTGAAGCACTTATATCGACGACTTGATATTTCGTCGAAGTTGGAAGGTTAAGTAAATTGTATCACAGTGCACTCAGCTTAGTTGTACGGTTTCTAGACATGGAATTTGCTTGCTGAAAATGTTTGTCACCTTGGAGCTTTTGGACACTGGTTCAGAAGATATTCTAGCGGTTTATCCAGCTTCGTGGACGTCTTTTCTCGGGTCAGGTGACGGCAAACATGTCTATCGTAGAGCGCCCTGTTTTTCTCTCATCGCTGCGAATAGAATGAACCACGTAAATGTCAGCAGGATGGCAGAAAATGAGAAAAGGTACGGCAAAATGCCTGACTTCCTCATGGTCAGAGTCCAAAAAACGCCTCAGCTATTTAGTTCTAGGCATTGAAGGAGGTGCATCAAATTTTCAGCAGTGAACGATTGTACTGACACTTTCTTTCGAAGCTGAATGACTGAATGCACAGGTGTGCATGCACTTAACCTGTGTTCGATGTGTTAGTTAATACGGGATTCATTTCTTCCCTATAAACTTGGCAGATTCACCCTTCCCATAACAATGTGTAACCATGTAAGGAAAACAGTGATCAGCAGAGTTTGTCCCGCTGTCTGAAGCTTAAGGAGGACGGCGGTGATTTCCACGTGACAATTACTGAAAACTAAGTGGAGTTTAAACCCCGAGTGGGCAAACAGAAAGTGAAGGCCTCGATGACAAAATTCTGTCACCCAGTCCTCAACGGTTACTTTTACCTACCATGACATATCACTCTCACCCACTGTTGGGTTTTGCACAGTTGGAATCTATCACTAGACCAATTATTTTACTTTGGTTATTAAACCATCTGCAACGTAGCTGTCCTCCCGTTCCGAAACTGACATAATTTTATTGAATGCAAACATCAGTTTATCCCCAGATGTAAACGGCAGGAAATTTGATTTTTTCATCGTTCATCAGAGGAAATAAACCGATATCACGAATTTATGAAAATGTGTTTGCATACACTTGATGACTGGTAACCACGGCCTCGCGGATGCCCGTTTGTTGTTGTTTTCTTTCCTAATTTCTGTATACACAATGCGAAGGCCAGATTGGTTTGTAAATTTGAAATCAACTTCTCTGCATGTATTTGATGCGAGAACATTGCTACTAATAGATTAATCCGGTTGACTGACAAGGTGACCGAAAGATAATGCGTCCAAAAATGGATTGTACGGCAGCGATTTCCAAAGGTTCAAGTGGAATGCCATTGTGTTCCCCAGTTAGACTGATAAACAGGTAACACTGAAACTCAAGAAGCCAATGCTAGGAGTCGCATCCTAGCATCGAAATACAAAGCCCGTGGCTCAGCAGGACACTAACACCAACATTAGAGACGCAATAATAGCGGCTTGGGTCTTCAAGTCCCGTAGTCGCACAACGAAATGTCCCTTTGAATAGACAGCCACACAGAAACAAAGAGCGGAATTCGAACGGCTAGTCCAACCCACTAGTGAGAGAAAGAAGGCCGACACACAACAGTGCCGCGTATTCATTGCTGGCACACCAAAACAAGTCAGAAGTCAAGTGGACTCCATCGTTTATATAGTTTTGTGGGGTGACCTTGTTCGATAGGGGAAACAGCCAGAGCGAAGTTTGATGAACCTTTTGGCAACCATACAAAAATTTTTAACCCAGCAATGTTTACGATAACATTATTCTTAGGGTGTCTCTTAAATTATGGGTTCTCGCAAAAAGGCAACAACAGAATTAAAATCTGCAAAGCAAAATGGTCGGGAGTGATCATCGTCTATAACATACTGCCACACCAGCTTACTACCAAAATGGGCGAAGAAACGTCAAACTAAAAATGTCCCCGTCATTTTATATAACATATGGAGCCAAACAGCCAGGTTTTGCAACTCCACCGTAAATGCGAATTTGCTGCTTCCATAATTTATCTACACTTGTTTCCAAAATTAATCGTGTTATTTCAGTAGAGTGGGTTTCAATACTAAAAAAATATCCTTTCCGGAGGGGCAGTATACCTCCTGACATTATTCACAGTTTGTCTGGAGCTATCAACAGTGCGTCACAGTCAAAGACTATCGGTCATAGCCAAATGGAGTGATGTTCGATATTCAGAGCATTTTCTTGTTGTTAAGAAGCAGTTCAAATATTCCCAGTTACGTTTTCGAAACCAGGAGCAGAGATGATAATTTTTAAAAAAATCTTTTACCTTTTATTTTCTTTTCTTATTAATGAAGTGACAGTGCACATCATTTTTCAGAAAGGGGTTGTGGCCAGCAGAAGGCTGCCAAGTTGGGAAGTTGATCGGTGGTTGGGGGATTCGAACTCGCGACCTTCACGTCCACGACCTTATCCGTTTGGCCACGAAAGCAAACAGTTTGAAAATTGATTTTTAAACATCAAAGCAACTATTCTAATCTGGATTTTTCCAAAAAGAAAATCACACATATTGCCACATAATCCAAATTGAACCAACTTTTGTTTTTGTTGTCTAACTGCTTGGGGGAAAAGTATAAATTATTGTTATGTTAGCGAACCGTTTTTCAAACAACCACCGATCATGACACGTTTTGTTAAGGAAACCGACATTTCATCTTTTTTGTCTTACAAATAAAGCGCAGTTTACAAGCGTATGGGATGATGAATAGGCACGTCCAGCATCTGGACCAAAGGTCAACACAGCCGTGGCCGCCTCGAGTTTAATACGTCAGCGGATATCCTGGGCGACAAAGACTTCTAAAAGAATTATTTGACGATGATGGTCCAGATTAGGCGATGGACTGCACGGTCAACGGGTCACGGCTACACAAGGGAGATGCAAACGATTTTTGGAACAGATCTCTAGGACACTACGACTAGGGTGACAGCTAACGAATAACTACCGATTGGAGAAGTGTTTTACAATTCGAGATGAAATTTGTTCTTATTTTTGACCCAGTTAATTCACCAAGCCATTCCAATTAGTCGAGTTTGTATTTCGTCTAGCAATGGAAAAATAATTATCTTAGAAAGATAATTTGCAATTTGGGGAGTAAAGCGATTTCTTTCTGACAAAACTGATGAACAAACGGTTTACGATGAGTCGTTCTTGTCTTGCAAAATCCTTTCAGCCGGTGGCCGGAAATTTTTTCCTGAATAACAGATGTACAATGTCCTTTCATCGACAAAAGTAATAAACAGTAAGGGGGAGAATAAAGCCAAATGAAATAAGAAACAAAAGGAAGCCGGGTTGTCCAAATTGATTCTAAACAACTTACGGAAGTGTGTCGCCTACATTTGGTGACTCCTTCAGTTGGAGGCGAATGGCGACTTGGGGTTCGCCGCATGATAGTTGTGGCGGAAAATTTCTCAATGTTTGCCGAAGATCGTCCACGACTTAAATATAATTCTGCCATTTTTACCAATAGTAAGGCTATCCAAAATGTTTCCGACAGAGGAACCCGATCGATGTGGTGGTTGTTGCCGCTCGTCAGATATGCGCACCCCTTATTCTCTGGTCAAATCACGCACAGGCTTGTACACTCTTTCCATTAAGTTAACTGGACAAGAGAGTATCAAACGCGTATATCGGACGAGCGACAGTAATCACAAAACCGGCCATGTGCTTCCGGCGAACAAACTACTGATAGCAGATACATATACTTCCACATTTGATGTCTTCATTTTGAATGTTTCCCTGTGTTAGCCGATACGAAACGTCTGGCAAATCACCTAGAGATTCCGAAAAGTACCGATTTTTCATTCACATTCCTGAAGATTTGAACGAAGTTCTAGTTCCAAAGTTTAATCCTCACAAATAAGAAAAAGCAACACAATCGTACAACTAAGCAAAACAAATGCCCAGAGATTTTCACGTTCTGCTGAACTCAAAAACTAATTACGATCGTGTGAAATGATGAGGTCATGAACTAACGATTTAGGCACTGATCTGTTTTTTAAGCGCTGTCCTTTTGAGAAAAACAAAATTTTTGACTGTAGTCAGTTTGCCTTTATGTTATGGGGACGATTGCAATCGTGCTTCCATTA
This sequence comes from Fasciolopsis buskii, assembly GCA_008360955.1. Taxonomy (NCBI): domain Eukaryota; kingdom Metazoa; phylum Platyhelminthes; class Trematoda; order Plagiorchiida; family Fasciolidae; genus Fasciolopsis; species Fasciolopsis buskii. The sequence goes on along the minus strand of LUCM01001418.1, from coordinate 205,499 downwards.
CATTAACTCAATTCGATCGATGATATCTATTAGACGATTGCCCTTCGAAAATACGAAACTGTGTTCCATCAAAGAAATCAACAAACCGACTTCAAAATTTAAAAAGCTATTTCATATTTATCGTCCAGGATCATGAACTGTTTAGTTTGTGTTTCAACGGCCAAGGCTTAGACCTGAGCGCATACTTTTTGCATGTTTCCTTGTCACTTGTTTTCAACTCCATACTTGTTAATTTTACCTTACGGTTTGATTAATCCGTTGTTTTTGGAGCAGAAATTTGATATTTTCTCTATACGTCGCGAACCCAGTGAACGTTGCAAGCAGAACAAATGCTGTTCGGATCCCAATCAGGTTAGAGGAATACTTTCCTTCTATCCGTACTTAAAGCATGATTCTCGTAACAAATCATACCTTGTATTCTATTGGCAATTATTAGTACTGCCTGACTGGCAAAAATCTTCCAATGAATCACTACATGATACGTGAGTATCATTCACTCTCAGTATTTTCCAGAGGACTCTCTAGGTCAACCCGGGCAAAGGAGTTTACAATAACGGGCATGGTTGGACAAGACAATACAATATCTGATGGACAACAATAACCGCGGGAAGCTATATGCTTCCGAGGCACTTTCCTTCATTCGTCCATACATGAACATACGGCTTATAAGAGATATGCTTTATTTTAATAGAGCAAAACAAATGGGCTCCTGTGCTTTATTCCAAGATATAAACGTTAGAAGTCACCTGAAGACAGTAAGATGGACCATTATTTTAAGGTGGTAAAGTCATTCAAAATTGTGCGAATTATTAAGAACACAGAGAGTGACAACAAGTGTGCATTTTTGTACCCCTCGTCTGGCACTATTTAACCGTTTGAGTTACTGAAAACAGCGATGAAACTGAACCTCACCTGTGAACCAAAAGTCATCGGTGAATCACTGAGGCAGAAATATCGCACTACTCGGCACTGTCATGACTGTCAGTTAAACCTAACACATTTAGGTTTCCAGAATGGGCACACCATGAATTCTGATATTGGGGCTTCTCGTTCAAGAGAGTTTCTACCCGGACTATTGCTGCTAACTGGCAGATTCATCCCTTTTGGTTACTAATACAAAAAGACGCATTCGTTTATTTGTTTTTGTAATTATTTTCTTAAATTTTGATTATCTTTTCTGTCGTAGCTCGCTGGTAAAGTGCAGACAGCTGTCGGTGGAACTATACGAATATGCAACATGCAGTTTAAAAACTACGTTGATGATTGAGTGACCACTTCTCGCCATGTAAACCGGTATAGTGCCCAAAATCATTGATTTTCATACTCACGGGATTTCTTTTTCCGCGTTCTTGAATTTTGAAATAGGCATGCACTATTTTCAAGCACCGGTAGATAACGCAAATTTGAGTGCATTTTTTTCATTACCGAATTTGGCAGCAGATGCCCAATTGACTAGGGCTGACCCACATGAACATGATACGTGAATACCAGGAAGAAAATATAAATGTTATATAAGGGTCAGAAAAATGTTACCATCTATCTTAGATTTCTATTTAACAATGAAAAACATAATTTGTTCGACAGAAGCCGTTTTGTCTAAGATAGTCTGCCTCACCCACCCACCAAGTAAAGCTACCATAGACGGCCAAATGTCAAATGTTGCTAACCCAGCGATCCGATGTAAATCTACGTGTATTATTACTATTTTTTAGTGAACCACCAATTTCAACTAGTGAACTTTCTGAGGGTTCGAAGCAAACATTTAAGTCAAGGTCATCCGAAGTTATTCGCTTGTCAAATTGTCTTTTTGTTATAGTTCTTCAAAAGAGTTCTCTGTAATTTCAATTTACAAATCGTATTGACTAGTTACGGCAGTGACTATGAACTGTTTCTATCCAATTACAAACATTTATAGGTGGAAAATAGAACAATCAGTCAGCCGAATTTTTTGGAAAGAGCCAATGCTGACAGTATCCAGGTGAATAAATTTAAAAGGCCGTCAAAGTCATTTGTAATCTGAATAGAGTCATATTATATTTCGGGAAAAATAATTCAAAAACTTTTGGGATAATTTTGCCCTGATAAGCTTATAAATGAGGTTTTATCGCACACCATTTTCTTCAGGAAGGGGACCGCGGCCATCAGAGGGCTGCCAATTGGGGAAGATAACCAGTGATCAGAGGATTCGAACCCGCGACCCTCACGTCCAAAACGCTGACCACAGCTGATCACTCCCGTCGACCAAAATGCGAGATCAGGTGCTCAACAATAAGAATCTTCTGTTGCGATTGATGATAAATCCGCATGTAAAAACGTGTGTTCATTACTTTCACTCTTTGTTAGTTAAACTCCATAGAGAAAGTAATATTACGTTGTTTTACAAGATAAACTAAAAGAATACACACAAAATGAGGCTGCAATAACCGATACTGAGGATTGTGAGTGCTGAAAACTAATACTAATCAAAATGGACAGTTTTGAAACATCTAACTTACTAGATGAGAAACGTTTGGAGAGTGTCAGGGAAAGGAATCGTGCTATAAGGCCTTTTTTCAAATCTGTCATTTGAAATTCGCACACGGGAAAAACAATGCAAAAGAGATTGGCTGTTGGTGTCAATGGGATGTTCTGTGTTGCCTGGCTAAGCGTTTTGATCCCTGATACGTAGCCGGGTGTACTTGTTGAAAGATAATAGACCTTTACGCCAGCGTCGTTTTGTGTTCGTCGCAGTACTTGTTTCTGTGGGACAACATATATACTGACTGCATTATCAGACAATCTAAGAAACGTTGAAAGAAGCCAGGAAAGCCGCATTCCCCACAACAGCGCAAAACTAACTAAACATGTTCCGAAACCGTGGACGGCTATCCACTCGAACGAAATGTAGAATTTTCATTACAGCAGAGGCCGGCGAAGGCCAAGCGGATAATGTCTTGGCGTTTGGACGTAAAGGTCGTAGGCTCGAATCTTCACACCGCCGGTCAACTTCCCAACTTGGCGGCCTTCCACTGGCCGTGATCTCCTTTCTGAAAAATGACGTAAACTGTCATTTTATTAGTAAGTAAAGAAAGTAACAGAAAAAACAGTAAACATAAGGAATAAAACGTCTCAAGGATAGAAAAATGTTACATTTCGCGATTTTGCCGAAACTAAACAGAAAAGTAGTAATCTCTCATTGAAACACGTTCCAATCATTTTGAAGTAGGAATGATGAATGTTTTCTGTCAAAAGTAGACATACACCGCCTTGACAACTTAACTTAATGTTGATATTGTGAAAGTAGCCGAACTTACGGAATATTCGGTCATTCGATCTGACATTTATGTTTGGAGGTTGGTTCAAGAAAAGGGCAGTTTCCACAATCATTTTTTTCCCGGGAATCCCATATGTCCTGCCTATCTATCTATTTCTTTTCCCTACGGTTTCCGAACAACGTGCCAATGAACAATTCAAATTAGCAAATCATCTTGAATGTTTTCATCAGGTACAACTGGGATTACTAAGCAACCAATATTTGACCTACATGGTTGCATTGTCATGGAGATACTTTTGGCCTTTCTGTCAACGCTATTCAGAGAAGATCGGGACAATATATATTGGAGCAAGTATGGGCGGCGAAATGGCACCTCATTAAGAAATGGCTACTTTACCCGGGGAAAAACAAATCAAATTAGAAAATGCGAAATATTTTGCTGCTCATGGTTTTTTTATCTTCAACGCCCCTGCCGTTTCTATTGCCGTTTCTATACGACACAGCAGTAACTGCAGCTTTGCTGGGCATGAACATCGGTACTCTTTGTCAAAATTTCGTTGGGCAGTCTTTATCTGATTGATGTGTTTCTATCCAGAAAGTTTTGGTTGTTATTGTTAGCATTATTGTGTTTGGATAGATGCAACGTCTGCGTGAGTAGGGAACGTTGCATGCGGACGGCAGCTATTTGACCTGAATTTTCGACGGCCTTGTACATTAGATGGTTTGATCGGATGACATGCGGATGACGACTTTTCGATGACACTTCACTCATCGACCTCAGTCCGTTCGGTCAGACTTGCACGCAAACAGTGGCAGTCTTGAAGTTTGTTCTGTTTAGAGTTCCTTGGTAGAACATATCAATCAACCCATAGAGGGAACCTAGATCGTTCCAGCGAAGGACGTGTGCGATACCAAAGTGTTACCAACTCCCATCCAGACCAATCAGAATCTCTCAGCCAATCTTACACACATGTCACCTCCAGTGACAGTCGACGGTACCGACAATGCATTTATCAGGTCAGACGGACAATTTCCAAAGCCTGGTAAACTTAACCCAGATGCCACATTTTGAGGAAAACGCGTGCACATACTTGCCGGTTACCCAAAAACCTTTCTGAACATCTTAGGAACTAGTACGTTACATTACTTTCCCTAGTAAAGCATATGTTTGCTCTCCACCGACGTTTAACTGCATACAATCAGTCACAGTTTCGCAAACACAACACCACACATCACAAAACTTTTCGTCCACCAGACTGTTTGTCGGCTGTCGCCATTCTGCTAAAGTCAATGAGAGGTCAGTTCATCCTAAATGATATTGATTTCAGAAATGTACGTCACAGTAACGTGGATTCAATATTATGCACTCCAAGCCACCGGGACCAACGACCGGCCACGATTTTCAGTCGCCAACCGCCAAACAAAAATCATCTATTTTTTAAATCATTTTGCGTTTTGGTTTGTCCTGTTTTATACTGACCACGGCCTTTGCACTTGTTTCAGCCTCACAATCTTAATCTAGCCTTTTCTAAGTTGCCAGCGTATTACCGATTTTCTGTTTCCTACAGACCAAACGTTTTTATTTACTTCTCTAGTTGCCCATTAAATTGATAGCCCTTTGCGCCAATAAAGGCATCAAAGTCACCTATTATGCAACCTTGGCCACACCATTACGGTGTCTTCAGTGCGGTTGATTTTTTGTTAGCATGCTTTCCTAGTTCAAGACTTAGGAAGACTCAGCTGACTCTATTGTGAGGTAGTAAAAGCATCCTGTCATTGAACGTCACTAGCACATGTGCAGAAGCCAAATCTTTCCGTCTCTGACACTTCGGATTGCTTCGGCAGACCTAGAAGTCTGAACTTGTTTTTACTGAAATGGCTACCAATTGGATGATCGTTCGCCGGATCCAGCAGTCGCGCAGCATCGTTGCGCTTCTCTTAATGCGGGGTCTTCTGCCTTGGTTGGTTTACGGGGAATTCCTCCTTCGGCAGTCACATTGCCAAAACTTCACTGTGGCAGATGTCAAGTCCATGGGCAGTTTGGGTGGGCAACCATAAACCCTTAAGTAAATTGTCCGAACACCGTTCGACGGTGCTTCGTGGCCCATCGGATACAAAACATGCAGAACCAAAATTGTGAATTATGTCCATGCTTGCATGATTTGGAATCCCCCAGAGCATGAAAACTTTTCACATTTGGATCAAATCGACTTTTATCAAAGTTTGTCAAACAAAAATCTCAAAAGCGCTTTGCAATATATCTCAGGCCCAATTGGATTGCTATTTCTTTGTTACATTTTGTTCTACCAGCAGCACCGTTTAATCCAATATATGACAAATTTAAGTTACCAAAAAGACAGCAGTGTGATTAAAAACGACTTCATTTCAGCAGCTGTTTTCACAACCATGAATAATACTCCATAAGGAATAGTTTTGTTTGGGTTTTGAGCGTCTAAAACGCGACATTATACGTCCAGAGTAATCATATCAACCACGTTTTACTTCATCTATTCCGCGGGTATGGTGTTTTGAACGTAAAAATGTTGCAACCCGTCAGTGGAAACTGCACTTACAATCAGATGCAGCATAGGTACGCCTTGTCAGAAATGCCTTGATGATGGGAGGCCCAAGCTGGAAGAACCGTTGCGTCAGAACATCAAAATCGGCGGGTCACGACACATTTAGACGAGTTTTGCGATGGATTTTCGTATCGTATTCTCCTGATTCCATGACCTTATTGTTTTCGTATTTGTCCGGAGATGGAAACGGGTATTCACTGTTGTCGATTTCCACCGGCACGAAGACTTTCAGAGTTTATATTTGTTTTTCGTTACGACCAGATGCGTCATAGGCACTGGAGGTCGGTAAAGCTACGGACATGTGTCGGTCATGCAGATGTGGTTTCCCGTTACCAAGCCGCCTCAAGTTCACAATATTTGCTATGTTTCGGTAATATTTGACCGTAAGTAAGAGCCTTGGGTTAGAGATTGAGTCTTACACCAGATTCGAACAGCCGAACAACAAACAATTCAAATTATGACGCAAGGCTCACTTAGTTCAGTCTAGATGTGGTCGTTGCCATGTTGTTTTCTGTTCTCTACCGCTTGTCCCGTATGAATTCGCCAACTTGTAGAAAACATTTTTGGGCTCACAGATTGACAAGATTGGTATGCAATTGACGTGGCTGCAGGAACACCAATAATGCCGACCACTTCTTTCAGGATCACTTATCCAGCCTGCCACATAAATGCACACAGTGGCACGCACACACACAAGCACAAACAAGTAACCTGTGTTAATTCAGTGATTCAGTTATTTACTTAATAATATAATGAACACTTGTGAATAAAAAAGAATCAAAGGAAAGCGCTTTCAAGCTAGGATATTTTAGTTACCCGGCCCCTCTCCCCTTCGACTATGGATAGCTAATATGAGTCAATATCGTTAATAACACAGCGTTTCGACTACCTTGGGTGGTCTTTCTCAAAGCAAGTTTTGCAATCAAACGCTGTGATGTTAACGTTATTTTACTCACAGCTAAAACCAATACATGGCGCTTCAATTTTTCAATATATCCTTACGTCATTTTGTTCTGATGTGAGCTAACATCATTTGTCTTAAGAACACTTTGCTCTTCCCTCTCTCGGCTTTTCATTTTTTCTTTTTGAACTCATGAATTCTCGTTCATGTTAAATATGGCAAACTGTTAGCAATAAATTTTTACAGATGAGATGCAATGATTAAACCCAGCGTAAGGAAAAATGCACAACACTGCAGATATATAAGGGGAATCGTCAGGAATAAAACAACCCCTAAAAACCCCTGGGGCTGCAAAGCGGATCACAGTCAAACCAATTGCTGTGGTTAAGCAACTTGTGCCCGGTTCGACTAAGTTATACGCATGTTATTTGCTTTATTTGTTCACTTGTGCGCTTGTTCCAACGAAAATTCTTATTTCTTCCCTCTAATTTCTCCCACAAAACAATGAAATGTCTTGACAGCAAGCGTGAGGAGTGCTTTGAGCAAGACCAGTGTTTCAGCCATTTCTCATGAATCCGTCCACGTAGAATTGCCAAACGTGGAGGAGTGACTGACTTCTGATATTCCAACCCCAATTTGATTTTTGGCAAGTTGTTTTGCACTTTGTACGCTCTCTGAACTCATGACAAAAACAATCGCCAGAGGAACGTAACCAAGTAGTCTTATTATTTATGAGTAAAATAACAGCATTGTGCCAGCACGAAACTGGGTTTTCAAACCATGCCACTTTGGAACAGTTAGTTCCTGAAAACGATACTAATGCAATTTAATTTGGATAAGTTAAAATTTCCAATATTTTTATTTTCTGCACAGTATTCAAATTTCATATGGATGCTATGTGAAAGCCAACATTTCGAAAAATATGAATTCCGCCGATCCTTTCCAATTCCATGGAGGTTTGAACCATCAAAAACAGCGGACTATCTGTTCTTTCCGAACTATCAGCAACCGTGCCTAGCGTTCGGATGACTAGCACTCCAAACTAATTAAATAGGTTTAAATATCAAAGATAAGCTTGTTTTTGCGTATGCGAATTGATTAAATTGCCGTTGTAGACTCAGGTTATTTTTCGTCGACAGTCACTTTTGGAGGAACTGGATTTCAAGGTCACTACGCCTTCTGACCAATAAGATTACTTGCCCATGACCACCAAATCGTTGGTTTTAGCGTGCGTATTAGAAACATTTGAAATCTGATTGGCATCGCGCTATCGACAAAATCGACAGGGATATGTGCAACTCCTATAGTGGTACTGATATGCAACTTATGAACACTATTTTCCACAAATCCATTCTCAACAGGTGAACATAAATTTCTGACGAATAAAAGGCTATCAAACGGATTCCGCCTTCGTATTCATTGCTAAACGTAGGTGTTTATAAACAGAAGAATGTTTTCAAATTCTTCCCGATCATCCCACGAACAGAATTCAGTCTTTAATGAAAGTTGCGATATACAGTTTTCGTACCTTTCTACTGGATTCGAGCACGTTTTGTAAGTAATTCAAAAAGTCAACTACACCAGATATTGATAAAGTGCGGTTGTTTTCATGTACGTTGAAGTCAAAATGACACGGTCTGGTAGATATTTTACAACTGTCTCATTCAGACAATATATACAGGTTCTTTACATGCCACGTACAGTATACGTACCCGTGTGTTCTCTTCACAGTTATTACCATCTGCATAATGAAACCGTGTTATGTAGTGTCGCTCGATGCAAAGTATTCATGCTGTTTTGCATGCACGTGGCTTTTAATCCACTTTTATTCATTATAATCCTTTTATAATAACCGAAGCAGGAAGAAATTACCGAGGAATTTCAAAGTCGAAATATTTCATAAACAAAAAATGGCAATTAAACGAACGACAGAAGTTGCATTCCAAGAAGTGAAAACATATAAGTATAAACGGACAAGCAGAGAGGCTGATAGACAAGCTTATAGACAGGCAGGTGGATAAACGAATAAATAAATAGAAACGAGTGAGTAGATTTTTAGATAACCTTTGTTATTACAGATACTTTCTTGACCTATCTGTCAGCTATACACAAATACAAAAATCCATATTTTTGTACCACATAGTATCACCTCTGTTCATATCAGTTTGTGCATAGCGCGCTGAATTCGGCAATCAAGTTGGTGCCGAGCCTGTTCTGCTTTGCATCACCATAACTAGTTGACACGCGGATCTCTACCTATGGCGGAATAGTGAACGAAAAAAGTCAAAGTCCGCACTTGTAGACTACAGAGAATGTCCTTGCACTAAGTTGGCTGTTGCAGCTAAACTTACCTGTGTCAAATAGAAATCCTTTTCACTTTAATATCCATTTTGAATAGTATTGAAAAAATGCAAATATAACAAATGATTTTATTGAGACCACTAATTTCTACTCACACCTCGTTTGCTAAAGTTTCACCGGCTTACAGAGTTTGGCTAATCCAGTCGCTACACTTGTGTGATATCTTCTTACGTAGCTTTCCATGTGTACATTTGCACTGTACTGTGTTCAGTTGTGCGTTAATTGAATGAAATCACACATTTGTTGGCAGTATATCAGTATTGTAACATCCGAAACCCTAGTTTGGTCTTTCCAACCGTCCATCGGTAATTACAAACGCAATTCGGCAAAACAAAACAAGTATTTTCATTCAGACGCACATCAGCCAGTCGTGCTCTGAACAGTGGACAAAATTCATCGAGGACACAGGAGCAATTTGATTATTGTGGAAATCAATCCAGGTGCAAAAAAGGGCATCGCAATGCAGAAATCTGGGCGAGGCCGGATGACGAGTTATCCGATTCCACGGTTTGTCCACGAACGCGTGGGTTGCGATGATGGGACCAAAATGACATCATTAATCAGGTGACTATCCGGAGGAATTAAATGTTACCGGATTTTCTCTTGAGTTCGACAGTTTGAACGAAACTTTGGCCTGACGCGGTTAAAAGAATGCGAACTTACTTTAGTGTGAAATGAAGATTGAACTCAATGAGATTGTGATTCTACATTTTACATTCACATAAGACTCAATACCGCTTGTTCCATCGGTTGAGTTACGAGGCTTCGGACAAATTGCGTTAGACAAAATTGTGTTTAAAGCCCAATACATAAGGCGCACGCATCAGCAAAACTGCATTGCTGCGATCACACAACATCAAACCCCATTTGCATGTGGAACGCACACTTCATGGTTAGACATTTTATTTCACTTTTCATGGTGCATTTTTGACAGCCATATCACAATTGAGAAGTAAGGTGCTCCTTTCGAGGAGTTGCGCGTTTTGAGTCAACGAGTAGTAGTTGTCTTTTTAAGACTGTCCCTCATCATTTCATGTCTAATATCATTTTTTACTGGCTGAAATTCTTGAAGCCGTTGCTGAGCTTTGCTGAGAGCGGTTGACCACAATGATTTGCCTTCAGCGCGCTTTCGTAAAATTTATCAGAAAAACAAATAGCTCCAATATATTGGAATATAACCACCATCCGATCTCACTTCCTGGGATGCAAGTAGGAATAATTTCTTTTGCATTGGTCGCTTCTCTAGTATTCGGTTGTGTCATATTATTTGGCTCCTAATGGATTTTTTGTCTGTTCAGTTAGACGATCTATTATCTAGACTGTCTCGGTTCCAAACCTTTTGCGTTGGGCTAAATCTAAGCTATATGCATTAAACATCCGGTTAAAATATCAAACGCGTTGTTCTCTTGTGAATACGTCTTATGGGTAGATAAGTTTGGCACGCGCAAGAGCGAATTCCTTAACCGGTTATGCGGGAAGTGATACAAACTAAACCATTTTAAACCACATGATGCTTTTTTTTGGGGGTTTCTGTATCTAATTAATTAAGTGTACCTGGGCACAGAAAGAATCCCATAAAAACTCGAAACCTGATTTCTGTACACTCCTGGAGATAATTTAAACAGTACTCTCATTCTCCATCTTGCACACTGGAGTGATTGTTGTCAAGTCTTGAAGAATACTATCGAGCAGTCGAACTAGTTCACTTGATTCGACCAATTGAGTTGTTACTTGTAGCTTGATCACTCAGTACGAAAGAAAACACGCGTCGAATGCAATTATTTTTTTAGAAAACAAAGTCACGAGATGATGCATATCACGAAAAGCCTGGCCATCTCTCGTCCTCTACACAATGCATAATGTGAACAAAAACTGAAAAAATGACAAGAGAAATGCCAATACCGGTATAGGAAACTTCGGACGGCCATTTTCGTTGGTGGCTGTTGATTGCCCTTCATTACATTCAAGGGCAAACGCTGATTTTAAGCATCATTTTCAGATGTGATGGAGGTTAGCATCAGAATGCTATCGCCAATTTTCTATTATCAAAGGGCATTTGGTTTCGTGCCGTATTTTGCTTGTAAAAATTTAGAATACCATACGAGTGGCTGTTCAGACAGAAAAATTTCTAATTTGATTCTGTACATCGCACGTCTTAAGAAACAAAAACCTATCGGTTGGATAACCAGTCGGTGGGCACCCTCAAGATGAAACCAAGTGAGTGGACTTGTCCATTCGTGGACATTTTGGGTGACACCGCCGGCTGAACCAATGACGTCAGCTGGACGGGATGACGTGTGTCTCGGGGATTCATAGAAACGTGTATTAATCCGCAGCTCTGTTGGCGAGACAGGAAACAGATTAGTGAACACCGGGTGTCATAAGGGTAGTAAGGAAATGTAGCGGCTTGTTTGTCCAGGTTCAACACAATCCGATGGAACGATCAGTCAGCCGCTCAAAGGGGAACAAAATAACTGGACTCGTTTATTCACATGTGCAATTTAGATGGAGTTTTGCATCAAACTGCAAACGGTTAAGTGGCACGGCGATATTATCCGACGGGTATGAGAATCGACCGTCATTGCCTCAAATAGAAAAGTTTGAAGAGATGAGTGGCGTTCAAGAAAAATTTGGCAACGATAAGTCCCTAACTGCAACCAGTGAATGCTGTGCAGACAAAATCGTTCAAAAATGTTTTCAATTTCCGCGATATGCTCTATGAACTTAGATGCTCAATTGGATTGTGTCTCTCGCCCAAATGGTCAGAGATTCGAATCCCAAAACTATCTGTAACTTTGATGGTACAAAACAACTTGCTGTCGTCTGGCTTGTTTCCACGACTGATTCAGTTTGGCCTCATACAGTTCCAAGACAATCCAATTTTCTGGGCCAAGGCTGCAAGTCCCTACCCCCTTCCTTCCGTTCAGTGTACTCTAGTGGTTACGGGGCATGTCCTTTCCACTATATTCCCTCTTTGAGCATGTCCTAGGAAAGACAATAAGTTAAAACATCTCATGGGAGTCAGAATTCTGCGGGCCATGTTTTGTTGGGGAGGGACTTCAGATAGATTTCCGAATTTCAGGCTCAGAAATCGATTTACATCGAGTTCATTATGACGGAATCATTTTTATCCTAGTTTCTAACTGAAACAAACAAATTTTTGATTGTCTTTAGTGTTGAGGCAATTTTTTTCGTTAGCAAGATGACGCTTTTTCCGCTGACATCTAGTCTTGGAAACGCGCAAACAGAATACGTGGAAGGAATTGATGGCAAAAAGACCGCTTTGCATCACGCAACGCAACAAGAAACCGAGATAAACTTCTCGAAGTAAAGATATTTTGGGACCATATGGCAACGCCACACAAAACACCGTATGTTGAAGACATGTTTCGTGTCCGGAGAGAATGTTGCTATGTAGAAATAATTCTGGACAATATTTTGAATATCTAAAACAAGTCGAAATTCCCTTTACATAAAATCCAATGTAAATAACGGTGGTTGGTTCTGTTATAAAACGAAATGAGACAATAAATGCTGTGTTGTTACTTTGGAAATCGCCGACAGATTCTAACTTCTGTCAGAAGAATTCGAAATTTTTTTCAAAAGAGAAAACGCATTCACCATAAACGGAACGTTCAATAGTTACCATCTGACCTGATGGAGTTCACTTCCTGAAAGATATTACCTGAAGAAAATGCCATGCAGGGCAAAACGGTAATAATATATCACGAAAAGGGATATCCCTCTATTTTCCAAAAACAACTTGACTTTTCGCCTGATTGTGATGAATCACTGGTGTTTTAGTAATTTATTTTAAATCCATGACTCTTTCAGAATGAGATAAGAGTCCCTAATTATGACTAGAAAGTATAGAAGATTTAGTCATTTTCGATTTCGTGATTCACTTTTGTGCATAAGTTCAAACTAACAAAATTTGTAATGACAACCGACTGTACAGTCCCCGAAAATTACTGAGAAAACCCCACGAACCCTAATTGTAGTTTTTCCCAGTAGTATGTCTCGCATACGGATGGATGAACAAAATTTGCCCGAAAGCACACATCCGGTTTCGCAGTTATTACCGCCTTTCAGGTATGCGTACCCCGTACTCTCCTGTCCTATACTAGAGCGCTCATTTTTCTTAGTTTCCCACCGGAATCGCATCTGAATCGTGTTCACCCATCCGTATGCGAAAATATACTACTAATAAGAACAACAGTGCTTTCGAGTCTTGTATCCCGTTTCTGAAGGTAAGCCCTACAAGACTGACGAATCCCCACGTGGTTCTTAAATGGACTTATCATCCACTCACACTCCTACCGATTCAATTGAGATTCTAGTAACAGATCGTATTTTATTCGCTTCACCGTCATTTTATTTCCCTATTTCATAGTTTGTGTGATACGTGATCAGTTCATGTTGATGATAACACAGGTTTCAAGGTGAAATGAATTGAGCCAATTTGCCGTGAACTCATTCGAACATCATCTAATTTCCTGTATGATGCTGCTTTATTGGCAGCCTGCGTTGGACGATAATCTATTATCTTTTTACTCCCTTTATTAATGAAATAAAAGTGAATATCGTTTTTCAGGGAGAGGGCTGCGGATGCAGAGGGGTGCCAGGTGGGGAATCTGACCGGCGATGGGAAGATTCGAACCTTTGACCTTTAAATGCAAACGCCACGACCTTATCCGCTTAGCCATCACCGGCCCTCTCTCCTCAGTTCTGCTAATTTGTTGTCTCCCTAGATTTATTGATGATCAATATTCACCAAATGAGGCAGTTTTCTAGTCGATGCAGTCAAGTGTCAAACGAGCCGCGTTTCTGATTCATGTCTCAGCTAACAGTCCAGGGTTGTCCAAGCTTATTTGTTTACGTCACAGTATCGCTGCATCGATGGACACAGGAGTAAGTCGGATCCATTGGAGTTTGTCTGCCTGCCGAACTCCCACGAGATATTTATATTTCTCTCAACCACGAGATACACAGATTCAGTGTAGAATTTTTTCTGTCGCAGAGGCCACTGCCTTACCAGCCTGCACTTTAACACAGACGCATTTTCATCCAAAAATACGTATCTTGGAGTAAATTTCCAGCACTCATCCGAGGACTGAAACTCCGCAAAGGGGTCTAATTCGACTTTTGTGAGGTATTATGTTTGTGGAGAAAACGATAGAAGTTAAGCACAAAACCCGAAAAAAATATTGTCCAACTGTTCCACAAAAAGTGAGCAATTTTTATCTAGCACCTGCTAACTCCGGTACCAATTCAAAGGTTTTTCGGACCTACACGATTGCCAGGCCTATTAACTATTGTTCCCGTCCGTGTTTTAAAAAATTAGAGGCAGGAGGGATGGAGGGTAAATAAAAATGCGCAAGGCCAGAACATTTTCGAGTGAACTCTTGGTTGGCAATCGACCGTAAGAGATCAGACCTCAATGAAAAGTGGGTAGTGAGTAGCGGATGAACTGTTCCGAATCGGTAATTATTGACGAGTAAGCTGTCCACACTGATCAGGCAGCCTTGACGGACATTTGGCTCAATAAAATTTAATCAAAGTTTGTAGTTATTTCCTCAGCCTATGGGTGACAGTATTTTTTGAGGATTATTAACTGGGCGATTGGCTTGACAAAAAAATCTAATTAGACTTGTGCAATTTTACTAGTCCGATATTCTCCGGATGGCTTGGAAAAACAACCAACCACTTGTGGTAAACGTACGAGAACATCGGTTGTCATATCGTGTTACTAACGCTTTTTGATATCAATAACTGGGAATGTTTTTTTCCTAACAGATATCATGCACAAATGCTTTATCTTAAACTGGGCACGTGACCAAATGCTACGAATGCAAAGACTACTCCGGCTGACCGGATCGTCACACCTCGAATTAGTCACTCCGTGTTGGCCAATCCCGCTTGAAACTCTCGTAAACCTGAATAAAAAAGCATTTCACGCACCCTTGAGGTCAAAATGAGTTGACAACAGGCTATGACAACCGATGCTCTCGTATACACACAACAATCCAGTCTTAATGAGTTCCCGGTTAGTGTCGATATTTTGGAGAAAAAAATTCCTTGGGGGATTAACTACGCTAGTGAAGGCACACCAAGTTGTTCGTAGTGCCCATAGTGTAAGGTAAATAACCCAGTTAGCAGAATTATGTAGCTCTTGAGCTGTGTCGCGTGAATCTTAGACTGCCGAAAGTATTGTATTTTTTATAATAACCCATCCAGGCCTGTGGGTAGTGGAACAAGTTTGATTCTTCAAATGGATTCTAATATACACACCAATACACGTAACTATTTTTCAGTGATGCAGTAAATGACGAGTCGGTTTTTAAGCTCGAACCGATCATTTTATGGAATCTATAATTCGCGGAATCGATTTACACAACAAAGTGCACTTGTCCTTTTGGAACATTTGGTTACTCCCTCAGTCCGGTGTTCTGAACGCCCGTGGAAACCGTATTGTGCTCAACTGGTCCGTTTTTGCAACAATGTTGTATGTTTACGTTCTCCAGTTTCTTAGGAAACTGTAGTTCCCGGGGTAATGCCAAGGACGCATGCCGACTGATAAACAAATGCTGACACCATGAACATGGGCGATGCAATGCCAGTTGTTAAAGCTCGTAATATTCACAATCTGATTAGAGTTGGGCTAGATGCAATTTACAGAGTAATTTTCTAAGCGTAAACACCAGAGATACTACTACCGCTTCACAGTAAAAGTACCAATGAAAAATCCACGATTAGTCTAAGCATTAAGGCACAATCTCCTTTTAAGTGTGTACGTTGACTCAAGGGAGCTTAGCACAATTTAGTGATTTCAAGGCCGATGAGTAACACTCAGACGACGCTGGTCGTACATAGTAAGACAGACCTACTCTCATCTAGCCATGTTTCGCATTCGGATATTGAATGAAACTCTTGAACTGTTCCTCATGCACATTTGGTTGTCAAGATTTCGGGAAACAATATTCCATATGAGTGAATCGTGTGTTGATTTTCATGAATGACGCCTGATCGATACTATATTTATGTCCTTCTGTCACCATGATGATTAGAAATGCACACATAATGCAATTCGTGTGCAGCTGACCTAATCCCATTAACATGGCGGTCCAGGTTGAAGTTTGCGGGTTTTTTATTGAAATACTCACAATTACTCTAAACAGATCTGCATTTAACCATAAAGTTGAACTCTTGACAGTTTTGTGTAATGTGATGAAGCTGTTCCGTCCCCATTCAAAGTACATACAATAACAAATTATCGTAAAAAGCAAACTGTAGGCGAGACTAACCATTCTGATTGCGCTGATTTTACTGTTGCCACTGAATGTGTGCGTGGAATCAACTTTTGTTATTTGTGTAGCTGTTGTGTAGCTCAAATCGATTATGTTTTCAGAAGATCTCCATCCTACAATATCATTGGATACACATATAACCTAATTGGTTGTGAGATATTAACCTTGAGAAGGGTTGCCCGTGGTGAACGGAACATTGGCTTATTATTAGTTCAATAACCTTTCTGTGTTCCGGTTGGTTTATATTTTTTTTAACTGGATTGACAGCCAGTATCACCGGGCTAGCAGTTTTAAGCGTTGTTCAACGGAAAAGCACATGACCGAAGTAATTTGAAACAAACAAGTTGAAATAAACACCGGTTGTTACAATTCTGGCCAACAATGAGTGGCCGTTATGCGACCACTGGGATCTTGTACAGAAGAGTTGCATTTGCAGAACTGTTTGACAAATCGCGTTTTGAAGTCAGTGCAAGCGGTTATTAAACTTGAGGCCAATTTTTGAAGGCCAACTAACTAAGCCACCAGAGAATGTTTTATGTTTGACCCAGACAGTTGCAATCATCGTTGATCAACATCCCATCCCAGATAGCCGCGGGCCAAAACAAGTTATGGAAATGACTAATTCCATTCAAAACCACATCAGTCCCCATGGTAACATCCTACTCTAGCTAGACAAAACAAACCAGAAGCAGATAACAAAGGCAGCCCGTCTGATCAAATGACTATCTTATCCGAATGGAAAGTTGTTTACGAAAGTGTCGAAGATTGACAAAAAACGAACTGAATATTCAAACGTTTGGTCATTTTCGACAACTGAATCGGGACGAGAAATAGTAACTGAAAGTTTCCATCTCTAACTAACAAATTACTCGTTTCTCAGATGCGCAACCAACATTTATGCCGATTCGCCCACACTGGACGGGCGAGAAAAGTGACCACGAGGAACATGTAATTATCGGACATGAAGCGTCCACTTATCCGGTTCTTTCTTAGAACAGCAACTCTTGCATGTTATCTACCGCCTATTTATAAAACTCGCACGGCTTTCCTCAAAACGACTCATCCCGAACAAGGTCAAACAAAGTTGAACTTTGATAAAACTAATCCCCTGGCAGTTGTACACATACGGAACGGGTTGATTCGCAATTTAAAACAGGGACACGTGTTTTGTGTTATCAGTCATCCGGTCCATATATAGTCTGGGGAAACAACGAATTTTTTGTTCACTCTTTTTTTCTTTTTAGAAAATGATCGTTTCAGAGAGTTTGACAAGAAGAAGGCTTTGAAATTTCCAACCTGAATAGTAAGCACATCCGATTTAGAACCGATTGCGAATTTACTTCTTTCTTAATGAATTAACTTCCGATTTGGTATAGCACAACCCTAATGCATTTAGGATTGTACCGAGCCGAAGGCGTGCGATCCAGTGTGTTTTCTGGTTTCTTCAAAGTATGAAATACCAGGTAGTTGGGGATAAGCCGACGTTTCGATTTTGTTTGGCAGACTTTTACAAAACATTTACAATCGAGTGAATAGTGGTGAGTCCGTTCGCCTAAGCTCACGGATCAATAACTGAATGCTATAGATAAAAGGACTGAACAAGACAAATTGGCCGAGACAGCCGAAAGCACTTCTGTAGTTCTTACTTCTTACCCAAGGATTCTCTACTATTCTATTGTAAATCCATATTGAAATACTTCACCCACGGTAATCGATAAATCGATCACATTGTATTCGCACTTCAATTACCTCGAATACCTTCTCACATTAGTAGTAGGAGATTGAATGTTTTAATGAAATAATTCACCATGTGATATCATCGTTCAACTCACCATGGAAGCTTCCATGGTTTCTTAAAGGTGAGTTGAGCGACGATATCACATGGTGAATTATTTCATCAAAACATTCATTCTCCTACTGCCAACAGGTACCAAGTAATCAAGCTGTGTAGGTCAAATCCAAAGCCTTCATCGTACGTAGGCTACCTGCAGAGAAGTGATCTATCAGTAGGGGTCGATCGCTTGAGCTAGCGGACAGTAACCGTGCAAATCAGCGACGGATATGTGCAACATCATATGGCGAGGTTCAACAAACGGTTCAGAGCACACACGCACACACAAGAGTCGCAAGTGACAGTTTTTCATATGGTATCTACAAATGAAAATAAAGCTTTGCACGCATTATTTTAACTCATTATCTCTCACAGTTCTGAAAGAAACATTCCCATGAAAAATTGCTGGAGTGGCAACGGATGGGCGGACGTGCCAGTAAGCAGAAGTGAATTTTCAGCATGGGAGATATATGTTGTTTTGACAAGTTCACGATAGAGGTCGTAGTGGACATCTGAAGGGGTGTAGCGAGTCTACGTACAGGTCATGTGACGTGGTCCGGTATTGCTTCGTGCAGGTCTGCGTAGGCAAGTAACCAATGAGAAACATGATGGCGATCGGTCGTAAAGCCCGAATATTCCTCGAAGGCCATTGGATGGAAATTGTTCCACCGGTAAATATATCTCAAATTTTATATATAAATACATGAAATGCAAATCAATCTTCAACGTTCTTCCCATCTGCTTCGTTCTTCTCCTTGTCTCCTTTTGCGTTTCTTGGGTCAGAGCCACCTCAGTACTTATCGGTAATACGTACCCGTCCGTTATTTTGTCAGACTGGACTCCGCATGCTGTCTTCAAGTCCAAATACCACAGAGAGCGTGACAAATATAATGTTGACAGGAAGTAGAATGTTTGTGACAGAACTGACAATGGAAACTCCAGAAATGCAACTAGAGATGCTTCTTGGGAATCATATCAGCCAGCAAAATGTTTTAGCAACCAACCGGGAATGATAAAGCCACAAATTACAAACCAGCCCGTTTACGAGGGAAGGAAGTCACATGTGTTGCGAATAAGATAATGATAGCCATGAACTTTGCAAAACACCAGCACCGACCTAAAATGGATCACAGAAATTTATAGAAAATAAAACCCGAAATTATTCGATTAGGATTAATGAGGGAATAAACTTGTTCACAGCAGTAAGGATGTTTCTGTTAAAACTATTTCGGTTCGATTCTATGGATACTAACGAATTTGACACATTGTAATATTTGGATGCATTCCATTTCAGCAAGCAACAAGATGGCCAGCAAACAATGTCGACTAATCTGCCTTGAAATGTGTGTGTAACAGCAGACTTCGAGTGCTCATACTCAGAAAAGCGAAGCTATCAACATAATTGAGTGCTGTGAAAAAAGGTCGGAATACAAAGTTCTTTTGCTTTCGGGATAAATAAATACGGGGAAGGACACCAAACTGGCAGGTGAGAGGCTGTTGTAATGAAGGAGGCAGTTGCAGCTCGATCACTGAAAGAGCAATGAACCGATTTGCACAAGCTCCGAACAGCCTTTGTCGTATAAAATATTGCGAGCGTTTAGTCTGTCGAGACTAACGAACGCTTTTTTGTGCGCCGAAAATAATATCCTAATTAATTCACTCTTCTTGTCCAAGAATCCTCCAACAGAATTACTAAGTATGTAGCGAAACCGATAACAGACTGCTACAATCTAAGTGCATGCACACTGACGGATAACTTCTGTGACAGTCTAGGTGACTACCTGTTGCAACACTTATTTCTGCACCGCCTTGAGTGTGACATGTGTAGATGCAATAGAATAATGTGCACAATGCTGTTCCTTTGGAACAGGTTTTTATCTTTGGAGGTCACCGGAGGGCGGTGGCCAAGCGGATAAGGTCGTGGCATTTGGAAGTGAAGGTCATGGGCTCGAGTCTTCCCACCACCGGTTAAACACTGCACTTGGCAGCCCTCTGTTGGCAGCAGACCCTTCCTGAAAAATGATGTTCATTGTTATTTCATTAATATAGGAAGTAAAAGGCAAAAAATAAAGAATGCTAGCTTCCATTCATCTAACATAATCCTTTTGAATTTGAGACTTCCTTGGCTTTCAGCGCACATGGTTGCCTTGATCAGCGTGCTTCAGCTTTCCCGAACGTAGGCAAAATTCTTGTTACGTTTCTCAGCCTCGAAATGACGATTCTCTATCTCTGAATCGTTGTCGTAAGGCCATTTAACAATACACCAAATATGCTGATAACTACAATTCTCCGCAGTTTGTCCACTACACAGGGACTGAATTTCCGATTTCGTTCACCTGGCAAAATTTTGCTCTTCGTTTCTACTGAACAGCGTACGTAAGGAATACCTATTTGAGATCGTTTATTTAGAACATGTACGGTTTTAAACAGACAATAATTTCAGAAAATAACTGTCATTATCCACAGATAGGCCAGCACAATATTGTGAGGGATTCCAACTGCAAAACATGAAAGAACCGTAAGCTTTTCAGTTGTTCGCAAATGCTCACTGATCGCAAAGGAGCAGTTTCTTTGTTGGACACACCAGTATGCACGCCTTTAAAATGCTTTAACTCTTCTCACCATCGGTGTCAAGGCAAATTTACAAAGCACAGTAAACAAAACTTTTCAATGGTGAACATTTTTAGGCTACAAAGGCGTTTCATTTGTTTGTGAAAATGAAATCTAGATTGGCTTTTTTCTTTTCAGGAAATGCACAAAAACTGGTCCAATTCACTTCCATCAAGAAAATCTGTCAAATTTGTTGAAACCACCAACTAGTATATACCAACATCTGTCTGGGTCTAGTCCCATTAAAGTTTCTAGGAGATCAAAGAAACTTTCCAGGCTCGTTCGTTTTCTATCTAGTTCGGTGAATGCAACCAGTATGTGTTGATCAATAGTCTGGTTTGTGTTCGATGACACAGAGAATTAATATTTTGACGGATTATTCGTGAAAAGAGTTGACTGTATAAATTTTTTTCACGTAAATGGATATTGCACCAGCGCGATTTTACAGTCCAATCAGACGCTCTGCTCAAAGCACGTGTAAGCCATTCCGAAGCCATATCTCATCCAGCGAATCATTGTTCACCCAAGACTTTAGGATGGTGATTACTTCGGCGTTTCAACCTTTCATCTTATTGTAGTTGAATTGAGCAAGCATAAATGGCTCGATAATATCAGAGGTATATGAGATCTCTCAACAGAAATTCATCTAAGATCCACAATGTGAACCGTCCATGTCTTGTTCATTATTTTCATGAGTCCACTAAATTTACTCGGCATCATCTTTTTAAATTTTTGCATACAACGGTTTGCGTGGCTTTCAAAAAACCGTTTTCGCAGGAAAACGTGTTGCAAATTTTTCTAACAAATCAGCTAATCGGGTCCTTGGAATAAACGTAAGATTATATTCTAAAGAACAATTCAGCCGATCCGAATAGTTGGTCTAGATAGTTATCTCGGGTCTTAGACATTGTTCTATACCTTAATACACCCACCTGCAAGTTTCTCAGCGTTATCAAGCTGAATGTTTCAGAGTTTCGATAAGTTACTAGCCTTGAACGACGGTGGAAATGCTCTCACGTGGATCATGCTGTTGAAATAGTGTTTGTTGAGCCAAGTGTAGGCGCTACCCTTGCGACGAAAATGTTTTCGTCAAATTTCGATTGCGAAAGGGAATTTCCAATACCATTCATGAGGTGGACTAGTGTTTGGTAATCACTGGAGGGAAGTTGGCTAAACTCGAATCCCATACCGACCCCAGGCCAGCGTGAGGAGCGCATGGTTGTATACTTACCGCCATTTGCAACGAACAGCTGTGATCAGCATTCGAGATACTTAGCCTCATCCTAAAAAGCCTAGGAAATGAGCAGAATGTCGCTAGTCTCCAACAGTTTAGTCGAAACTCAAGTCGTCTTAGTGCAAAGTAGATTAGACCACCTGGTCTAAGGCTTGGGGTAGGGTCTGCAAATCTGACGGTCTATTCATGTCTAAGCAACTGATCAGTATTCATCCCATAAAAATCGTTGATTCAGTTGGCAACCGACGATATGGAGGTAGAGGATAAACTGGTCATCATATGCGTAATGAACCAAATAAATTTTTTCCTTTTCTTTTCTTTTTCTTGCATATCATTTTTTCTTTCCCCGTGGTTTAACTAATGCACAACTAGCACACGGTCCGCTACAAAATACATAACACTTTTAGCAGACATGTCAACAACCTTTCCTCCCACCGAGCTTCTGTTCTCACTGCTTTGTCTATTCAAAGGGAACCAATCAATTCATTTCGGATCAGCCACGATTAAAATGAGTCTGGCATGGATGATCAACGAAAATCGATTGCTTTGGCCAATGAATCACCGGATAGGCTATTCAAATATGATTTTCAAATACGTATTTGACGGCATAGCCCTGAAGCAACAGAGCACCATGCAGGAAGTTTAGGGCAAAATTGGGATAATGTCCAACTGTAAGGAAAGAAAAAGTTGGGATTTCTGGATGACACTGTCGATAATCTATTTTGTCACAGAAATATTTATCCAGCCATGTTGAAGGCCACTAATGAGGTGACGTTTTCTGTTGGTAAGACTGCTTATTATCATCCTTTTGTGTTTTATAAGTTTTGTGACAATCAAATTACAAAACTTTTAATAACTATCTCTGATTGAAGGTTTGATAAACCGGTACAAAACGTTTCAGTCCTATCCTCAAGCGTAGCCACATATGGTTTAGTTTCAGTCGCGTTGAAAATTTGTCTTAGTTGTGGCTCCAGTTGGTTTATTTTTCATGCCACTCCGATCACTGAGTTTGTCATTCCGATGCCAAATGTTTCATTACTGATCGAGATGATGACATCCGTGCGTGTACGCGTTTGAACTGCAAGATATGTGCTCGTTTCGTGCTTAGTCTCTGTTAAATTGATTTGATCCTAAGAAATCAACTGCTAGCTTGAGAAGTTTGACCCCTTAACTTGTTTGCCGACGTTTCCATTTCGAATATGTGAATACGTAACGATCGGATGCACCTTAAATAGATATATATATATATATTTTACATGGTATTTGCCTGAGTGACCAAAAATTCCCCAGAAGCATGCCACTGGTTTCACGGCTAGCGATGCTCGTCTGGTATTCCTAGGAAATATTGTCTTGTCCAAATATATTTATGCTTTTGCACTCCGAATTGGTGCGCCTCACCATATTTTAATTTGTAGCGCAAGCAGGATGCATAGACGCCATTCGCTGAAGAGTTCGTAGAAGAATCGCAACTCTTATTAGTTATTAACTGTTTGTCAGTTGGGGTGAGCCAACCTCAGGCACGAGGGCGGAATGCCACTAGAATATGTACAATTTGTGAGTGGTTTTTACATATACATATATATATTGAGCCTACGGTCATCGATCAACGTGATTTGATTTCCGGCGTTCCTGGTTAGCATTACCATTTGCTTCTCCTACAAATATGGAGGCAGTCTTATTTGATATTTTTCTGTTGCTTAGGTTATCTTGGATAATTTCAAGATTACAAAAACTATCCGTCCATCTGGTGGTTGGATGATTCAAACTTTCAACACAACCTAGATTTAATTTGCCTCCTCCGGGATCTTCATCGATGAATATGACAGCAACTGAATCATACTTTCTCGTAATTCCTTTGTGTTCCTGAAATCTAGTGCTAACTACCCTTTCGGTTTGATTAATATAGTATATCGTAACCCAGGCACTTTAACTTTCATGTGAAACTTTTTCTGTCTTACAACTCCCAGTGTTTTTCTGGTTTCTAATTTGAACATTTTCACAATTTCGGATGACCTACGAACAATTGTGATTCTTCGAGGTTGCTCTGTGGCAAAATGTTTCTTCTGTTTGACTATACTTGCTGGTTTCTTCCCTAGTTCGTTTCGTATACGATTCTTCTGATGTAGTTTATTGAACACACTTTTCAGTCGAACACCGTAAAGAGTTACGGTTCTTTTTGCACCCCCAGGTTTTTAGTGTCGTCTTGGGTGTTGGCCTCAGTGATTAGTACTTATTCGTACAATCTGTTGCAGTCATCTGCATTTTTAGTTTTCAATACACCCCATGGGTTTAGTGTTATGCACAAGTTCCCTTCATATCACCAATTCCAGAAATGTTGTTTCTCCATCTTTTCATACATTTAGGGCATATTTTGGTGCTTTTGTGTACGAAATTCTAATAATACAACAGTTTTTATCCATATGACTGACCCTATGCTTGATAGGATCTAAGCTAACAAAGTATTTGCTAAATCCTGCATGGCATCTCCAGCAGTGAGATTCCCGGTCATCAGTCAACCCATCATTTTTCCTTTGATTTGTCTAAGTAATTCATCACTGAATTTGAAGTCCGTTTACCGATACATAACCCGTGGTTTGTCCAATGTTTTTGTCTCTAGAGGTTTGCTCGAGTCACCTTCGTCAAGGGCGTTCTTCTTATTAGTTTCTTTGTTAGACATGTAGCAGACCAGATAAAAGATTAATCTACAGAGGCATCGAATGGAAACATTTCCTCGTACCCAACAACGGCTGAGTGTTGACTATACATATCAGCAATTACAGACGTTT
Source organism: Fasciolopsis buskii (assembly GCA_008360955.1). NCBI lineage: Eukaryota > Metazoa > Platyhelminthes > Trematoda > Plagiorchiida > Fasciolidae > Fasciolopsis > Fasciolopsis buskii. Next base: position 180,637 of record LUCM01001418.1, on the reverse strand, counting down.
CCATAGTCGGTTAACCAGTCCGCATTTTGGAATTTCATGGAAAGAGTGGAATACTTTTGTGTTAGTTTGATAATCGGCAGAATTGTGTAATGTCTTTACTATTCATATTTAAACAAAACATTTTTTCGTCATTTCGGGAGGGAAATAATTTTTTTGCTAGACAACTTTTTACTGCGTCATCCGGCTTACTCGGTCACCAGTCTCTAATGACCGGTGCAGTCAGTGGCCTCAGTAAGAAATCCGTTTTTACTTGCTTGTTCTGATTATGTCCCCCCGACTGGTAATTAAACGTTTCTGTCACCTAAACACCAAGATCAGCAATAAGAACTCCATGGAAATCGATCGGTTCTGTCTAGGTCACTTTCAGTGCACCTGTAAACGAACAACCATAACTGACGTGATTAAGCTTACTACCGAAGCCACCTTAATAGTTGGACGAAATTGTCGCAGCTACCATGGCAAACACAACCTGTTCGACTCTATTTTTTGCCACACAGTTGTCCTGCGTTGTCAATTCGCAACCACTTTTTAGACAGACGCCAAGCGAAGTTTGATTATTTGCTCTCCAATTTCCCATATTGTATCTTTAAACAAACCCTCTGGTGTAGGTGTTCACAAAGTAAACTCTTACCGAGACCAGTTGTTCTGTCCAAGTGGCTCCCATTGGCAACAACTAGAAGTAGAAAATTCAGACAACACGATTACTGAATCTTTTGTGAACATGCCAGCTTGCACTTTGATCCATCCGTGTTATAAACATTCCATCCAGAAGACCACTAATCTGTTTGCCGAAGTGACTGATATTTACGACGGACGTTTACTGTGTTTTCCAAATGCCCGTCGGCTCCAAATATTATTTTCGTCCACCTGGTGTTGGGTATTCCTCTGACTACAATGCAGTTCTGTTGACGCTGATTCAAAGTATCAAAAGTGCCCCAAACAGCGTATCAAAATACCATCGACGACAGTTCACTATTGACCACTATAATGTATTTACTCCATACTATGAGTAGCTTCTGTATTCCATCCGTTAGATATCTTTATATAAACTAACAAAATATATTTCCTTTGAAATTTTACATCTCTGCACAAAGATTTTACCGTCAAGGATGAGAAAGTGGAACAGAGGCTACCGAAAAAGAATTTCGAATGCGTGATTGGTATAATCGTAAATATACACCCATGGTTTTCTTTTGCGAACTTTTGCGGTAATTTGTTTACAGTAATTCATATGTTCATCTTTCCAAGTAATAAGCAAATCAGATTGTTGTTTCTCTATTAAGTTGCCTTGAGTAATATTTCTCATCTTCGAAAGCAAATACTAAGCCGCGGACTCATTCTCCAAATCATAAAATATATCGAGTTAAATAAAGTAATTTTATTCCTAAAATTTGATAGTGGTCTGTCATCCATAGTCGGTCTTCTGATCTAGGGAGAGGTTAAAGTTTGATGCATAAACTGAAACTTTAACACTTTGTAAATGAATCGGTCGAATATACTTAAGGCAGGTGTTTAGGTAAAGTAGACGTCTTACGTCTTCGTGGTTGGGGTCCGAAAGACTCGTCAACTAGCTGGCTGGAGACACTGAAAGATATGGCAATGAACCGCAAACAGTGGCGAACATATTGTCATTTTCAATCGAATCAGAATGATTGAAAACACGTACGTTTGTTCAGTTTGACTGTGTTTCGTGTGTTGGCTGCAGCAGCGTCTTATCTTTTCCCACTTGCTTACGTTCCTTCCCTGTTCCCCTTTGATTTTTACTTTTTTGTAGACGTATGTAACCTCGGGGAAAAGTCAGGGGACAGTAAGGCTTGCCTTGCTGTTTGAAGCTGAACGATAATGATGATGATGATGATGATGATGATGATGATGATGATGATGATATACATTCAGCCGGCGAAAAATATTTAGGTAGTCAACTGCATCAGTATATGATAGGCATTCATCAGACATAATAAGTTAAGCTACTTTGAAAGTGGACAGTCGATACGGGATGAACATCTGACAGATTGAACTTAGGACATCTTTGGATGTCTACGATGATATTGGTTGTCTTCGCAATAAATTCGGTCAGAGGCTGACTTACAGGTTGAACTGACAATGCGTTTGGCAAGGATATCCCGTTCGATACGAGTCATAAGCACCTTCTGAATCTGTCAATAATCTACATACGGAGAACAGTGTAGTGGAACGACCAATTCGTTTCGATTTCCCATGTAGTTATGGTGATTGCGAAGTTTTGTCCAAGACAAAAATGATTAAAATATTCATGCGGAATATCACAATTTATTGCCCTTTTGAAAAACCTTGACAAATCTTACGACTCATTTAATCTGACCAAGCACATGAGGCACAAATTTTTGAATTGCATGCATATGCGTAGTGAACACGTTTTCAAACTTGGATCGCATATCAGAATATTGCACCGCATTTGACTAGGACATAAAATACTTGTAGGTAAGACGTTGCCATTTTAGGTCAGATAAAATATGGAAATCACGAGTTTAACAAAACGATCTGTAAAGTTCTATTTTATGAAATAAAATGGAACATGGAACATTTTACCAAAATCCCATTTTCTGAATAATTGTTGAATAAACCGTGAAAACAAACAACAAATCAAGAACTTGTATAATCAAAAACAATCAAGTATACTTGGATTCCACCAGACGGATGTCACACGTGAATAGGCAATTCAGAAAATAGTTCTCCCGTGTTTTTTCATTTGATACAACAACCTGACCACATGGATGATCTGTGCATCAAGTTACCTGGTAGTGTGAAATCAAGAATGGTTAAATCTTATTTTTTAATCCCACTATTGCCATCATGACTTAGTTTTATCTACCAATCGCCTTTGACTTATCGATAAACATCATTATTGTTTGTAAAAGTGTCTGAATTGCCATGAATGGGAGCCAAAGTAGATTAAACACGTGCTTATCCGAATGGGATGTGTATGCTGATGTCAGTAAATGACCATGATTCAGTGGAATGGGCGGCAAAACAACGTTGATGTTTCGTCTAATCAGAGAAGCCACGGGAATTGTTTGATTGGTGAAGATGCCGTTTTTTTGTTTAAACAATCAAAGTTGTAGATCTTGTACCTATTCATAGTGAGTTAGAATCCCCAAAATGGCAATGTGTATTTCACTTTGAAATTTTTAACTGATCACAACCGGCTCCCAGAAACTGATGTCTTCTCAATACAATGAAAAGAATGGTGATGATGAAAGAAATTGGAAGAAAAATAAAGAAGAATTACCCCTTCGGTTGGTACGAACTAGAAATCTGAGGTAGCATTTCAATGATTTGGAAAAGAGACAAGATTTCCTAACAACTGCACACGGACATCATAAACTCAGCCCGTAAAACCATGCAGACGATTACATCTTGGTTCAAAACCAATAAACCTAAAAATTTGTGAAGTTCGCAAGATAGTCACATTTCCTATATGCATGTTTGTGATGCACCACAGACATTCTCATCTACGTGGTTAAAACATCTAAGATATTTGATGAATGGTTTCTCTTACTTATTGAACCATTCGCAAGTAGTGGGAGAACATTTTCACGGAGTTTGACAAACGTTCACGTGTTCCGCATCCCCAAGCCAGTAACGTGTTTTGTAGCGTCTGCATTACTTGTTAGACTAGCCAATATGACCCAGGTAGAATAGTCTACTGGCTACTAAGTTCTATACTATTTTTTGTCTAAACTCAGTATGCACGTACTGTTTTTATTGTTCGAAGTGTAAACACATATAACTTCATTGTGGATTTCATCGGTTAAACGAACTATCTGCTCAGTAACGGTAGACGGTCAGAAAATAAATGAATAAATGCAAAATGGAATGCAAGATAAGTAGAGTGAAACAAATGCGGAATATCCTGGTCCAGCACCACCCTTCGATTGATCCAGAAGATAATTCGATTGAATGCACTTCACCACGTGATAAGACAGTCAAATGCTTACTACATTTTGTGCCCACACCTATTCAAAGAGGTTTGCAATCCTGTAGCATTTGTCAACTCGGTGTGTTCTGTTATAGATACTAACAATTCCCCCTTTGACGTCCTCACTCATGTATTCCAAAATGAGGCAGTTAGATGTTCTGGAAAATAAACTGGGATTGTATTCCGCGGCTGCTGATGTTTTCAAATAAATTTGGTAGCTTCCAACTAGGGAAATGTTTTTTCGAGGTTGCTCTGGTCTCATTGTTGGCACATTTATTTGTAACCACAATTATTTACAAAGTTTAAAGTGTGTACTCCTATTTGCATTTATATGTGCTCACATTAAACCGTCTCAAACTCCATAATTTTTGTTAAAGAGTATCTCGTACTCGGCATTCTTCGCAACTATAGCGATTTGTTTCAAATTATTTTACAGTCATTACACATTAAAGAAATAAAATAAAATGTCGATCACGTCAGAACCTTAGGAGGATCCTCGTTCTTCAAAGTCGCATAATTTTTCAACTCCAGTCTAGCTGTGTATTCACCCTCAAACGAGAAGAATATGCGAGTTGCACAATAAACTTATTTGCTAATCTCATTTCAAAAACAGCGAACCTCGGAAAATAGAGACAAATATTTTAGAATAATAAAATAATACGATTAACTGATATGGAAAACTTACATTCTGCTCACGTTTTTTCTCCTCCATATTATTCCGATACAGAATGCACATTGGTCATTAAAGCATCGTTCCAATCAACTCACTTCCATAGGCTGCTTGTGGCTTCATTCCCCAAATATCTGCCAACTTTTAGATGGGGTAGAAGAACTACTTTGGCCTTGAAGAAAAAAGTATCCAAGTTTGGGAAAAGCGATCATGTTTCCCTAAACATTTTACCGCATCTTATGAGGATCTTTGCAATCATTGAGGAGGACTCACCAACCACAACTCTAGAATATGGACGAGGTTTGGATGACCCAGTCTGCAAAATTATTGACACTGCACAGAAATTAGCTAGACTTAGAGCAACAGTCTTGAAAAGTACCAATGTACTCATTTTGGCAACTGATTAGCGTTAAATGTGTTTATATTAGTCATCTTGATGTTAGTTATTGCTAAAAACATCAGAGCCAAATCATTTAGAATTCATTCATTCTTGACTACAAGATTGTTTCTATTTATTTTAATACAAATTATAACTGGAATAAAATAACATTTTAATTTTTTACCTTCCAAATCGAGAACTAACCATTTGACTGGCGAAAGTGATTTTTCTCTCACTGTGGCCTTATTTTTTTTTGGCTGTACGATAGGCCTTTTATCTTCCTTTGTTGAGTCGTTCTTAGGTTTTAATTCTAAGTGACATACACTTGTCTTTCGGGAGAAAATGCCGGTTTTCTAATAACATTTATTCCGCGATTTCTTTTGACGCTTGATATATCATTTGTTTGCATATGCTTGTTTTAACAGATAAGAGATGTCTACATCTTCGCTCATTCGGCATTTTCGAGAGTTTTCGGTTTCAAATCCATCATGCTGCTCGGCCATTTATGTCCTGGTTTACTTCCTCGTGTACGGCCGCATCAATTCTATTTCGGCATCACGATAGAAACGAAGCACTTACTGCACCCGATCGGGGATTCGAATCTTCTCTATTCTATCGATCGGGGGAACTTGTTCAACAGCAACTTCGAAATCTAATGGGACACATGTTTGGATGTGACACGTTAAAAGTTTTTTACTTTTTGGGCAAAATTCCCTTGGACTTCTGAACGAATTTGCCAAAAATGGTTATTCGTCATCTTCGACCGTTTAACACTGTTTGATTTTGCATCTTCCTCTGAAATTTCTCAAAAGAAATGCCATTGTTTTTCAATTTACAGACCAAAAATGTTCATTCATACTCACAACTTAATTCTAGCGTTTTTGACTTTCATCCTAGAACTGGCTTGATTTTGGCCAGTAAGCAAGCGTGAAGATATATATGTGTTTCGAATAAGTTTCACCTGGCTCACGCAAAATTTCCATTTTCGTCCTTCTCCATAATTTTGGCAAACGACAAATTTCATACATGGTTATTTCCGGCAAGACTAACATTTATTTCCCGCTCTCTCATTCACATCATCCATCTAATGGTAAATTGGTTTGTCGTTTACAAACCACAATTCCAAATGGAAAACTCTAAATCAATATTTCCGATGTGAAAAAACCGACCATGCTAGCGCATTTTTAACGTGGCATCCTTTCCATTTGTCATCAGCGCCCATAAATGGCATCTAATAAAACGCACATTTCATATGGCTTAGAAAACTTGCACAAAATGCAAACTTTATTAGTGAACAGATATTGTGACGTTAATAAAGCATCTTTAGTTTAGAAATGCGTTAGTGTGAATTCACTATTATTCGAAGGCAAATATTGGTCCAGTCGAATTATTCAAAACTTGATATGAAATCTGGAGATGTTGGCTCCAGTCTTTTACAGCGACTCGATCTACAAATACTAATATCGTTTGCGTTATTTTTCACTTTAGCTGCGGATACAACGTTGCCAATATCGGCAGGTAAAATTCATGATTCGGTGAATAAACAGGGTCCACAATCCAAGCGATTTTTCAAACTGATAAATCATTCTCAGCCCTCACGGCATGGAACCGTAAGAAACTCGGCTTCGTCAATTGCGAGATATGTACAAGGTACGCCAAGGAAACCAAAACTCTCTGATAGTGAAGAAAAACAAACCTTTCTGATCTCTCAACCAGAACTTACAAATACATGGACGCTGACTTTGCTTGCTTGCGGCACACAGATTCAATAAAGCACACTCATTCAGGGTTGCATCATCGTGTGCATGATCAATGATGCTCAACTGAATCCGAAGTACCTGAGTGATATACGATTTGGTCGGATTTCACACACGATGGCCCCAATTTGTACGTGGCCGAGGAAATGTGCTAGGCTGGACTGTGCTCATCACGACCATTCACGGACCCGTGAATGGAGGTGCTTGACAAAGTTGGAATGCAAACGGACGAGACCAGATGGGTTAAGACCACCTAAATCTCAGGCGACGGTGCAAACGCGAAGGGAATCGAGTGCAAACAATGTCCATCGGTACAATGTTTCTTCCTTGCAGACAAAGCTTAGTTCGTCTTGTTAAGCGCGTCCGGTACCAGTTTGTCAGCTGCATGTAACAAGTTCAAAAGGTTACATTCTAAGAAATAGAAATTCCACCATCCATTATGAGGAGACCGTAGATTCTAAAACTCTTTGAGTGATTTCCTTAACCTTCTCCAATGTTCATGCATTCGGTTTGTAGACCTTGAGTTTCACTCGGTTCCATAGGAAGAAGTATATCGGGATATGACGAACAGATCTCGCACTTTCCCATTCAATCCACAAACTCGAAAAATATCTATCACACCACAACCGCGCAAGATTGCCAATTACCTCCATTTATGGGTCCGTGAATGGTCGTGATGAGCACAGTCCTCGGCCAAGTACAAAATGGGGCCATCGTGTGTGAAATCCGACCAAATCGTATATCACTCAGGTACTTCGGATTCAGTTGAGCATCATTGATCATGCACACGATGATGCAACCCTGAATGAGTGTGCTTTGTTGAATCTGTGTGCCGCAAACAAGCAAAGCAGCGTCCATGTATTTGTAAGTTCTGGTTGAGAGATCAGAAAGGTTTGTTTTTCTTCACTATCAGAGAGTTTTGGTTTCCCTGGCGCACCCTATAGTAACCTTCCTTCATTTGATTGCCCCTAGTTGAGCATTAATTTAATTTTATGACAAAGCGTCATCAATCCACAGACAAACCTCATGCACGCAGATATTACAAACGTGCGTTTGACCTGTTGTTGGTTGGGTTAGCCTTCCCCGAATCCACTGAACTGGTCAACATATTTCGTTTCAGTCCTGTTGCTCCGTACCTCGTTTCACAAATATCTAATAGATTCGTTGATTGAAAGCGAAGGTCTCATTTAACAGTCTGCATCTCCCATCCTTAAAATTCAACTTAAAACTAGTTGAGCTAATCCGCTGTAAGTTGTAGGGTGGATAAATTTATTTAATCTGGTCCAAAAGATTAACTAACTACAAATGCGGTAGTGCCGATACCAAGGGATACTTTCATAATCCTGCCCTAGATACTCATGAACAATGAAAGCTTGGCTTTCACTCGTCGTTAATATTGCTTCTGGTTCAGAGTGAATGGTACATATTTATATATTACATGTGCCATTATCCTTACTACGTCGGTTGGCTATTTTGTAACTACAAGGACACCGACGTTGTCAATGTAGCTGATGTACAAAACGATTATAGTAGTGCTCCGGGCTTATGGTCTGTCTGGCATCAACTCAAAACCCTGACGGGCCAATGAGATGAGCCTAACCAGTGGAGAACCGAACTCCCAGATCGTGCTATCCCTATTTTTGACTAACTACAAACAGTTACTGAAAAAGACGACTTTCGTTTTTCTCCAGCAAGCTGACTTTTTAAACGGTGTTATTAGTAGTTTAGTGAAAGAATACCGATAAATGGTTGTGTTCGTCTTGTGCTGATGTTTACCGTTTTAAAGGGAAACAAATGCAACCGTATACAGGCAGCATAAAATCCATGAGCATTCAACGGAAACATCTTTTTCATCTTTTATCTTTTATTTCTTTTAATAATGAATCGTCAATGCACAATTTTTCATGAAGGGAGACGCGACCAACAGAGGGCTGCCAAGCGATGAACTAATTTGTGCCACTTCTTTCTTTCCCAAGCTTCACCGATTTCGTTCCTACGTAGGCTGTTATGCATTCCGGGTGTCATCGGAGCCTGTCAAATGACAGCAATCAACGGTACAAATCAGGAGGATTGGACAGCTGTCATCCTTACCAGCGAATATGCATGTCCTTGACAGAAGTAACCCCTCAATTGTCATTGGGGTAAAACTTTACCCACCAGTGTAACTTATTATTGGTTCATTGGTCCATGCAAACTAACTGGCATGACCCGCCCGTCAGCATTATATAGGGCAATTAATGAAGTATCATTAGACATTTTTAGGAAAAGAAATGTCAGTTACTAATAGCAATGTCAGATGATGGTAATGCTTCCCTACTCTTTGTTACTTAGCCATAGAGTGAAAATCAGCCTAAATTCTGTCTGTCTTAGCTGCTTCGAACATTCTTTGGCAGATCCATCTTTCATCAAGACAAAAACCCAACTTTTTTCAATCCGGTATGCATTTCAGTTAATAATTGTAGAAAGCAAATTCGATCCTCCTGTCCGAATCCAATAGATCGCATGTCGGATATCAATATATCCAACCTACCACTGCATGTTTGGTGCACGCGAAAGGAAATTCAACATCCTGATTGGCACAATACGTGGGTAGAAAAGGAAAAATACTAAAGACGACGTGGCTAGTTTTGCCGTTTTGACAAAGGTCTAAGAAATAGAAACACGCAATACTTGTTCGAATAACTCCGTTCTGTGAATTCCTGAACGACCAGAATGTGGTATAGCGAAGGGAAACACGAATTGCACGGCACAGACTCCATATCGATAGGGCCACGTAAAGTAACGAAACAAAGTATAGATCGAGACTTATTCACCATCTTTGGAAGCAAAGGGTACTTTATTCTAGTTTTGTTAGGGATAATCGGCCCCATGTGTCAAAGATATCACAATGAGACTTGGACCCCTATCAGATTTTAATGCTTGTTACCTTGGTGAGATTCCCTTCTCGTCACTTGAAAACAACTGAAAATACATAAAAAGAGAAAAATGTTGACCACTAGACTACTGAAGATGAATGTGAACAACTGTTTGAACAACAACACCGACAACTTGAACATAGCACAAAATGGCGAATTTCATGCTGCTCAAAAACTGAATCGTTATCAATCACAGACATATTGAAATCTGATATATACACAAACAAAAATCACTTTCTACATCTGAATGATAAAGAAACGGATGATATTGTTCCGCAATGATAGCCAGAATGACCTAAATGTCAGACAAACAGCTAATAGGTTTAGTGAATATTCCCGTCCGAAGTAGACGCAACGTACACAACACAAATGGCAATGACCAACAAATCGAATCACAAGGTGAAAATTTTAATTTTGCTTTATGATTTCGAGTTTTGTTCTCATTTTCGATTGATTTCAGTAGCCCGGTGCCACACTCAGTCGGTATGGGGATGTTATATACATATAGATATAGGCATAGATAGATGGATAGACAGACATATGGATGGATAGACAGATAAACAGGTAGATGACAGATGTAATGGAATTAGCAGTACTATTCGTCCACATTGTGGTGATCAAAGCTACGCAGCGAATGTGACCGAAAATTCCTTCCCGTTCTTCATCGTTGCAAGTAAATGCTTTCAGCAGCCCAAGTTTCCATCGATCTCAATGGCTGAAGCCGTAAGCATTTGATTATACAAACCTTTGCTATGGTCCCTCTCCCCCAAAGAAGCAGTTCGTTGGAACAATAAACACCTACTGTTCCACGCCCCTCAACTAAACAGAGGACAATAGGACAAATGTCACCCATTGTGCTAGTCCACGGTTAGATCTGGACCAAGTGTGTATACCATTTCCGCCTCTGAAGTACCGAATTCATCCTGCCGGCTTTAATTCATTAACTCAATTGTTACTTGCCATATCTAATGAGAAATGATAGCATGATCATGATTCCTTAAAACTGAGGTTTCCTGTGTTATTCTATGAGGTTTCGTAGCCAAATGAGGACGCTAGTATTGCCTGTCACGTGCTGATACAACTACAAACGGGTCATCAAGTTAATGGTGACAATGCAGCATTCAGAAACTGCACAAAATTTTATTTTCGGTTTCATTCATAGTAGTGTTTACTACAGGAGGTCTACAAAACAAAGTTTGCAATTTTCTTGTGATAAAAGAAACGGTTTTGCAAAGTTCCATTTCTATATGGAGATTCGCATGAAACGGTTCAGTTGGTGCGCTAGTGTCAGTAGAAGCAAGGCCAATGTTACGCTGTCTACAGGTAAACGGGTGACCGTTGGGTTAGTCTATCTTGAACTGTTCGAATTCGCATGATTTTTACCGTCTGTATCTTGGCCGGAAGGCAAACCGGGAGTGGGCAAATCGGGCTGAGTCTCAATCGGGTGAATCAAGAAAACAACACCTACGGTGAAATTGTGATCCTGTGAAAACAGCACATGGTTATACTGACGGTGCACTCCGATGAGGATAGATTCTGAGTGAGACAATTCCGTTGTTCACATTCCCCACTCCCTGAATGGAGTGTTGACCTACTTGGATGAATGACTGCGTAACAAATAAATTCCACTAATAAAATTTTCACCAATGATTATCATTATGTAACTTAAAGAATAACAATTTTTGAACTACTACTTTCCGGTGAGTTGTTACACGGTTTATAGAATCGAAATTGATTTAGATTCTCCGGTCAAGTCGTTTGAAACATTAGGCACTTTAAAGTCATTTCACCATTAATTACGGGCGGTGGTCAAGCATCTGACTATGAACATCTCGAGTTCGAATCCTCCCAAAGCCGGCCGACATTCCTAAATACCATCCCAGTGTTGGCGACAACCTTGTTCTTAAAAATGATGTACATTATAGTATCATTAGTAAAAGTAGGAAAATGAATTGAGAGTGGAAAAGAAAGGCAAGTTAACAATAGAATAAATCAATAAATGAAAATGACCAATTAATTCCGATCTGTTTCCAACAGTCGACAAATTCGAATAGTGCCCAAGAATAATGACAACTGCCAACTAGGTACCTGTAAAGCAACGTTAGAATTTCCTGTTGGGATTTAGTTAGACAAATTACCATAGGTTTTCCTTCACTAATCACATTTCCTGAGCTAATTGAACTAATATGGCTGAACATTGCAACAAAAATTGATGCAAGCAACATGTTCCCTGATATTTTGCCTCATCCGTGCCGAATTCAAAAACCTTTTACGGATAATCGGTAATAATCAAACGAACAATTCTCGGGACGTCCCGTTTCTGAAGGTCACTGGACTGAATCCGACAGCGGCCGGTTACATTCTGTTCATGTATCATTGTCAGTTCAACACCAATGTCCTCCCGAAAATAGTATGTGCTGTCTTGCAAATACCAAAGGATTGAAAATATAGCAGGAGGTAGTACGACAGTAAGAAAAGTGAGTGGTTTGCTCTTTCCGTACAACTGAAGACTCGATTTCTTTCATCCACCGCAGGTGAGCTCTGCTGGTTTGATTTGGCTTAAATTTTGCATTCTTTTTAATGCAGGGGATCTGGTAAACAACCATATTCTTGTTTTGTCCTTTACTTCGGTTTTGTAAAGAGTTGGCAAGGCACATGGTTTCCTGGAAGGACTAGATGGCGAATCTAGTTTTTGGTCGTTAGTGAAAAGACTAAACTCCATAAATTACAAAATGAGATACCGTGTTTCTGATCGCTTGACAGTCAGCAATCACTAATTATTTTGTTCAAAACAGGATGAAAACATCATGATTAGTGTGTTTTGTAAGATCTCGATTTCACGATGTTTCTCTGGCAACTGGGATGGAAAACATTCAACACCGTGGTGATTACAATGTCGTATTTTCTCCCGAACTTATGTTGTGTTCGTCCGCGGGAGAATCGATGTGGAACTTGAATGACAGTGACAAACGTCCCCGCGAGTGAACTCATGCTTCCCAACACACATGTTAAACAAGTTTTGGCAAGCGACACAAAACCTCTGAAAGAAATCCACGGAGGTTAGTCATTTTATTGATAAATCTCGATTGTTTTCAAGTTCGTGGGATTCACATACACATACCTGAAACGTGATTGCAGTGGAAGGGACGTGTCCCATAACGTGGTGGTTGGTGGTGGTTGGACCGATAACAGTAATCCTGAAACTTGGAGTGGCACAGAAATATATAAGAAATATATAAGGTCACCTTAGGTCAGATGTGGCAACGAGCCAAATGACATCAAGTTCACGTAGTCCTGAATCGCGTATGATACACATTCCTTGTTGGGGCTGGCTATTCAGCACCAATGTAAAAGATGTTGTCATTGTCATTCTTGTTCAATGAATCTCATATTTTCTTCCAGTTGCATTTGACGTCTTAGTAAGACACCCAGAGGCATGAATATGGGTAATGCTATATGAAAATCCCACAATCCAGTTGTTTATTTCACTCTCATTAAAATAATCGAAACGACAATTTTCCCTGTACAATACGACAACCTGTGGCATATTTTGAATTTTATTGTGTTGAGATCGAATTTACAGCCCCGAAAAAGCGATTTATGATTTTCGATTCCCTCAACTAGCCATTTGAGTAGTCTAACTAGGCCAAGTCTGAAATATATTCGATCTCGGCCGGATTTGAACCCGTGAATATGATTCAACTAGACCATTTTCACGCTCTTTCTGTGCCCTATTTTAATACATCTAAGATCAAACATGAGATGACTGATTGAAATCGTCTGTGGAACAACGAATTCACCTAACTTTTCTGAGCGACATCACCACGTGAATGATTGAGACAGGCGCGTAAAAGTGCGAAACGCATGGAAAATGTATCAAATCCTCAAATAATATTTCCCCTTCATGATAGTTTTTATCTGGGACATCCTACTTGTTGTTCCATAAGTAACAACGTTTGCGTCAAACCTTCGTCATGAATATCAAACTTCGAATCACTCAATTAAGGCAACAAACGCATACGATTGGCTCATAAGTTCTCGTCTGCGATTGGCTAACATACAAGTATATCCGAGTCGAGTAATTCTTCAATTCGCAAAACAACGTCCATCCAGAGTACGGATATGTGAATAACAATGCAAAATAGTGAGTTCCGAGGCTATGCCTGGCCTTTTTGTTATTCACCGTCTGCGAATTGGGCAATGTACTCAGAGTGACAGGAATGCGTATCGTGTTTTCGCGTGGCTTTTTCGATTTCACTTTATTCAGTTGTAAACTTTCCCGAATAGTCAGTTTAAACTTGCTTTGGAATTTTTCTGGAAAACCGCAGGTACAGAACAGTGTTGCCAGTATAACTTCCTTTACTTGTAATTGTTGCCAACTTGTATCATTATATGTTTCAGCTAGAAGATATTAGTAACCGACCGACAGAGTTTGGAAAACAAGCCGTTGGTAATTGTTGTATATGGCGTTATTGCGCTGCACTGTTGACATGGGACTAGCACATGTACAGGTTGCAATAATAAGCAGTAGTGTCTGATGAGCTGGTACAATGTGAATCGGCAATAAGTGTGGCCCAAATCTGTTGCAAGTCTCCTCTTGAGACACGTGCAGATGGCCCAGTAACTTTATTAGTACACCTTGTTTCAGTTGACTTTTGACGTTTGTGTAAAGTAACTTTACTTAAAAAAGGTTGAAAAATTGCGCTCTGTTTTCCCTTAATGTAAATTTTCTCAAAACGACAGGGTTAAATTCGCCTCTTGGCTATGACTACCAGCTGTTTCGGAATAGATTATGCAACATCCCTTTGTGCATTTTTCCGGTGTGAAATCCCTTTACTGATCGGCCGACTTGGCACTTATCCACGAGTGTTTCTGCCCCCATTTTCGGTTTCGTTGACACGTCGTCTAATAAGAGCGGTAGATATTGTTGTGTCCAAATAATTCTTCCTTCATTGTGACCAATGGAAGTGTCTTAATTCAATGCAAAATATGTTACATACTACATTGTATTCACAAAATTATTCAGAAACGTGATAGACAACAACACTGCTTACCAGTATCCAGTGGCCACCGAGCGTTTAGCATTGTTGATTGGACTTGAACAACACCCCGGGGAAAAATCCTTCCGCCGGAGACTGAACAGATCAGTTAGTAAAGTACAGTGTTCTGATACCTCTTATTGGAAACTGAGTAACAATTTGCTATATGATAGAGAACTCTAATCTTGCCTCATTTTTAGTATAGGCCAACAATGGCGAACAGGACGAAAACCTCCCTGTTAGACTATGTGACAAACAATCGTGGGTCCTGATATCGCATCCCGGAAGAATTTGCGCTAAGGCTAACACTGCCCAAAGATCAAAGGACTGGACAATAATCTGGTTATCTTTGATAGTGTTTCATTTCGGCATAAAGAATACCTTTTTATCAAAGCATATGCAAAAATCATCTACGGATTGAAATCAAGAGCCACATTTTTGGAGGGCTATTTGACTCCTTACCCTTACCTCTGATAATGGCGATTGTTGAGATGAACAAACATAGTGCTTTAACGACAGCCTCTGGAAACATAAAGTAACCGTTGTTTGTATAGATCAAATGCGCACCACAAAGCACCTTTTGCTCAAACAAAATTAACATATTTTAACTAGTTTTTACAAATATGGATGCGTAAAAATGTAGTGTTCAATAGGAAATTTTCTCCAGCACTGTAGAAACTCGGATGCAAACCTTTCAGTTTATGCTTTCAAAAGAGAAATTACAATATCCTCGGTCAAAATCAATCAAAATTTTTGCATCGCCTGAAATGAACGGTCTAACTCAGACTACACTAATCACTCATTTGTTGTCTCGACAAAAATGCGTAATAGATTCTTGACCAAAGTGTTTTTATTCTGATTATACCAGCTCATGTGCTATCACATTCGCAGAATATAAATATCATCCATCTTTTTTTGGTGCATCACCGATGCCCAAGAAAAAACTCGAAACTGAGGTGACTATAGTATTATTGATTCATTTATCCGTTGATTCATGTTTATTTTAACTGATTAGACTTCCAGCCATCCTTTTCCGAAAAAAATTTAACGTGATAACGAGAAGCTGAGTTTCTACAATTTATTGTTTTGAATAGTTAGCTGAAATCATCGTTTTTATAAACAACGTTTCACATGCTTGGTATTCGAATGAAGGCACTTGTAAGTGGCCAATTCCTACGGCAGTTAGTAGTCTCAACTTTCGACTTTGTTCTCAAAGAAATGAAGTAAACAAAAGAAAAAGTATGCGTAGAAAATGAAACTAATTATTCTAATTGCTAGTACATTAATTCTCCATACATTTTTCCGATTCCGTTTTGCTCATGTTGTGCATCTGACCAAATGGCCGAGGTTGGCCTTTTTGTAATCTGTAAAGCAGAGTCTTAATTGTACCTCAGTAACCTATTAAATATATGTTATTATTCACACATCTACATTATCCCTCTCGAAATTGGTAGATTGAATTTCTGGAAAAAATCAATACTACTCTCGAAGAATTGTAAGCCAGAAGTTTTCCTTTAACTGCGTTAGTCGGGAAGTGAATTGAACTAGTTCCTCGCATAATACATTTTATTTCCCGAAAGTGTTAGAAATTGTTTTGTGAAACGATAACTATTGGGGCTCAAATTATTCGCCAGAATCTTGAGCTTCAAACGTTTTAAATGAAAGTATCAGAATTATATGTTTAATTGTGTTTTGCTGTGAATCTACCGCTCGTTTACAGTTGGTATCCCAGCAGCCACTGAGAAATTAAGGTTGAAATGCTAGTCCGAATAAATTGAGAACAATCAGGGAGATCTTTGTGAGCGTTCAACCCGTTTCTCGGACTATGCAAAAATCACAATTGACGACCAGCCACACAGTCGACGGGTGCAACTAGTGACGAATCCTGCACTGACTGTGACCTATCTACACTCCGAATGAGTACATAATAACGCTCACTAGCCAATACGGAAAGTTGACCTTGGGAACATTCATTTCCAATTTGTTACTGAACCACAGATCATATCAACCCCCTTCACCCACTTCGAGTAAACACTGAAAAGCGTACCCTCGGTCTTCGTTAGTTATTGTTAGGTCGTTCAGTTAAACCAATCGGAGTGTCATCTGTCCTCATAATGAACGACTTTTCGAACGGAGAACATCGACGATGTCCACAAGTGATAAAGTCACCCAGTTCACCTCTCCAAACACGTAATCAACCCGGAGCGAAGTTCGCTTTGAAAATGCCATGACCGTCGAAATTATCCTAGGTATATTTGGCCCCAAAACAGCGAAAAGTCGAAGCATTAGATTAGTGGGTTATGCAGCGCCTTTTGGACAACCTGACTGTATCAGTTGCTTTTCTCATGAAAGCACAAATCGGAAGTCTTGGAGTCCTGATGTGGTATAGACTAAACATAAACAAAACAGAAGCTTGAATGAAGATGGAACATCATGAGTAGGGGTTGAAAAACGTGGGGAAAAGGTTAAAATCTTTCTCCGGAAAACCAAGGATAGATGATCTGAGAACGAGCGACTACGTGAAAACGCTAGCCAGACAAACAACAACCATTACGCCTTCTTATTCAGTATGACGGAACTGAACAATCCAATAAACATCTTATTGGATGGGTCATCTGCAAACCGCACACATCATTGAGATCGGTAAGTGAACACTTCCGATGCATACATAGTATCTGAACAGAGGGACGTCCTTTTCTCTAAATGACCGGACCAATTTAACCAGTATGGTTATTTGTCTTAAGCCTGCACAGTCGGCAAGGTTTTACTCAACCTCTTGTCTGTATGTCCACTGTGCAGCCATCAACAGGTCTTGAATCGTGTTCGATTTATGTATGGATGCGTTCACAGTTTATTGTCTTTTGACTCGCAACAACTTCCTCGGTCAACCTCTGTAATCATTCGATAACATAAAAACAACGGAACGTTTGCATTTTCTGTTTTCCTTTCTACGTCAAAGCTTATCAACCAATTCCCGTATACAAACTAAAAGAATGAACAACAGGAAATCGTAGCTTGTAGCTTAGTCTTCTGGTCCTCCACCACCAATTTTTGTTTTTACTTCTCTTGAAAAAACGTCTGATAGAGAAACGGATGCGACAGAATGAACACGAATTAATTGCAGCGGAGGCCAATTCGTCTTGTTTTTAATTCGGCATGAAAGCATCTGATGATATTATACAACCAATTCTGTAAGATTGTTCTACTAGCTGACAATCACTAGTCACGCAAATTTCCTATCAAATGGGGCAAGAAAACTGATGAACTGAAGAAAAAAGCACCTTCTGGAAAATGCCACATCGGTCTTCCTTTTCTCGTTTGAAGTCGATGTTGTATTTTGGGAGTAGTAGTTTGTTACGCGAAAAGAATTTCCCAGTAGGTGAAGTTTAGAAAATATAGTTGGAGAAAGATTATTAGATGCGGACATTATTCAATAATTTTCGCTTATTAGCTTCCTATACGTTAAAAACCGCCAATATAACAGTTAAAAAAGGTTTATTGGACCAGATCTGAAGAAGGGGCTACCAGGAACATTTGTGAATTGAAAATTGCGGGTCGAAATATGCGTTTGCACGGTTTCATCGCCAAAGCGAACCAGACTGATAATATTTTCATCAAGCGACTTCCAATTGACAAATGCTGTAAGCTATCCTCTGCCAAAGACTGAATTGTCATATAAGCTTACTACTACTGTTAGTGATACATGATGTGTGTGATAATTTCTAGTGCTTGTAATACTAATGTTTTACTGCACCGTCTCGCACGTTATTACCGACCTCAGCCAAAATTAGCCGTATTTACTTCAAGAATCTTCGTAGCTGATCAAGCAATTTCCATTGTCTTACATGTCTTTTCAGGGGTTCATCTGCTAGCAAACAGTGGGAACCTAATAACACTTGCACACAAAAGGGATCACATCTTACGTCAACGCACACGAGATCGTATTAAATCAGCTGAGTGTCATTTTCTAATAGTTTTGACGTAGCATCTAAATAATCTGGGAAATGTCACAGTGATGTGTTGTAATTAACTTTGGAAGTTGTGACTGAATAGTTCAATTCAGATATGTGCACAACTTCAAGGTTTAGGGCATGTTAAATCTAGTTGATGCAAAGGTCGTCTCATTGCGCTTTTTATTAACCGTAAAAGATGAATCTGGTCCTAAACTATTTTGGCATTTACTTGCATTTTTATGGGAAAACTTAATTTTGTTATTCACGTTGCTCTGTTTATCAGATATTTTCCACTTTCATCACCAAAGTTTGGTCCTAACGGCGGTGTATTATGAAACGAAAAACGATGAAACAGAATTTGATTAAAATCAGTCACCCTGGGAAATGGTCACTACATTGGGTTTTGTCAAAACCATCCTTTACTTTGGACTTGTTAAGTTGTCTTCTGTCAACGTTCATAGTTACCTAGAAATCCTCGTCCAACCATATCTGTCACTTCATACTTTACTTTCACCTTCAACGCCCTGTGAGGCGATACTTCAATGCTTAATCTACCGAACGATAAAAAACAGTTTTGTTGCAAATAAAATCCGCCTTATTGTGTGGCGAACGGACAAAAATGGTCTTTCAGTTATACGTTCCCCTAGAAACTAAAAAGTGAATAATGAGGAAAATTTGTCCTTTACTTTAAACATTTGTGAGACACCAGACTTATGACAACGGGAATCTTTCCGAGCCAATTTACTAACTTTCCTTGAGTCATTTTTTGGTTCACTTATTCCTGGCTAAGAATAAATGCTTTTCGCGCAGTTCGCAAGCCCCATTTCTGTGAGTTTTTTCACAGTCCTCGGTTTATTTCAAAAATCAATTGATCACCGAAATGACAGACAACGTAAATTGCGCTTTTATCACCCGTGGCTGTCCGCTTTGCCACCAAAAGCCACATGTTTGGGGAGTTCACAAATATCCCTTCCTCATAACATACTAGGTAGACGAAAAAAATCCAATTTGCCAGATCTCGGTATGCATGCTTTCCGGGTGTGACTACTTTGAACCTGATGACAAGTTCTTAAATCTGAATCAACTTTAGGTAACCTAACGCATTTCCACTAATATTTTCATTCCTTTCAAAAATACTGCTGGTTGTTCTTTGAGATTCGATGTTGAATTTCCGAACAACGGTGTGTGCACCGACTTTTTGAATCCGGCACGCGTACAGTTAGTTTTCTCAACTTAATTAGCTGTCCCTGTGAAAGTGTCACTAGTTTTAACATGAAAATTTCGGATGAAACTGTTGTAACCTGTTTGTCTTTTTGTTAGCCACTAATGAAATGCTTCCACGATTCCCGATTTATTTTTATTACACTTAGTGTTTGCGTCTATGTACAAGTTATGAAGGAAACTCATTTGAGGGAAATGCGAATAAATGTTTGAGCATATTAGGTCGTTGGACTCAAGATTGCTCGGAGATGTGCAAGAATTTTGAAGTAACAGAATGAGAGAGAACAGCTTGGTGACATGATTTCGGATCATGGTGGCTGTCATTCAATCAACAGATGCCGATTCGGCAAGTATCGTTTCACTCAAAAGTGTACCTTAGGAAATGGGTTAACTCCAGTGTCTTATTGATTGGGAAACTGTAGGTTAACCCAGGTTTTTGATGGTGACATCAGTCCATTGGCAGAAAAATTTCTATCAGGGCGAAATTTTGATTCGATTTAAAGTGCACGCCAAACTGAAGGTCATTCAGACGTACTTTGTTAAGCCATTATATTGCTGTAATTGCGGCAGGATAAAAAGTTAGTAATAGAAATTTATCCTGATTTCCAAATGTTAGGTACAACACCGAAATTTTTCAGTATACTCATTTCAATGTTTTGGAGTAAGTTACTAAGGTATCTTACGGTAAAATTTCAATTCAAACATATTTTGGAGCCCAAGGAATGAACAAAGGTAGCGCAAGGATGAATTCGTTTCCTAAGTCACCAGTAACATTATCATAACTCGTCTGATATCGCAACAGGAGAGACTTTCACTTTGCTCCTAAAAAAGGGAAAAGAATGTGAATCTATCGTATCCGACATTAATTCATATGAAACAGATATTGAACATGCAACAAAAGTTACCCCTGATCAGCTCGAATGCAAATTCAACTTTGAACTGACTTCATTTCCTCGCTAAATTAGTTTTTGTGGAAGAAGCTTCCGATGTGACATTTTATTGTAAAAATGAAGTAACTCTGAGATTACTTTTGATATTACTGATTTCGTCCATGAAAATTATGCTCTTGGGAAAACTTATTTCTTTTATATGACACCAATGTTGGCCCTATTCAGTTTCAAATGCGGGAAGAATTTTAAACCAACCAATGGATTGAAGTCACTGTTTTATTCGTTACATTTTGATGCCAAAAATTTCCCAGTTCTTCGGTTACTGTTTCCTTATCATGGTAAGCATGTAAGCGATTAAGGCAGCGCACCCAAGCAACCGTGACACAAGGTCAACTTTGATGCAACCCAAGATCCTCCCTGAACGAAATTTTGCTAGAAATCAACCATAATTATTAGTACCCAGTTGACACGAAATGCCTCTATTTACAAATAATTATCGTCAGCTCATTAATACATGTGCAGCCATGCGTAGAATACTCGGTAAACTAAGGGATTTTGCTGAGCAAGCTATTTCGCTTTCATCCGTGGATCTCAACTAGGACGCATTCTAAGGTCTTTCTTAAGATTCATAGAATTTCCATGCTTCAGTAGGGTTTTATTCTCCATGTCCCGACGTATTTATTTAAGCATCCAAGGTCCCCTCATGCATGACTGGACTTGTGACAGTCCACAAACGGATTCGTTAAAAGAGGCCTGAGAAGGAATACATGGTATTTACACCTAGCAAGTACTAGAGCCTTAAAGACACGAACATTGGAAATTACTGAATGCGTCACAGTCGCCAGCAACTAATAGATGCTCATGCACATTTAAGTGCATGAATTTTTACTTATTCAGTCATCAGAATAGGTATATGTTCAAGCATGTCTTGCAAACAGAAATATGCATATCCATATAAGTTTACATGCAGGTATCTATGTATGCAGTTTTGTCAGCATGCATGCATTCACGGATTTACCTAGACAGACATACATAAGTGCATTTTTTGTTCATAACTGAATATAAACGACAATCATATGATTTGTGTCAAAGAAGTCATCTTGAATGCTTATATCACAATGATAGTATATGATTTTCATTGTCCAGACATCTCGGTTATTATTGTCCTGGACCAGACCAGGCCTGAAGTCTTAAATAATTACCCGCATTCTGGTTTCAGGATATGTCGCCCTGAAACTGTTAGCTCTAAATGGTATGTCACCGAAAACGAGCACAAAACTGGCGAAGCGAATGTGTTCGCATTTGCAGTTCACTGAATTCAGTCGAAAGAATGTCAAACCAAACAAAGACTGTAGATCAAGATATCATGGTTATCGTTACCGGCAATAAGATACCAGACCGGGAGATTTCGTAAAAATTACTTGTGATAAGTGGATAAACGGAAACTGTTGACTAGCATTAGAAATTCTTCGAACCACAACCCGCTGGTTCTCCGGGTGCAGTCGTCCAGTTTAAACAAGTGCCAATTTAAGACGGCAGCCAATGATTGCTGAAATTTAAATGAAATTGTAGCGAAATGTAATGAAAATTTGCTGAGCTGACTGGCAAGCTATGAACTGTTTCTGCTGAAGACACGAATTCATGAACTGCGCGAAAAGTTGTGCTCGCAAAACTATCGAAGCCGAGTTCGTTGAGCAGCTGTCAATGACTAGCAAACGGCAGAATATTTGCAATCTAAACACCAAGCCTAGCGATCAGAATTTCATGAGAACGACAGAATTACTTATATTTTAATCCATCTGTCTATGACGGCTTTAGAGAACATGACTAGATATGAAAATTAGCATCGTATTCCCATTGCCTGTTACTCCGTTCCTCTTTTTGACGGACTAAAGAAAGTTTTAGATACAGCTAACTGGATACGCATTGCTGATGATCGCTAACGAGGATTAAACAGTCATACAGTGTTTTCATGGTTTCGTAATTGCGAGTTGAGCGGTGATATCACGACGTAAATTATTTCAGGAAAATTGAGGCGTCCTAGAATTGAACTCAGAATTTCAAAAATCGATAGAAACCTGAACAACTAAATGTCAACGATCAAAAAACTTCTCGACCTTTCAAGGAACGAGCTGCGCAGTGAAAATCAAAGTAAATCAGCTTTTTAAATTTCGCTGCCCTCTCCGGTTATCGGACCCAACTAAGAGAAGGATTTCGAACAAAATAGCCCAGGTGGTTATTTGGAAGTGTCTGCATTCAATTTCTCATACTGGACACTCGTCTGGATCCAATTATGGCACCAATCCCTTTTTGCGGTGGGAATCCACGTTTACTATGATAAAATGGGGAGAAATTGCCCCACTTTTTCCGCAGTGCTTCTCGCAGTTATTCAGCCATAACGCATGATTATAGCCTTCATCTTTTGTACCCCGGGGTCCATCATTAGTCTGTTTACCCAGCTTTATGATGAAACAAAATAGTTATCGCCATCCAACCGTCCAATTGGTTTAACTTTGCAGAGAAGCGGGAAAGTGATTTTGACTTGGATGGGTACCAAAATTAAAGCAACATAATCACGAACAAATTATTGGCTAATGGAATGCGTTTAAACAAGATGCTGAAGAGGTTGCATTATTGAATGTAAAGCTTTAAGCCTTCTGCCTTTTGCTTATAGGTTGGACGGAAATGCACCGTCCCGCAGTTCGGGTTTTGGAATCCGTATCAATAACGTTGTGAAATCCTGCAAAATAGGCTATTCCTGACTTCCTCAGGCTGGACTGAAATCACTTTGGCAAATACGACCACTACTGGAATTACAAGTAACGTGCAGTCTAACTGACCGAATTAGTTATTATTCACACCAGGAATAAAGCCAACAAGATGAAATAAACGCGCTTTTTCACGCAGCCAGCAGAAATTTGAACAGATCAGATATCCGTCTGTCTAAGAGATTTCATTTGTAATGTCCTGCTAAGTAAGTTACTAATAACAGACTAGACAAATCGACATCGTCGCATGGAAACAATAAATGCACAGGATGGTCCAAAGCACAAAGCGTAGGCAATTCCTCGGGGAATGTGACTAATACGTTTGCGCCTGTGATTGCATTCGGTTATTTACGCGTGCGTGTTTGTGTGTTTGTATGTGCCTGTATGTGTACGTATCGTATTCACTCGATTTGCGTTCTATTTGGACATTTAAGTATACGGAAAATCGTACCTGTCCTTCTTTCAGTGAACTTATTTGGGATATCATTCAGACGGCCGGTTGTTTTTTTGGTTCCCGCTATCAGGTATGTGCTTGCACAAATCTGATACTCCAACTTCACCGGGAAAGAAGTGCCTCATATCTGTAATGTCAGAATTGTTTTACATGCTTCTCTGATTTCTTGCTTTCAAACAGTCCGACTGCTTTTTAATACGAACACAAGACAAAGCACACGCGCACAGTTCAAAACTTGCAGCTTCTCATTAATTCTTTGTTTGTCGTGTTCCGTGTGAACGTTTATCCGGTTAGGTGGAGCGAAAAATGAAGTAGATTTTTCCCCGTGTTTTCAAGAACTCTTTCCATCCGTAAATGTCTTGTTATGTTGTTCATAGAAACTGCAACTTACCCTTGGCAATGTTTCACACATGTTCTTGCGTATTTCATGTAAGAGAAGCATATAAACAATAATTTTAGGTATCTAGAATCTGTGCGATTCGTG
Organism: Fasciolopsis buskii; assembly: GCA_008360955.1. Lineage (NCBI taxonomy): Eukaryota > Metazoa > Platyhelminthes > Trematoda > Plagiorchiida > Fasciolidae > Fasciolopsis > Fasciolopsis buskii. Next base: position 156,149 of record LUCM01001418.1, on the reverse strand, counting down.
CATCTCGGATACGCAGCATACAGTGGAAGAAATTATGCGTAATGACACTGTAAGACTTGAACCGGTTCGATCTTGTTAGGCAAGAAAATCGTGAATCTCGGAACCGTTGGTTTAATGGGATTTTCAATTTTTTTTCGAATTGAACATCGAAGCCATAAAACCCTGCACATATTTCACGTGCAAGAAAATCCAAGTCTTGCATATCAATGCAGCTTATACTGGATTGAAAATGCATGCAAAAAGCTTCGAGCACAGCAAAGCCTATCAAAAAACGGTTTCTTCTCGACAATTGAAATCTCCTCAACTGAGTGAAGTGAGTTAGTGCAAAACCTATCCCGATTCAGTCAATAAGAATGCATTTTACACCCATTCAAGTAACCTTTTGTTATATTTGTCTCTCCGTACAGTTGGCGAAACGTGTTTGCCAAACCGTCATCTTTTCGGTGTGAACTCCAGCTAAGTATGCAGTTGATCAATTTGGCTAGGAGAGCTATGCCTGCGTGACCTCCCTCGTACAGCTTCCGTCCAGTAAGTGGAAGGCTGTAGGCTCGATTCCTGCTCCTGACACCGGATATTAAGTCTGGTTGTTGATGTCATTTTTAAGTGACTGAATATTATATTTTACACGAAATTTTAGGTCATGTTCCGCCACTTTTCAAACCATTATTAGTAAATAGGGAAACACTGCGGACTGATGCGTGTTGGTTAAATATGAGTAGTATCTTGTGGAACGAATAAACAGTCCGAATATAAGTATTCTACCCAAAACTACCCACATCTTCTTAGACTGAATGTAATTATTTCGCGTTAGCTGAGGTCTCTCATGATCGATCAGGAACAGAAAAATCTTCGCTAAGCATGGATCATGTTTTACATCGAGGTTGACCTTGAGTCGAGGTCATTTAAGCGCGACGAATTAATCACATATATTGTCATCGTGAGGGTGAAACAATGAGCGAGAAAGAGTAAAACCATTTGGTGCCTTAATGCAGAGGATTAGGAACAGATCTCAAAAGGTCGATTGGTTTAAAACAATATGTTCGAACATGTCCAGTATTTTAAACATAACAAGACCACCAGTTACTTCATATTAAACGAATAAACCATGGCAAGAGCATGTCTTTTGCAGAGGAAATCAATGGCATCTGCAGGTGACCTTAGATTTCTTGATGCTTATGTTAACGCTTTATTACTTATGTCTCTGCCTAGTATCTTCATAATATTTGGAACCTCCAAGTTTCACGAGTTTTGGAGTACTGAATAATCGCGCAAAAAACAAGGACTATAAATATCCTACGCATTAGTACAAAATGCTGGTCTCCTTGATCTACAAGACCCATCAATTTTGTTAGTAGTTGTTTGGCATGTGGTTATCTATAGTTTGGCCGTTTCTCGAAAGGAGTGTTTTGGTGCAGATGGCCAGCCGTTTTTGAACCTGTCCAAGTTGATAATATGAATAAAGGAAGAAAATATTTGCAAAAGGATCAAAATAGAATGTTTTGAGCACAAAACAGCGATATTCAACTCATTCTAAAACGGAAAGAAAAGGTCTCCAAAAGAATCACCGTGTTCCACTTTACCAGAAACACTTTATCTAGAGCAGAGTGATATTCCTTCAATCTGAAAAAGCTTAGGTGAAAACAAACTTGAATCCATGGTAGGCTTCATGTAAAATCATACCATGACTTAGATCTTGATGCTGTCCATAATGTGTTCCAAGTCCTGAAATAAGTTACCATCGAAATTCTAAGACTTGCTGGAGCATGAGACTGGAGCAGTTTAATGCCCAAGTTGCTGAACATAACATCAAAATCGCCCACCAAAAGTTCGGCATCCATCAATGGCCATTGTTTATTCCTAATGGATTTCTAGTATCAATTGCTTCAGATTGTTGCGTAACTGTCGCAGTCACTTCTTCTAAGGTGACTAGTAAGATGTTATATGACAGCTAAAATGGGATATCGACTAAAATTCTAGCCTAATCGCTCACTAGACCACTCCAAAGTTTGAGGCTTATTATTCAAAGAAATTGGACAGTTGTCGCTGGATGAAATGAAGGCAAACTCAATCATTTGTTTTCCATACTGTTGCTTACTGTGATATAGTGTCCGTATGACGCTTATTGTGCGCGTTTCGGCAAAACATATGCATGCATGTATACAAATATATTATATATTCTAGCGCCGCTTCTCAATATGGTTCTTCGGTCAGCTCGTAATGACCACCTGAATGTTCACGTCACTTGCGGATTCGTTTTGTGTACCGTTTAATGTCCCCACTGTTTAGGCCGATGATCAACTTCGTCTGTTTTTTTAACAAAACTTTGGCTTATCTCCCAAAACAATTTGGCTACACTTGGAGCACTGGAATTTGTGTTTGTTGTAAAGTCTCCCTAACAAATTTCGAGTTTATTGGTTCGGTATTCTTTTAAATTGAATGAACAATTACCAATTACTGACCAATTCATCTTCTTCACTGCTGTCGACCCGTGACCCGTACAGGGACAGAATTTATTGTAGTATCAATGTTGCTGGTTACAATATTGACGATACACAATAGATTTGCCAATGTTATTCGACCTAATTGTAATTGCCAAGAATCAAACCAAATTTCCATGTTGGCATTCACACAAGCTTATGTCACAGTCTTCACATGTACATGCTTTCTGCCTCGTACTCCAACTGTTCAATCCGTTCATTTTAGAAAGGTAAATAATTCGATCTTTTCCAGCTGGTCCAGCAACAAAAACCGACGGGCTAGGCAAATAAACTTCAGAGTAGCATACCCAACTAGTCAAATCTGCAGTGAGACCCACTTGTATCCGACGATTGAATTTAAAGTGGTTATCAAAACCAAACAACATTTTGTACCTCTTTCACATTCTAGAACTGTTTTTTCGGTTTCCGTTCATCTCAAAGGATAGGTAATGCTGCGAAAACAAAACCTGAGGAATTGCAAAGAAATTCACAATCCTGATGAATTCGGTGAAACATAGTTACTTGGGAGTGGAGAACAGAAGGACTACTGTAATATTTTGTTCCAATCTCCCTAAAATTTGCCGACAAAAATGAGTGGGAAACCAATTTGCGTCAATAAATCAACTTGGTTCGATTATCCTATTAACCCGTCTAATTTATTCCGACGTAAACAAAAATTATACATGGATTTAACTGGGATGTTCAGAAGACACATCAGGAGAACTCGGATATTAGGAAATCAACAGCACAAGTGATGAGTTTCAACTAATCCACCGTACCGACAGTTAACTGTCTCGTTGCTTATTTCGTAGGACATGTTTAATTACAAACGATTCGTAAAATATGAAATTCGCATACAAGGCCAACTCTCTTCTGCTATATTACAGGTACTCAGTTCGACTGATATATTTGAAACTCAAATAGCTGTTGCACCTCTATAAGCTATAGTAGCTAATATCCACGAAAAGATCAGGAACGTATATAGGGTGGATCAACTTGCTTAACGCCCTTTGATGATTAACCAAGAATGGCTCATGAGATGGAACCACCATACCGACTGAATTCAGCCGTGTGTACATGCATTTGCTGGTGGAATGTGCAGACTCTGCACATCGAACGACCAGTTTGAAGCCACAAAACTTCATAAGGCAAAGTGAAAGAAATTAGGTTCTAAGCACTTAAATTTAGATGAAAATACCGAAGGGGGACTGAATCGATTTAATCAATCATAGATGCTGACTCCTTTTTCTAGATCCGGTATATGAACACAACATACACTGTAGCATCGTCATTTTAGTTCAAAAAGGAAGATTTCCCGCAAAAGGGATGCTGGGGGTGTTCGGGTTGTTGGCACTTCGCAGCTGCCCAAGCCGCAGAAGGGCTTCTTTGAGCACCCTGATCGGTCCCTTCGCCTTAAAAGTATCATCTACAAAACAGTAGGGCATTAACCTGCCACAGGAACTCGAAATAGGCATATAATTATCACTGCCCAGCTTACTCGAAACAATGGATAGTGCAATCCTGATTATCATACGTTACGACTTAGGCGGTATGGAATTCATTGTGCTTGTGCGATTCATTGAGGTTTTTTGGACGAAAACCGCTAGAGAGCCCAGCCACCGGGTAGGAGAACGATTTGGGTTCCTAACCAAAGACTTTGTTTCTAGCAAGACCGTAAGGCAGCGGCAGTGACTGAGTGGAGGACGATCTACTTCGACCAGTTATTCCTCCGACCGAGTTGTCAATTCAAATCAGCCCTAACTTGGAGGACCAGGAGACTCCTTCGTCAGACCTCCAACCATTGACCTTACGGACGGGCGATTGTCGCCGAAAAGTTCAATTTGACTTTCCAAAATAATCCCACGACACTGCGTTCTCTAACCTTGTAGGTCTGATCCTCAAGGTGGCCAGTGATACCAATCCAACATTCAGTTGTTTTCACCCACGAAACAATGAGTTTTCGGTTCGTTGCTTTCTCACATAAAACGATGTTTTCTTCCTGAATTGTCGACCAGATTGAGGACTCGTGAATTAGTGCACCAAACTCATATAATGTTCTACCTTGACGTTAGCATTATTTATTGATTGCGTACAGCGCATCATGGCCTTTAAATATTGGTCGGTGTCTTTTGGCATTTTTGATCCAATAGGAATTTCTCTAGGGAAAACTGCTGATCTTACCGCGGCACTAAATGAACAACCCACAGACGTTCGGGAGAGCAAGATATCATCCTATTTTTACTTCATTTTCACCATTCATTTTCCGTTTGGAATTCACCTACACAAATGCAGTATCCGTCGATGTTATGTTTTTGAAAAAGAAACAGTTTTACCGTTTGAGAAAAATTCTTTCTGCGGCTATTTTCTGTTCAAGGGAAACAGGGATAGCTCCGGTGTTTTGAACTTACGGAGATTTTGTAATGCCACAATGCAAGCTCTCCATCAGACAGCAGATATATGATTCTTGTTCGTTCACATGGAAGCACGTAGAAAAATTGCACAAACTATTTCGGACCCTTAAAAGATGATATGTAAACGAGAGTTCTCTGGCTTTTTGACAATCCATATATTTGATTATGTTCGCTGTTGCAATCCCCTGTCCGAGAAATCGATAGCCAGGGTAAACGTTTCATATTTTTGTCGTCCAAATTGATAATAGCCGAAAAATAATAATAATGACGATAATGATGGAAATAACACCCGAATTACTCAATAACAACAATTCGAAACTCTTGAACCGTATCAAAATAATTCGGAGTTATATCAAGACTATTCGAAACTGTCAGTTAACCGGCTTGTTGAGGTTTCGTTTGCTTTGGCTTGAAACGTGATCCATTATACTTGGGTGCATTTGTACATCCTTACTGTAAGGTCCATTGATTACCTATGCTTTGCTATACTCTCAGGGAGCAAAGGTACACTTGAGACATTTTATGAAACAAAGGCGAATTCCTACCCGATTCCAAATGTTTTTGTGATAATTCTAAAATAACGTTGGAAATGTTACAGTAAAGTAGTGCCGCAACGTGATTTCTTCATCCTAAATTTACCATCAATTTTCATTATTTCAATTTCAAACCAGTGTATGGGGCTCGAACCTGGGAGTTAATGTTTCTCCATTACTCACCAGTGCTTAAGTGGTTGCCGTCAAGTTCTCATGAAATGACGGAATTGGCAACATACCGTACTGTTCGGATTTTTCTTAGTAAATTTTTACTGGATGACATAGTTCGTTATGGCAAGAACCTGGACTAGTTCAACGATCAAAGCCGCAAGACCTTTTATCTTTTACTTTCTTTATTAATGAATTATCACTTTTCTGCAAGAGGGCCGCACTCATTAGGAGATTACCAAGTGGAGAAGGTGACCGGCGTTAGGACGATTCGAACAGGCGACCGCCAATTCTAAACGTTTTGATCTTACCCCATTAACCACCGTCGGCCTAGCTGGCGGTCCGGCCCAGGATAATTGTTTGAGACTTAGGTGCGGCCAAACTAATAAACGACGGTGCTGATTTTACTTCAGCCTTTCACCGTTCCGGTCCCCGGTATTTTTGAGAAGATTTATCGGATTGTGACACGAATAAGTTGCTACAATTAGCCACTCCAAATTGATACTAGAGAAGGAAATATAGCATATATGTTTCACTTTTTTGTTGCAAACCGTCCGCTGGTCTTAACTAATACACACGAGTTCTTCAGAATTAGACTGGAACCCAGGCTGAACGAAAACGGTTTGAACATGAGACTCACTAAGACATCCAGACCGTTTTTATATCGATATGTTTAAGATTGATACAAAATAATATAGTTTCATCAAGCATAATTGACTTTGACTTGGTCGCAGACTGTAGCCGACCTCCGAAATTGACAATTTCTCTGCTTCAAAGAAAAAAATGCTGCACAACTTGCACGTGTTGTTTTCCCACTGTGTTCCAATAATTTTCTGAGTGTGGGCTAGGCATTGAATTCACTCTCGTGATGCAACTTTACAGATGATCACAAACACGCCGTGTGATTTCAAAATAATGGTTGTTGCATCAGACGCACAGAAAAGCCATGCAGAAAATTGATTTCTCGAAACTAATTTCAGCAGGCTTCTTGTTCGATAATAGACAATAACCTAGGACTTCGTATAATCATAATTCAAAAGCTTGATGTTGTATCTACGTGTATGTTCGAGACAGGGAGAGCAAAACATTGGACTTCCTAAGCTTACTGTAAAGTTCACGAAAAACAAGTGCAAAAATATACCCGCGCGTACTAATTATCCCGGGTTTTAACTTGGAATACTTTTGCCATGCGTGACTTTCAGTTAAACAGCCCATCACTCACCTCACTCATGAATTTACAGTTCGAGGGGACCAACGAATTCAATCATTACCTACTGAGCCATATAATAAAATGCAAGATTTCACAGCGTGGTTGCTTTATACTTGTCAGATTGAATGCAAAGTCCAATGAAACAACAATGGAAACAGTAGACTGAAGTGGGCGCTGTTTATAGACATTAATGATAACAATAGTGCACACATCTGAATACATATAGTATGCCATCAGAACCATAGTGAAGGAAGTAAATGATGAGAGATAAAGATGAATGAAAAGGAACAATGTGCTGAGTTCACCACACATGACAGTTTTTTGTTCCCCATCTCCAAGTCATCGGCCATCCACCTTGGGCTTGATACTACCCGGTTGCCCAAACCAAAGTGGAGAGTTAACTTAGGGGACCCTACTGCAAACCTTTGACGAAACGGTCTAGTCCACAAGGAAACAGGATCATTTGAGGGTCATGTAACCCACTGGGAGCCGGTAATTGATTGTTCAGTTCGTGAGCCCTTTGGATAGGACTAGATATCCTGGGTGCCCACCGACGCCGAAGAGCACACAGCCATGTGTTTTGTGCGCCGCCTGCAGTTACTTTAAGATCAGGGTTTAACCAAATCCCCAAGAGTGATTATCAATGATCATTCAACCGGTGGAGGGCGCCGAGGATTCTTCTTCATTCTGGCACTTCATTAGGGACATCTCTCTTACGAGAAGGCAGCGTGTAAGACTTCCTCAATAGAGGCCGTTGGGGGTAACAGTCACTTGGGACATTTCAAGAGACGTTCAGAATGAGCAGTTAACTCAAAGCCTAGGACTTCCACTCCGGACCAGGCTGGGACATTTGGAGGCAAAAGTCCGCCAAATATTCCTCAGTTGTTGGGCTGGGAAATGCCCATATTATTTACCAAGACAAAATAGTCCCTTTATTTGGTAGGCCATACATAGTAACTAATTTAAATCAAAGCTACTGATCAGACGAAACGGCTAAAAAATTGTGAAAAAAATAAAGCTGTTAAACAGTGCATTCCAGTATATTCTAGTTCCGGTCTCTGACATGTAGCGGGCGAATCATAATGTCATCGAGCAACTTTGAACTAATCTCGATCATTACCGCCAGGTGATTTAAAATCTGTTTGATCGAATCATTGTTAAGTATACCCGATGCCCGTACTTTTTTTAACTTACTGCAATTTTCCTGTTGGTAAATCAGTGCACACCCACAGGCTCTTTTGGCTGAATAGGTAAGGTTTGGCGTTCTCTGGAAATGTTCGTTAAACTGGCCCAGCTATTGGTCTTTTGTTGGTGCCACGTTACGAAATGTGTGAATTTAAACAAGACACATTTTTCAGACATGAATGGTGCATACTAGTGACTGTGATGTAGCATTCGGAAGTACTATTACAAAAATTTTTCTAGTCAAAACTTAGACTGAGTCACCTGAGCATTGTCGAAGGATCTGTGCTCTTCGAAAGGAACACCTTCGGGTGAGTAATTGATAAATTTACAACGCAAGAGATATTGTCATTTTAAGAAACACGGTCGCTAACAATTGCCCTAGAAGATTATTGCTTAACTATTTTGGGTTAAATTGCTTCGCGTGAGGACAACTGAACATCTCCGTGCTCGGAATGAAACAAATGAACCAATTATGCAATTTTATCAAACGACTGCTAACGCAGTCGAGGAGAACAGGTTATCCGCGACCGATCGGGTCGTTAGATTTTACCATCAGCTTGCGAAAAGAACTGTTCGAATACTGACTTCTGTTTTAAGATCTAGTGGTGACCTAGACTGGTGAGATTATTGTGGTCAGTGTAAATGGTTCGCCTAATTTTGGGAACCAAGCTTTTACACCGTGACTGATGATGGTTAAGTGAATTAGGCATCTGTCAACCCAAATGGGCTACCGTATCGTTGTCGGTCCTTGTCACTCCACAATTAATTATCCACCTGTGCCGTGTGCCGCAGTCTCTAACGTCTATTGAGTGAGCGTATTCTACCACACTCATTATCGAAAAAATTGTAAAAAATGGTCAAACAGGCAGAATCAATGTACGGGTGGTGATGATGGTGGAGTTGTAACATTAATATCGGTTATTGTAAAAGTTCTAGAAATTTGAGTTTCCTGGGAGTTAATCACTTTTCGTGACACATCACTGTTGGCAAAACACAGAACAAATCTTACCACTGACTGTTTAGTTCACGAGCTAATTGTTTCACTCAGTACAGCTGAGTGCTTATGCCAGATTAAATAGACGACACGTCTGTGCCGTCAGGGTAGGGTGAATATATTTGTTCACGTATTTATAGGCTCTCCTTTGTGTCTAGCTCCAAATTAAATCAAGGTGGAAAAAACTTGGCTCTCACGTTTCCGTTGAATAACTTATTATCGACTTTCTTTTGCGTTTTGCATGACTGACTGCATGAAATTCGACAGGTCACCGTAGAACTCCTACACTGAGAAGTCCGAATGACTAAACGTTTCTCGTCTAATTACCCATTTCCCTAGTCTCAACAGCCGCAGTCTTTTTGGGGACAAATTTAATACTGTTTATTTAAGCTCTCCAACTAAAACTACTGTGGGACAGATTAGTACAGATAAGGAAAATTTACTGCCTGTTTATTACACGACAACGATAAGAAATTTCTACACTAGCCATTCGGAGACCAGAGAAGCAAAACAGAATGGCTTGAGAAAGCCATCGTGTTACGGTGTTAAGTGAATATACGATCCTAATTGCTTACAAGATTTAATATTTAGGACTCAAAAAGTCGGAATTAACTTCGTTACCATAAATCTGAAACCAACTAAATGCAACAATATTTCAACATCAGTTAGTCGGAGTTGGAGCATATTTATGTTGCCATATAGCTTCGTTGCAGAACTCATCAAAGGACAAACAATCACAGGCAACTAATACCTAATTATAATTGTTAGATGTCATTACCCTCGAGGTAATTGAAAATGGACTGAGCTGGTTATTGAAGATTTCTTTAATCCACTCACTCAATCATTTTGTCAATGACATCTACACATCTTACTTGCGTAGTTTCCAGCGGGACAGTCTGTCCTAGCAACAGTTCAGATGGAATTATTTCTTTTTCGGAAACTAGGTCTATCCTAAATTAAAGTCGCATCACTGAACATTGATTTTCTCACAGTATGGTGACGCATTTCGTCTGTCATCGGATTTGCTAATTCACAGTACACTGTTTCACTTGCTTCAGGACTTCACTTCCTCCCTTTGTGCTGCTTAAATTCTAGGGATGGAATATTGCGGATGTCAAAGTTTTCATGTTCTTCGATTCTCGAACTGTTCGATTTGCTGAGTGACGAAATAAGTGAATTGCAATAGTTACACATATTACTATTGCTGCCATCCCCCAGATCTACGTCGAATATGGGAGTGGCAAGAAATAGAACCGGATTTGTGCTCCTGAACACCTCGGTAAGATATATTGGTTTGAGATAACTATACAAAACTGATCTCGCCAGTTGACGACAACTTGTCTCGCCCATTTGTGTCAAACGTAGAAAATAATATAACGCTTTCAATTGGACATAGTCCCACTTCATCCAGTCATCCGCAAGTGGATGAAAAAATTCGATACAAATCATCTTAGGCTTTCTATGCATCTAATCACCATGGCCGTTTCGGTGAGTAAGATGAAACTAAGATCAAATATTTGTCAAGTATGCCATTTGGAATTACAATCATCTGATTAGGTAGAACGTTCCGGACGAAATTATTCTGTGTGAAACGCGAAATCTTGAAGGATATAGTACAAATTGTTTACCGAATAATTTTGTTGTATCCCAATAACTGAATATTGTTTGATTGCAACCATATTTGCCAAAAGGATGCGTTCACTTTTGTGTTCGCTGATTAGGATAGCGAAAGACTTCCGAGAAATTAGGTTGTTTCAAATATCCGATTGAAGTCGGACTGATGCATTCAGTGTGTTATACACGTCGAAAAGCACATACCGTGTACAGCGATTACTCAAAACAACAGTGAGCACTTCTTTGCTCATTATGTACTACGTTCGATAACGATATGCACGATCTCAAATCTAGACTAGGATTACAATGTACAACTTAACGAACGAACTAAACTAACAGCAAATCACTGTAATTCACGGAAGCAGTGTTCATTACCTGAGTTTTTACTTTTACAACGTCTTCGCTCCCGTTGCAGGCATTGGCCCAAATTGCACGCGAGAGCATCCAGCTTCGGAGTGCCTTCCAGAAGACAAACGTATCCATTTTGGAATCATTTGGTACGTCCCAGCTCGAATCGATGCGCGCGGAATTCGTCAATAATAAACTGACTCAGTTTCTCAGACACGCCATATTTGAAGGGGAAGTGAACACGAAATGTTCTCGTTTGACCACACTGGTATCGGGCACACCGGTGGGACAAATAATTCAAACCTACTTACAACCGGTGGTGATTATTTTCACTCTAATTACCAACTGTGTGATCGCAATGGTGCTTACGCGGCCAGTCCTGCGCAATCCAACAAACACTTTGCTACTTGGTATCGCTGTGGCCGACTTGTTCACAGCTTTATTACCATTGCCAATCTATATTTCATCGTTGACCAGTAATTTGTATCGAGAACAGTTGAATCTGTTCAAGGGGTATGCTGTCTCCTACCTGACAACCTTGTTACCGACTATCTTCCATACAGCTGCCATTTGGATGACAGTCTTGTTGGCTATTCAGCGATTTGTTTACGTACAGTACCCCCTGAAAGCGGGTAGCATTTGCATTTGTCAATCTGGTCCAATCAAATGGTCTACGATTTTGACTGTAATTTTAGCCCTTCTATTCCAACTTCCTCAAATGATTTTTCTTCGTTATCACAACGTTATGTCGTTCCATGTGACTCATCAGATCCCTGACCCCGGCGCGATCGTTCTCCCGTCCCATTTCGGTCCCATTGTATTCGGTGATCTCGGATTGGTCAAATGTACCCCTCTGGATCCTAGATTTATGTTCACCATACTCCTGTGTCGTGTCGCTTTTGTTCACGTGATCCCTTCCGCCCTGCTAACCATTCTGACTGGTCAGCTGATCGTAGCGTTGCATCGATTTGCTCGAAACAGACGCAAACTCTTGAACAAATCCAGACCTTCCGGCAAAGGAACAACGACGAATTTTAGCAGCTCCCTTCGATGTACGACAGTGAATGGGGATAGAGGGCGTGCGTTCGGTCGAAAATCGCCTCGCTCAAACGTGACATCCTCCAGTGAGACGGACTCCACCTCGAAGATGATGCTGGTCGTGTTGGGAATCTTTTTGTTGGTCGAATTGCCAACAACTGCATGCATCTGTACTTACGCCTTTGCCATTATTTTAAACCGCGCGATATCGGGGCTATTTTTTGGGGTACGTGAGTACATAATTGATGTCAATATTATCAACTTAATATCCTCCACTAGATGCGGTTGTATTGGAAGTCGCTGGGCTTAGTGTGCAGGAAGCAGACCGTTCACATCAAATGTCATAGCATGATGAATGTCAGCAAGGAAAAACTTCTCGTTCTTCTAACATTCCTCGGGACAGTAAATTACATGTGGCACATAATCGTAATCTGGGTCCCATAGAATGGGCACCGTTGTCCACCAAAAGTACATTTTAGCAGTCAGTGTACGTCAGGAATTACCGAAGGCTCCTGAGCCCTAATTGTCTGGGGCATATACTGAATAATTCTCTCTTTATCTGTTTCACAACGAAAATGCCACGGTTCAGGAAAAGCCAAGAATTCGGTTGCTAACAGGCTGAGTACAAAGTTACCGACAGAGATAAGAGTATTACGCACTCACTTATATCCAAAGACGGCGATTATGACCACCTGTCTGGTGCAGACGAAAGAGGAAGTTTGCAATTTTCACGTTGAATAATCGAACAATGTCCATTGATCGAACCCTCCAGGCAGTGTAAGTCGGCGGTGGCCAGGAGAATAAGGTCTTGGCGTTTGTATGTGAAGGTTACGGGTTTGATTCCCCCGACCGCCGGTCTACTCCTCCACTTGGCAGCCCTCTGTTGGCCGCGGCCCCTTCCCTGGGAAACGATGTATACTGTTATTTCATTAATAAAAAAGGAAGTAAAAGATAAAAGAAAAAAGTAAAGAAAGGAATATTGTGTGGTAGGTTGAATGTTGTAGTTTCAAACTCGGCTCACAATTCTGACTTTCGAATGCAAATATGACGATGCAACATCGATAACAATACCTACCGGATTTGTTTCCGATTTGATCCGTGTTTTGACCGAACTTAGTCGTGTCTGTGGTATTTGTTTAACCACATCCACGTCTTTGTCTTTCTTTCGTGAACCGATCAGGCAAAGAACAAGTTCTAGTTGTTTGCCCTCACTTCCGGCAAAATAACAGACAGCGTGCAAATTCGGCTGGAAACGTTAAAGAATCTACCGATCATCCACATCGACATCAATTCCACAATCACCATTGGATTTTCTTCCGGGAATTTTTGTTTTCTGTCTTCTCAAGTGTGCTGGCAGATACACTAAGAATAAGTAATAAAAACAGTAAAAATTATGTTGATTCGATTGTGAGGCTTGTGGGGTGGTTTGTGACTACACCGATATTTACAAAACAGTCCCTGGATATTTGCTATGATTACATTATCAGAGGAACAGATTGTCGAACAGAATGACATTGTACATCCCACTGGATATTCTCTATCATTATCTGACCATGTTTGAGTAAAAGACAGCACAGTACGTTTTGACGGACTGGCAAATTATTGTAACGGCAGCGTTTCCTAGAGTATGAGCGAAAAGCACTGATTGAAAACAATGATTGTCTGTTTAGATGAGGTTCTGTGCAACAGATTGGTGTTCAACGATGGCCAGAACGTCAGGAAGCACGAAAATTTTACTTACAACGAAAACAAGCAATTAAAAAGAATAAAGACCGAGTATGAACTATTAGAGCATCGAAACGTCTGCTTGAAAGCCAGAACGGAGCATCAAACGAGATTAAGAAGAAAGGGGAGAAACAACATCGCTTGGATAAAGCTATTTAAAGAGCAGATAAATGTAAAAATCAGCAGATAGAAGTCAGTAGATAGAGCGACAAAGGATAGAAACGACTGGATAGATAAGTAAAATTAATGGCTGAATGAATGAATGATAAATCGACTAACTGATTGATCGATTGATTAATTGGTTGATTGGTTGACTGATTGACTGACTACATGCTTCATCGGTACCTGCAAATATGTGACTGGTAATTCCATTTTTCAGTGACTGATCAGCCTCGTAAAAGTATTAGCTGATGCACACGTTATAAACATCGATTTTCTCCTGCTTCGTCTTTTTCTGTTGCTGCATTTTATGATCTACTTTCCTCTTCCGAACACTCCTAATTATAATACTGACGGCTATTGGTTAGCCAAAGCACCTCCGATTCTAACATAATCCATTTAGGACATGATATATGTGCAGGGGTTGGTGAAATAGATTCCCTTTCAAAATTGATATTTGTTGGTGACATGATCTGAATAATTCATTGCACTGATATCGTATGAATGGTTACCAAACGAATCAATCTGATTACCGTAACCAATATTTTCGTTACCGATTCCAGTCACCACGATCTACACCACAAATATTTGATACAAAACTTTGATTATATTCATTGTTTTTGCCGTTTTAAGAACAAGTCAAACGACGGTTCGCCCTTATTCACCGTAGTTGGTCCCACTAGCGCCACTATGTTTTCTATCTTAGTCGACAGTCAACAGTCAGATACCTTTCATATTATCATCTTCATCAAACTGATGTATTCTCATTCTGCATCGATTCCAAATCAGTCGTTCAATTTTTTATACATACGTTATGCTCGCTTATGCCCCTTTAAAACCGTCCACCGAACAGATAATGGAGCTATGCAACTTTCTGGTCGTTCTATCCTATCCTGCCAATTTTTTCGTCTACTTGGCCATGTCACGTCCGTTTCGTGATACTCTCCGAGCCAATTTGCCATGGTGTTGGAACTGGTCAAAGATGAAATCAACTTCTAGATGTGACTGTCTGGCTGGTCACCGAGACTCAGGAATGCTACACGAGCACTCGCAACTGCATCCATCACGACCTAAACCAATTGATGTTGGCTAGGATTAGCTGACAATCTTTCGAATGGCAAAGCCAGGGGATGTATGTTTTTCTATCTCAAAACTGGTTTGTCCTCTCCCCCTTCGTTTGAGGCCCTGATATCCACTCTGTCATCCCCGTACGGTTGGAACTGGTAGTCACGACCTCAACAAATTCTTTACGTGACCATAGATGTGCGTGCAATGAGTATATATATATATGTATATTCACATCTGTGTTTGCATATGTCTATTTTGCAAAGTTTGTAACATTCGCCTGTAATGTGACTCAGTCAGCAAGTCATTGATTATTCCAACCCGTTCGTCTACATTGGTTTTAGAAACAGAAGGAGAAACAGCTTTAAATATTATAGATGATCTGTAATTTACTGTATATCAATTAAGCCTCCCCAAAAGACGTACATACACTGTCATTTGTCCATGTAAAAACTTTGTAACTTCCAGTTTTTACAGAAATTCGGCTTGCCTGAAACGGGTTTTATTAAATCATTCTAGGCCAAACAATTTGATTGCAGGATACGAGGCATTGAGTGTCACTGACCTAATTGATCACCTCATGTGGAGTAGTACACGAGTTATTTTTCCCAGTTAAATGATTCGTCACGCAGTACATGGAATCAGCTTATCACCACAACTGATGGAACCATTAAACAGACGACTCGGATGGCCCAAAACAGGCGATGTTTGGGAACTCCATCGAGGGATGCTGGAGTTTATCACTTGATTATCAGGTCTCACCAGTCTTGGGTTAAAGGTTTGTACTGGTTCCTATTCCGTTCGGGATGTAACCAAGTGGACTGCTGATCATTCCTGCAAAAAATTAAACGTCTCCTGTAGTCTTCCTCTGAGCGGTGGATATCGAGCAAATTTCTCATTGTTCTCTGTTAGCTGAATGTAACTGCCTGATTATCAGGCAGTTGCTTCACGCGATTAATGGACCGAACCCCCCATTACGGTCACAGAACAGAATCCAGGTGAAACAATCAATGCCCAGGTGAGTATCGGTAAACGGGTAAAAACGGGCAACAATAAAAACGTGATATTTGCAAGATTGCTCCTTTTCCAGTGGCTCAGAAACGAGTGGTCTAAGAGTGAAAAGTATACGGTGTCGTGTGCGATGCAGGTGGGCTTATTACCTTGAAATGTCTACATTTCACTGATCTGTAATTGTAAAGTCTCCTACTGGTAATTTCCGTAAAAGGTGGATGACGACCATGCATCTGAGTTAGAAATCTTTGCCCAGCGGATTATTAGTGCTACTTGAGCCCACTAATCGAGGCGACTTTTGAAGGAGGGGTCACCCACTAAAACCGAAATGGCCGAATATTTTTCTTTATCACGTTAGTTTGTTCTACGTAATTTGTAATCAGAATATTCCAACCTAATGGATAAAAGTAATTACCTCAGTTGCTTGCTTGTTGACTAGATGAAGCACCATCTAAGTGGCTCTCTCAGTCGGTTTATCTACTGGTACCACTGTCCGGCTTTTATTTACATGCTACCGGCCTGGTATCGTCTCATCCTTTGCTTTCAGGTGGTTTGGTTAAATGGTCGACGCAACCGAACTATACACTTTTTTATAGGACTACGGCCTCTACAAGCACTGTATGATGCATTGCGCACAAGTGTATCCCAGCTGAAGTCGACTAATCGGCAAATCAGTTTACGAAGGGGATTCGCATTCCCGGACGGAACATTATGTATATATGCAAATATATGTATACTTAGAGACAGCAAGTAGTATCTAAATGCGTGAACAGAATTTGCCAGGGAGCACACGGCCGGTTTCGCGGTTATTTTGTTCATGCATCCAAATATTACTTGCTGCTTCTATATATACATACGTATATTCTGGGCATTCTGCCCTCGTTCCTAAGGTTGGCACAGCCCCAATGACGAAGAATTACCAAGGAATCACAGTTGTGATTCTTCTGTGGACTGTTCGACGAAGAGCTTTCATGCGCACTCTTGCTGCTTCACATTAGATTCTGGTGATACATATACATTATACTGACTTCAAAAGATTGATGGTGCCAATGACACAACTCAAAAATGGAATCATAAAGAAGGTGGAACTGGGGAAATAATAATAACAATAAACAACAACGACAAATAAACTGTCGCCGCTTCTTCCAGCTTTGCTTAGCACGTGCAAGAATAGCACGAAAAGATACATAATGGACAGGTATACACAATATGTACCCAAGACATCGAAGGCGATGTGGAGTGATTATCTCAGTCAGAGGACGACTGTCTGCACCCAACACACGACCACGCATCTCGCCATTACTCATCGGATATTCTCACCAAACTCGAGTAATGTTTCGGAGACATCGGTGTTCGAACAGAGAAAGTGGTTGGGCATCATCAACGCGGATGGGTCAAGTCTCACAACCATAGAACAGAACTCCATGAAATGCAATATTGCGTGCTCTTCCCTTGAGGCAAATATGGATGTGATGTCCGCGGCACATTTGTCACCGCAGCTGCCCAATCCTGTCGTCGACTTGATAATAAGTTTTGTCCGCATTCCCAAGAAACAAAACACGACAACATCTTTTGTGCCATAAACCTCGAAGTCATCTGCGCAAATGGTATTCCATAAGCGGATTCTGCAATTGGGTAACCATTCCTCGACCCGATTACATGCATAGCCGTTGCTGCTGATATGATGATAAATACTGGATAAATGAAGTTCTAACCAACTTCACTCAAGCAAAGAAACAGACAACAGACGAGGTTAAGCTTCCTGCAGGTTGTACAGGTAGAAACCTCAAAGCTTGTCGAAATACTGCATCGCCGCAGTGTAATAAACCTTTTCGTATGCTTGCGAAACCTGCCTGTAGACGATGGAAAGCGACCGGAAATTTTCAGTCCCATTACCTGCGCTAAGTCGTACAATTTAAGTGACTCGGTCGCTTCGCAGCAGCACTCGCACGTCCATACTGCATGAATACTAAACAACTCTCCTCGTTTCTCCAACAATGTGGCCCACGTTTTTCTTCTTCTCACGTCTTCCACCGATCGGGAATAGGATTTCTGAAGACGAGCCTACGCAGGCCGCCCAGGGTGAAAAAAACATGATTTGATGGCCAACTCAAGGCGTGGGTTATCACTATCAAGGCAAAATGGGTTGTCTAGACTCTCATTCGGTTTGTCGGGTACGTGGGTGGGACAGCAATTGTTTTTAAATCTAAATCGATTCTGGCAAACTAAACGGTGGTTAGTAGACAATAATCAACTGATACGAACGCATTATTTTGGAATTTTTAGCTTGTCATTTGTTGTTTATAGTGGAAATCAGTAGCCAAAAGGAATATAACTACTGACTGGGCTTGGTTTCTCTTGTGCAATCAGAAACATTTTAAGCCATTTGGAAATTAACGATATAAATAATTGCAAACTGGCAACTTTAATAACGATTATTTAAAAGTATGATCCTCAAGGGTTTTTCTGGGAAATGTGGACGGTTTATTGTGCTCGGCGGGGTGATTTGTTTGCAATACAGATAAAGTCGTCAATCAGAATCCAACTATTGTGTACTGAACTATTTCACAATAATCCATTAACACCATGCACTGTGGTGATATTAAGGGTTCGCAGCAGCTCCGCCTCTGATGCTTCAAAAAATTACATTGGTCACACACTATTTTCCGGGATCTGAGACATGACATGGAAAATGCTCTAAACACCTAAAGAACATGTCATTGATGTGTTATTCCCTCCCAAAAGACGAGAATTTTTTCATGATTTTGTTATTCTCGCTCCTCGGGAATTTGCTTTCGAAAGATAAATTATTATGGTTTGATCCCCGTCCCTATTCGGATAGACATTTATCTGACTCGTGGATTATCTTGGGCAGTTTGCTTCAACGAACGAAAAACTGGCTAAATTTGTAGCTTGTGATCTAGAAAGCAAAATAGCTTGGCTTTCTGAGACTGTCTAGCAAAATTTGTGGGTGAATATTTTACCGTCACTTCTTAAGATTCCGTTCAAAACATTCTTGTTTCCTTGAAATAACATGTATGATAGAGTTCCGATATGAATGTCACAAGTTCCAATCCTCTCCACCGCCGGTCAACTTCGCCGCTTGGTAGTCCACTGTTGACCGTGGCTTCCTTCTTCCTAAGAACGACGCATTTCGTTAATTTATAGGTGATGGGCACAAATCTGATTTGCGAACCCGAGGACCATAAAAAAATCCAACATTTCGGATAGTTCAACATTTTGTTGTGGCTTACCAATAGCAAAGCGGATCACCTGGTCAGAATGGTGTAAATATCCTCTGTCGAATAACATTTGTGCCTCTTGTGGATGAAATGTACACTCGTAGAAGTGCACGTGTAGTCAAAGTGAAGTCAAATCAAAAGGAAATACATCTAAGGGTGGATATGCCAATGGCAGGTGATTCCCACGTGTTTTCTAATATTTTCGATTGTAAATGGCGTCTGGACGACAAAGTGGGCACAGTCAGCTAACTTGAAAATTTTCTGGATTGCTCTGAAATCAAAAATTTGCTGGGCTACCAGCGGAATGACTCAAGAATACTCGCCACTGCTTTCGATTACTGTCTGATATCCTTGCACTATGCAGTCGGTCCACATCATGGGTCTGCTTGTTACAAGTTCCATATATATATATATATATATGCAATCAAAACTGGGAGAAAAGAGGCAGACAGTCCGGGTTTACCTGAGTCACCCCATTGTTCATAAACCAGTGGTAATTTGAGAGAAAGACTATAGTCTACCGCTCAGGTGCGAATGGAATATTTTCTGGGAGAGGAGAATGTTTACCAGGCTATAAAACCCCACTTCCAGAACATTGTTGATGCCTGAATGCATCCGGCTATTTATTGAATATGACGCGGCGCGGTGGTCGTTCGTTCATCCATGCAGTGGTGGTGTTCCGTGCATCTGCTTCTCTGATTCAGAGCCGAAATTACAGTTTGCAAACTAGAGAATCTGGCTCTAATAAATAGTCTTACCTTGGCTACGTCCATAGGATCGCAAAATTTCCTGTCTAGGGCAACGACACTTCATATTCCAGTCTATAAATCAAGCGAAATCACTTTGGTTAACCATTGTTTTTGTCTTTTCTCGTTCCAAACATAGGCAGCCACATGTCGCTTTGGAAGTAGCCAAGCTGTGGAAAAATTGTATGTAATAATCCTAATGGGTAAGGATAAAATTGTTTACCTTTCAAAGTATTTTTTATCAACAAAGAGATAGAAGTAACTATTTCAATAAAACGTTCGTAAAAATACTGCGGTACTCTAGTCAAGCTGACTCCATTCGGAGGTTTAAGCGGAGCTACGAAAATACGCTACACCGTACAAAAAGTCCCTTTATTGAAGAACAACAGGTTCAGGGATCCAAAGTAAGGCAAATTTACAAAAATCTAGTTTTTATCATGTGTATTCCAAATTGCACGTTGGAGTTATGACTAAAATTGTTTATACACATTTGAATATGAGTCATATCAACTCTGATAATTTTTAATCGAGAAAGCAGGTATGTTACCAGTGGGAGATTGGCAAATGAAATTGCAAAATCTGACGCTGCCTACAAAACATTGGTTAGGTAATACATAAATTATAGAGCTGAGTCGAAACGTCCATCCGAGCTCAGGCAAGATGTGTTATCAACAAATTGCGGCATATGGTTCGGCCAGATGGAGAATAAATATATGCGGGGCTAATAGAACATAAGGATTTGCAAATAGACAAGTGAATGTGCTACGAGCGGATGCTGGCGAATGTTACCAATAGGAGCAGGCACGGAGATTGGGAAATTTGCTTGAGTCTTGGTTGCGACCTGACTGAAGAAATTTCTCGGCAAGCGACGTTCGACCTTCAGTTGACTGGAGAAAATCACAGCAAAATAGCAAAGGACAGTGGTGAGAACGATAGCCAACAAAAGTTGGCTATCGCTATTACTGTCGTCCCAAATTGATTCAACTTTCTCATTTGGAAGGAAACAGCTGACGGCTAGTGGGCAACAGCTGAAGTATGCATAATGACCATTTGGAGAATACATCCGAGCGTAGCGCCTTAGTCATTCTTAGGAATGAAGCATTCCATCAGTTTCTCTTTGATGTTACGGACCCGAGGAACGTTTCACAACAGAAATAAGCTGTGCCATTTACCATATAATTCAAGAACTATGGCAGAATCACCCAGAATTTCCGATATCTGCTCTTTCAACTATCTACTACTTCTCACGTTACCGGTTATAATGATAGTTACCAGGTTCTGCTTTTGCTGAAGCTACGTAGACAAACACACCCTCACCCAAATCTGGCCTAATTAAAGCTCAGTGTTTCCCAAACCAGTGAAACGGGTTTTCATGTCGGCATCTTTAACTTTCTTCTAGATGAGGGTCTAACAACTTGGGAGAACACTGAAATTAAACTCATCCTCATGCACAAAATACGATGTGATCCAATCAGCTAACGTCTGATTTTCCTTATATCACTGATAAAGAACAAAAGACTGGCAATTGACTGCATTCTTCCAGCGGCGATATGCACCCTGTAGTAATGTATCCTTGGTATTTATATACATATATGTATATATAGGAGCAGCAAGTACTCTCTAGATGCGTGAACAAAATTTGCCCGGGAGCACACGACCGGTTTCGCGGTTATTGTCGCTCGTCAGGTATGCGTACCTGGTAGTCTCTGGTCCAAAAATCCTTATGCTTGTGCACTCCGAATTGGTATGTCTCATCAGAATCTAATTTGTGGCGTCAGGAGTGTGCATGGGAGATGTTGGTGGAAGAGTTGACAGAAGAACCACAGCTGTGATTCGTTGATAATTCTTCGTCAGCTGGAATCCTCGACGAAGAGCTTTCCTGCCCACTCCTGATGCTACAGATTCGATTCTGGTGAGACATATACATATACATATGTATATGGTCTGTCGATAGCGGTGCGCTCAAAATTTCTGCTGTTAGTATCTCTGAGACTTTCGAGATTGCTAGGCGTAAAGGAGTTCCCGGAATAGCATGAATTTAGTCACAGGATTCTTTTATCGTATTCGCTTTTGGACTACAATAATTCCGGTTAAAGATAGGCGACCTGGATTATCCAGGTACAGTTGCCTGAACATAAAAAATGAAACCCTACTGGAAAACGAAAACTTCATACACGTTTTTGAAAGGGTCTCGGAATCCACCCTAGTTTAATTCCACAAACGATAACAAAGCTGCTTGTCCAACAAATGCAACTTATTTTATCGAGTATTCTACTCACGCTTAACCCTGCGTTTTTAGGCTGAAGGTAATCGTTTGTGTTACCTGGGGTCTAATATTCAAGGTTTTTCAAGAACGCGAGAATTTTCGTTTAGGAAGGATTTTGATTTACATCAGAGTTGATCTTGCGTCAAGCTCATTTAGGCGTGCTGCTTCTATCGCTCACATTTTCGCTGTGATAGAGAAACAGTAAACCAAAAAAGGTCAGTTCTTTTGGTACCGTAATCTGTAAACCAATGAACTGAATAAAAACGCGGTTAAACTGAAACTCTGTATGTAAGCATTTTCAGCCTCTGGTACTAAACAAAGACAGCTTTTCCATTATATTAGAAGAAAAACTATGCCAAAAGCATGTTTTGCATGTGGGAAATCAATATCAACCGTAAATAACCTCGAATTTACTTTTACTCATACGGAAATCACACGACAAAAATTCTCTTCCTTAATCCCGTCACTCATTAATACTGATGTTTCATGCACCATTGTCTAGATGCAGTTTGACAGTATTTAAACATTTCGAGTTTCACCCGATAAGTAGCACGCATAATCGCACAAAAAGTCAGGGAGTACAACTATCTTCGCGCGCCTTAGTCAAATGACCTTTTACTTTTTGGGATGAATGAATGCCATGTTGTTGCCGGTAAGCACGTACAAAATGAACATTTCCAGGAGGAAATTCTCCGACTAAGTTCTACCGCTTTCTCATTCGCGTCCGAGTTGTTCATTCCTACTCGAATAAGATTAGAAAATCCTTACCAATGGATCAAAAGAGAATGCACTCCGGATGGGGGAATTTTGTCTTTGGGGTAACGGAGGTGTTCTTTTCATCCTAAGAAAACAGATAATGTAAACGACGGCAGTGTCGCCGAAAGAAGCTTTGTGTTTCGCTCCAGCAGTATTTAACAAATGTTTTTCTGAGTAAGGTGATTTTCTTTCATCTCGACCAATTATGGAGAAAACCCCATTTGGGTGGTGGGTCTGCTTCATAAGAAATCCTATCCCGGCCGAAAACTTGATTCCACTCAAAATATGTTCCATGTCATGATGTGTTATTTAAAGGAGGCACCTAATCGGTGGACACTGCCTTCAAAATTCTAACGCTCCTTGGAATATGAAGTACAAAGTAATTTCACATTGAAACTACTGGGTATCGGATCGAAATGATCAAAATATTGGCAGACCCATCGATGGCCAGTGTTTATTGTTGCTAGATTCCTGGTGATACACGGGTCAAATAATCGTGATATAATCTCATTTTGTTCGTGGGGCATCGCGATTGCAATGTGCATACGGTGGTCAAACTTGATATCGACTGCATTTCTAGCCTATTTGCTTGCAAGATAACTCCAAAGCTTGCGACTCATTAGTCCAAAGATTTGATATTTGTCACTGAATGAAATGAATTCGAATTCCAGTATTCATTTGTTTTTTACGCTATCCTTTGCGATGATGGATGAAGCTTGTTATATGAGTTTCGATTTGACCTACACATGAATGAATATTTGTATTGTACTTTGTGCTACAGACCTGTGTACGACATTTATTTTGAAATCGAGTCTTATGATGTGTGATTTTCTTCTGCCCTGCTGTGGCAGTGGTTTACCGATTCCCCACTCACGGGCACCATGAAATAATGATGGGAATGCATAACGAAAAAGGTCTCTCTTATTTCTTTGCTGTCTCTCTTAGTGTAATCACAAGGTATATGATATCATGAAAAGTGTTTTGACCAACTGAGGGCTATCAAGTGACAAACTCGATCAGGCGTGTGCAGAGTTGAATCGGCCACGTTCCGGTTGAAAGGTGGCGATTCGGACCGCTTGACCACTGATCGAAGAAGATGGATCTTATTGTCCTGGTGAGAAGCTCGTTGAAAGAAGACCTGAAAACCTTTTTGATTCTGTCTTATTTGCCAAGTCTAATTCGAATTCAGCAACCACTCTGCCGACAATGGATAGCCA
Organism: Fasciolopsis buskii; assembly: GCA_008360955.1. Lineage (NCBI taxonomy): Eukaryota > Metazoa > Platyhelminthes > Trematoda > Plagiorchiida > Fasciolidae > Fasciolopsis > Fasciolopsis buskii. The sequence continues at coordinate 131,984 of LUCM01001418.1, read as the reverse complement.
ATTGGCCCGCCGTTAGCAGGCATTTTTGTGACAAATCCGAAAACGGTCAATTTGAATCATGCCAAATCATCACTTCTGGCAACGTAAACTTTATGCGGATGACATTCGGCGTGTGATGAATCCCTCAGCACAAGTCAGACTGCGGCATGCTGAGTTCAGCCCAGGAAGTGTAAATCTAAACTGTACAATAGAAATGGAGTAGAACAACGAGATAGCATTCCTCGACTCGCAGCTGCGCGGTCGAGAAGAGGTCCCATTTCGAAGATCGATTCCCAGAAAAAATACGTGAAATGGACTACATTCATTTGTCTAGTTTTTACCCCTTGCAGTGGAAAAGAAATTAACTCTAAGACTTACAAAATGGCACCAACCGAAAGTGCACGACGATAGCGCTGAGATAGGACTCTAAACGACGAGAAACGTTTTCACTTAAAACAATTATCCAACGCGAATATTCGACGAGATAATGCAGATTGAATGGGAAATTCGTGTAAAAATGATCGTCAAAAGAAAACCAGTAAACTCTTTTCTAGCCTTTCAAAATGACACACTAGCGGAAATATCATAGTGAAGATTGTTGACGGTTGTGTGAAGCGAACATTGTAACAGCAATCCTCCCCAACCTTGTACAAATCCAGCATAGCATTTATCTTTTATCTTTTACTTCCTTTGTTAATGAAATAACAATTTATATCATTTTTCAAGAAGGGGGTCGCAGACAACAGAGGATTGCCAAGTGGGGAAGTTGACCGGTGGTGGGAGGATTCGAACGTGCGACCTTTAAGTCCAAACGCCCCGACATCCGTTGGACCACCGCCACTCTTTACTGCACAGGAACGAAGCTTTTGGTTGTGCACTCTCGTTCTGTGCGTATTCAATTGCAGGTTCCTCTAGAAACATGCATATCGACCGCAGGACCAGGCGTCTGATTGAAAACACTGGCAAGCACTGTTCGTCCCACTTGAAAGCCGGGACAATTAGGTCACTCATTTACGCAACCATTTCAAACTATGCACTGACCAGTCATTCCGTGATTATGATGCATATCATACATGCCCTGTATTAGTTTTAGGTGTGAAACACATCCAAACTTTTCGGGATCCATCTCCATGGCAGTGAACGGAGTAGGAGAAAGGAGAAGAGAAAAAACGATGGATGGAAATCCCCAAAGCTCTCCTAACTAGTTTGGCAGATCTTATGATCGAAAAGCTGAAACAAACCTTCCAGGAATTAAACTACTCAAACTGGGGTGATCGTTCTTAGTAAACAAAGTATACAGACTTTTTCATTTGCGCTTAACGTTGTGTCACTTGTCCAAATTAATACATTCCATAAATTGTGGAACGGTACCCATTGTTCACGTTATACCAACTACTGCGGGGCAAAGATGAACACAGCGGTTGCACGTTTAACGTTCATAGACGAATAGGCAACAAAAGCAATATTGCACGGAAAAAATGAACGAATCTATTGCAAACAAAGTGTTCCGAGCTTGTAAAGAACAAATACTAGTTTCCAGAAGCTATTGGATGAAAGATCTTGTAACAAGCTGACGATGCAAGCAATTAATCCCGTTTCAAGAGTAATGTTTCAGGTCTTACAAATTAAAATTTATTGAATACTATTCCAAGTTTATTTTGTTCACAGTCCCTCCAACTTTTTCGCCGTTGGAGTACAGAGCAGTGTTATAGAGTTTTCACCGCGGAGTCATCAGCGTGACTTAGGAATAAATGAAACAGGGTTCAAAGTTCACCTCACAATGCATTATCTTTTCATCATTCTATCGTTTCCATTTAATATCGAAAAAATTTGCAACATTTCTGAAAGGTTCTGGCCACAGAAATGCTGACAAGTGAGGAATGGTCCGAACTAGTGATGTTCTACTTCAGAACTCACAATGTCATGGCACTGACCACTGCCGTTCGGGCAGGATGCAACATGATGACCAGCTGTACGAAGAATTTTTTACTAACTCTCATTGCACTGGATAGGCAGTGACATTTTTTACAGTCTACAGATGGCGACTCTCATTACATGCCAACATGGAGCAGAATATTTGAAAACTTAGGCCAGTGCAATAATGGTACTTGGAGTAGCAATATGAAATCCGATCGATAGAAAAAGCTGGTTACGGACTGCCAGTATGCACTGAGAAGGTCATGGCAGTTGGAAGAAACTTTCATGTTCATTTACAAACCACGTTTTTATATGCACTGCATAGCCAGGATGTAACAGCCAAATTATTTTCAGCCCAGTGGTATTTGGGATGTGCTTGTAGTTCTCATTTGCATCTCCAGGGTTCTCAAGGGCATCACCAGACTGTATCCCGTGGCTTACATGTAGGGTCACGTTAGTCACTTGTGTGAGAATTATGAATCGTGAACTGGAAAACTGTGAACCACTTTTGACAGGACAAGTGATAAATAACGTCTGCAGAATGTCTCCCGTCTCAATTGGTATTTCTTATCGGACCAAGTACTTCTTCATATCTTATTGTCTTTAATACTTAGCTGCAGTCTGCGGAAGAAAATTCAGAACACACCTGATGAAAACAGTTTCACGGAATCTATGCGGTTTTCTTCGTTAGTTCGGAGTTATATCAATAGTACTCCGATTTGCGTCAATGATATTCGGAATTCAATAAAATCATGTCTCCATCCAAATGAACTCGCAGGGGCACAAGTGCACTGGCAATCAGGCACCTCTTGATATGCAAGCGCAAACGTTCATATGTCAAGTCAATAACGTTCCCAACATGTGCAAGTGAGAATGATATAAACTAAGTGAACGACATTTCCGAATATTTTTGACGTAATTCCAAAATAATGTGAGAACGGCATGGTTTGCAGCGCCATTTGTGCTATGTGCACTATCGTCTTTGTTTTAGAATGTGAACAAAAGCAAAGTCTATCTAAAGATTTTTCTCTCAGATCAAATATGCCGAAATGTTGTATATTTACCGGGAAATCAGTTACGCATTCCATTCAGACTTTGCTTATTTGCACCAGTCTAATATCCAGTGTATTTCCTATTTGACACCGATATTCGAACATGTTTCACTAGGCTATCTGTGGAATACCGCCTGAAAAATCCTGGCACACACGGATAGGAGTCCAGCATGTTTCTACCCTAATTCTCGTTGGAATTTCGTGTATCCCGGGATAATCGCCTGGTCTACGTGATTCATTATGCAAACAATCCATGCTACGTATGTCTAAGGAGTAAACAAGATCGTCAAGACTGCGATTCTTACATCCTGACAAGATGCTTGAGTTATGGGCTGTCGCTGATTGCTGCTTTTTTCGCAATATTCATGTATACATGTTACCTATACAATGCCCACCAACCGCAGTATTGTCGCCTTTCTGTAACTTATAACATATGGGGGATTTGAGTTTGATTTGACGAATATGATTAAGAAAATCAGTTGATCATAACATCGATAGTTCTATAAGTTTCGTCTACCTTTCCCGCGGTTTTTTTCAACAAAACGTGTTGTTTTATTCGTGACTTGATTAGAGCCACGTGACGTTTCATTTTTCACATGCCTCATAAACTTCAATTCAATGTTTATTTTATGGTTTAAACCAACTTGTACAAATCGAATTGGGGTTCTTTTTGCGTTTGCCTAAACCAGTCAGTTTATGATCATACAAAATCAAAATGTGCCTATCTTTCCCAGACGGCGGTTGTACCCGCATCTAGCACGTCTCTTTTCGTGTTTCCAATGTTCTGGCCTGAAGAAATTGCGCGGTGATGAACATGGATTGTTATAGAGTCAGACAGTCTGTCGTTCGGTGAATCTAGTGAGTTGTTGATTTTTCCCGCTTAAGTTAGTTCCAACATACCATAGTCGATACTGATCTGCTAACTGACTCCGTACCAATATCAGTGATTTAAGGAGCGATTTGCTCAGGGGGATGATGTGGCTGCTGGCGTCACATGACCAGCTGTGTTTAAACGGTCAACATCAGGACATTTCGACGTGAAGCCAGTGAATTCGAATTCCGCCACCCTATGTTTATCGAAACCCCCTTCTTGGGAATGATGTACATTGTTATTTCATTAGCAAAGAAAGCAGATAAAATAGAAATAGATGAAACCAATCCGAATTTTCTGGCCCACCCCCTCCCGCCTCAGATGGGCTAGTTACCTTGGTGACGTTTTGACAACTAACAAGAAATTCGCCTGATTTTGGACTGGTGAAAATGATTCCAGTCTTAAGTGGGTGGAAAGCTCCGATCAAGATTAACCGCACTAATTCTTGCCATGTATTTAGCAAACAAGCGGTGTTTGATTACAAACCATTCGGTTAGCAATCATATTTAGTGCTGACATCCGAATGCTCTATACCAGGGTGCATTCTGTTCGCGAATTTTCCAAAGTCTTTGCACTGCACCAGTCATTTTTCTATCTCAACTAGCTAATACTTCTCCGCGTGCTCAGATTCGATTTGTGCTTGCCGTGATCCCACAACAAATTTCTGTTTGTGTCATAACAACTCACTGATGTGGAATCTACCTACTGGATTTGCGCCTAGCGCCAAAGTTTACAAGATAAGAGATGTGACGAATAGACGGATGTCGCATGTATACCATGGAGTCCAGAAATAATACACCAACCTAATGACTCTTTGGTCAAAATCGGTTGAAGATCTCAACGAACCTTGATCTCCGCTAGTGAAACCTCTAAATTCTCGGAAGGTGGCCCCCGATTCCCTCGAAGAATTCATCGTACAACCCGCATCGGGTTTTGCAGAAATGGTGGACACGTCAACTGAGGATTCTGGCTTCACGCACACACCTCAAACGAGTGTTGCACAGAACAGATACTTGGTAATTCATGAAAAACAAAGTCAGTATGAAATTTATGCGTGTCTAACTGCTATCCCACTTGTAGCGTGAAAAGTAAAGCGGATCGTCATCATGCAGTACTAAACCCGGAGCTTCGTGATCACTGTTGTTTGCCGTGCAGCAAAGGACTGGAACCGAGCGGCAACAACATATTAACCATGATCTGCGATAGGTGCACGACATTCTGCATACATTGATCCGGTTGCAGACGATTAAAACGTTGTGGAGTTCATATGTGTGTGGGAGATTTCCTGTCTAAATGGAATCCTAGAAAACGGACAGACTCGATCAGTTAAAGTTATTTTTCGCTTCTGGTGTTCAAACCAAAGCGATTCTCCGATGGTCAGCTTTTCTCAAAGGAGAAGCTACATGACCGATGAGAGGCGTAGATTCGGAGGACCTTTACAACAGAAAAAGAACTCCAGCAGAATTTCTGACGCTCTATGTAAACTCAGAAGATTCTGCTCATCCGAGGTGTTTGCGTATTTTGGGGATTTCATACGTCATGATCTTCACTGTAAATGCACTCATCGAAAAACTGGCACGCGGGGTATCCACTTAGAAGGCAGCTGGTCATAACCTTCTTAAAGGTCATTGTACCGAACGGATTTCAGCAACCTCCGTTGACTGTTGAACAAGCGTGACGAACTGCAGGACCTTGCACTGAAAAGGCATCTCACCCAGACCGCTATTACAGAAACTGGCTTGATACGAAAATTTCCGATTTCATATTTCCACTCCTGAGTTTCTTTCGTAAAGACAAGAACAGAGCTGTGGTAACGGTGGTGGAGTAGTATTATATACTCAAAAGGGGTTCTCCACATATTCCCTGAGTATCTGAGCAAATTCACAGGAATTTGGCAAAACCTTAGGCACCAAAGTTAGATAAGTCACCAAAGGGCACGTAGTATTAAGTTTCTTCGTAGGAAACCCAACTCAGGTTCATTAAAAGTTTGGCTTCTGGTGAATTCATTAGCCACTTACTAGACGGACGTTTAATTGGGTACCGTAAAACACTTCTAAGCAACACACAACACCGATTGCAAATTGTCTGTTCAGCAAAATAAGGAAGAACCTATGGAATTGCCGATAAATCCGCCAGCAATAGAAAGTTTACCGCATAAGCTTCGCGTGTCTGAGTCCTCCTACATTTCAATTCTACCTCTTTTGGGAGCCTGTTACCTTCGAATTACTAGTGACTGCTAGGCATTAAGTCGGCGGAATTTTTAGGACAAGATGCGGAATGGGTGAGGCCTATAGAAGAAACGACAAAAATGGAACAAATCGTGGATCCCGAAATAATTTTTCAGCTGATAGGAAGTCCATAGGGAAGGGCTTCAGATTTGCACCGCAAAAGACATCTGGTGTTAGGTGATCGACTCCCATGAATAGAAAACTTCTCTGGAGGTAGCCTAATTTCGACGAAGGATTTGAACATGACGTACCCCTGTATAGTGGTGACCCATAGTATGACATTAGTGAATGTTGTATGATTTCTTATGGTGTTCATACTCCAACTGATCGAAATAAACTACCTGCTGAACTTTCGCAATGTTATCCATTGGCAAATTTATTTCGAAGTGTTACGATTCGTCAGTCTATATAGCAGCAAACATCGTGAGTACACCTACATTTTTCCACTTAAGAATACTCATGCGATTGCAAATGAGGAGTTCAAGTTGGATATTGGTGATTCATGACTGACTGATCAATTCACAGGTATGTAGCACAAGCAACACGTGAAGACGAGAATGAAACGTTAATGTTTCACTTTCATGTTTGAAATATTGCGGAACCTGCTGCTTTTACGAAATTGGATTTGCATTAGTTGAAATGACACGTCGACCGAGGTAGTAGCCGATGTTCAGGGGGGGGGGAATTCCCGAGACAGTGATGACTAGTTAGGGATCCGAAAAGAACAACGTGAAATTCCGTTCAAAAATTCCTAATTCGCCGCACTAGAATGATTAAACAATGAAAAGGTCTGAATTAATCCCAGATCGATAGTTGGCGCAGATTTAAAATTAACAAAGTTTCATTTACCGTAACTGGAATGACAGCCCTTTATCGGACTAAATGCAAGTTGCACTTTACATCTCAGGCATCGTCATCCACTAAATAATAGCAGATTGCGACAGTCGCCAATATGCAGAATTGTTGTAGTAGTGGACTAAACATAGGCATCAACATCCATGTTTTTGATGTCGGTAATAGCAACTTTGGCATTTAGAGTAATTTGTTGTGTCAACGAAGCACAGATAGTCCTTATGAAGACTGTCTAGCTCTATATGACACGGATTGCAAGTAAAGTAAGTGTTCGGTAGAAGTGAGAGCCTCAGACTGTGTTAACCCGATGTTGCCTGCCGATCACAAGGCGTCACTGACAAGCACAGGTGGATAAGGTGGCGGGTTCGAATCCTACCACGGCCAACATCCTCACTTGGGAGCCTTCCGTTGGCAGCAACCCCCTTCCTGAAAAATAATGCACATCGGTATTTCATTAATGAAAGAAGCAAAAGATAAAAGAATCTGATACAAGAACGAACAATTGACATGACGACCGCTGCAAATGGCATGACTTTTGCATATGCAGCGATGGTAGATCATATCACGTGACTGGTACGATTGAATACTGGCGATTGAGATTGACCGGACCAGTAGGGATAGAAC